>VZTQ01010094.1:0-407891 GCA_013400755.1 Pelecanoides urinatrix
CGGAGGCGGGCGGGCGCTGCGGGCTCCGCGGCGTCTGGCGGGCCGGACCTACCCCGCTTCCCCCAGCAGGCAGGGGTGGGAGGCGGCGGCTCCGCGGGGGCCGGGCTGCCCCCGAGCCTCGCCGGCTGCCGGTGCCGGGAGAAGCCGGGCTGAGCTTCCCCGTGGACTTCACTGGGTTTGCTGGGTGGTTGACACCTGGCGCAGCCGAAAACCTCACGGCTCCGTCCGGTCTCAGGGCTCTGCAGGCGTGTGTTGGTGCGTGCGGTTGCGTGGAAGTCGAGTACGGAGACAGAAGAAGGAGATACCGAGTCCAGCGACCCGCAGCCATAAGGACGCAGCGGGTGATTGCCGCCTGCTGAGGCAAATATAAGAAACACGAGCTGTATTGCGCTCTAATAAACCGCTACCATATGCTTTGCCAAAAGCACGGTACCGAGCGCGATGCCGATTCGTGGCGGTGCAGTACGGCAGCGGTCGGGCTTCTGCTCGGGATGGAAAAGTTAGGTCCTCTTGGCAAGCCTGAGGGCAAGAGTTTAACCTGGAGAGACCCACAGGCTGTTGGTCCGGGAAATAACCCTGTCAGGTCAGCGCTGCAGGAAACATGTGGGGCCCGCTGGAAAAACTGCGGATCCGGCACATTTTTTTGCTTTTTCTACAGAAGCCAACTTTAGAAGGTTGTGGGGTGTTGGGTTTTTTTTTTTTTGTATAAGTTTGCATTTTTTGTGTCAGTGTGGGACCTTTAGGTTATGATACATTTTTCCAAGAAAGATACCACCACCAGTGAGAGCAGCAATAGCAAGAGAGTGGGAGTGTACGTGGTGGTCCTTTGGTCTCTGGGAGGGGGTGTATTTCAAAGCCCCAGCTGGACACTGGAGACTGGGGCTTGGCTGGGCAGAGCCAGCATAGCCAAGGCTTTTGCTTCTGTTTGCACAGCACGGAGAATGTGCTATTCCGTCGTAGAAGATGGGATGTTTTTTCAGGATAGGTTTTTCGGCTCCTTGGCATTACAGAGTGTGGGTGGGCCATTCCATTCCTTCGTGTCCTCCAGTTTTCTTCCATAGTGCATGGAAATACCCTGGAATACCTGTCTCCCAAGACAAACAACTTTTCTCTGAGAACTTGAGAGTCATAAAGAAACAAGATTTTTTTTTTTTCTTCCTGTTATGTATGGGTTAGATTGGCTGTCTTAGTAGTTTAGTGGACTGTTGAAATGCACCTTTTCCTTGCAGCTTCTTTATTTTTTTTTGCTAGCTGGCTGGTTTTGAATCTAGCTTTTCCTCTATGCTGTTGTTTTTTTGTGGGTGGTTTTTTTTTTTTCCTTCTGATCGCAGAAGCTGGAGGTGCTCAGCCTGGCTGGGGCCCTTCTGGTGTGTTTCTTCTCTAATGCAGGAGAACCTGGAGAGGTGTGTTCTCTGCAACTTACCCTGTCTAATCTCAAAAGTCCACAGCAGTGAGGGCTTCCGCTATGCCACCTGAGAAATGGTTTAACGCTTGAACAGATCTCTCTGTTTAGCATGCTTCCCCTGCTCCGTGGCAAATCCATCGCAGAGAACCTCCCCTGATCTCTGTGGCAGGGATGAATCGGTGTCATTACGTCCCCACCTTCCTGTAATGGATTTCATTCCTTCCTTTGGGTCATTATCTTGCTTGATCCCTCCCTTCCTTAGTGTTTGGAGCCTTTGGAGACCTCCTCATCCCGTTAACGATGTCACTGTTTAGGTAAGTGATCTGTGTTAGCTAATCTTGACCTTTCTAAACCATTTTATTTCTTCTGTGCAGTTCTGTCTTTCCTCTGATTAACCAAATGTGCCAACAGAGCAGCCTAACTGGATGGAGCAGGCACTCTACACGCTGAACACGATGTAGTTTGCACTTGCGTGCTCTCTCGCACCTCAAGCTGTAGATGCCTGCCCAGTCTGGGAGTTCCTGTTGGTTGTGGCTCGCTCAGTCAGGCGTATCCCTCCATGTTTGCGCACACTGCTTTTTATCAAACAGTCCCAGCATGCTGAATAGCTCAAGATGGATTATCTTTGCTTGGAGGCACTGTCTGTCCTTTTTCCTCTGGCCAAAACTAATTTTATTTTCTTGCTCTTTCCCCAAGGCACCCTTTTATGTTGTCCAAATTTAGTAGTATCACCAGGATGAACCTCCTTTTCTAGACCTTCCCAGTGAATGTTCAGTAAAACCAGGTGAAGCCGATGGGACACTAGTTAGTTTCTATCCTTTCCTACCTTAGTCAAAACGCTGTCCATTTGGCGTGGCATGGCGGCAGGGATGATCCTGTGCTCTTCGTCTTCCAAGGGCTCAGAGAGTTTTCCATGTGTGCTTTTCCACATGCTTTCCTGAGCTGATTTAGCTGGTAGCTGCTGCTTCTCTCCCTCTTTGGAAGATGACTGGACAACTGTTGCTCATGGACGGCTTGAGGGGGGGCAGAAAGGGAGCAATTTGAGTAGAAAAGGTGGTAGCACCATGCTGTTGCCAGGTGGCATAGGAGAAAAAGGCCTGTCAGTAGTTGGGCCTCATGGTTTGACTGCCTTTTGTGTTTGGGTGAGATAAGGGAGAACGAGGCTCTTTTGAGCTGCAGGTGGCTGAGGAGATAATCCCGGTCTGTGCTCTGACCTGCAGTATGGGGCTGGAGTCGGAGCGAGGGGGAAGAGTGTGGCCTGACTGCGATACAGGAGGTAGGGCAAATTCAGGAGAGGAAAATGCAGAGACTGGGAAAAGAGAAGAAGAGAAAGTGAACCGAACCAAAAGAAGGTGATGGCTTCTCTGCAGGAGAAGGTAGTGGGCAAGAAGCAGTAGCCAGGAGTGTGTGGGAGGAGGGATTGGTGCTGTGCGTGGAAGAGGACAGCACCACAGCTCAGCTCAGGCTTGTGACCCAGAGATAACTGCAGCAGGTTAATCTGTAGTGCAGTGTGTGTGTCCTGCTGAGTGGCTGGACATGATAGAAAGCTTCCGTATGTGCAAGGTTTGATCACGTTCCCAGTGACTTCAAACAGCAAGTGACCACGAGAGGACAGTTCAACGCATGAAGAAGGGGTGATGCATGTGCTCTAGGCAACGCTATGATTGCAGTGTCCTATCATACAGGCACTCAAGCCTACGTCTTCCTCTCGTAAGACCCCAGCAGCTGCAAAGCCTACTAAATTCATCAGCCTCTTCCAGGGTCTGTGTTAGTCTGTTGACAGTTGTCAAGGTTCTACGAGCACTGGGGAACAGTGTCCTGGTTGACTTTCTAGTACATCTGTACTTGCCAGCCATTGAAACTAAAAAACGGGGCTTCATCTCACTCAATGAGAATATAAGTGTTTTAGACAGGGCTTTGGTGGGAAAACAGTAGGTTAAAAATAGATCCTTCCCCTCTGAAGCAGGGTTGGGGGGAGAGGAAGGCTGGGTTTGCAGTGGAGGGGATTAGGGTCTGTATGTTGCTGGGGAACGGGAGAGCTGTACTTGTTTTTTCTTGCTACTCTCCTTCAGTTGGGGAAGCAGTGTCTCTGAACTTAGGTCTACTGGGAGTATACTGGAGTCCTAAATAAGCCAGCTGCAGCCTGTTTCTTTCTGAAAGCAGGTGAGAATGGGATGCTTGGAGCAGCTGTCTTTAGTTCTCCTGCTTTATCCTGAGTTAATAGTATCTGGGACATGCTGAGAAGGGTAAAACTGGGAGTTACTAATTTTGCTTTGCCTACTAAGTTTTGTGTGTCTCAAATTATCTGTGAGGGAGTACTCGCTGTTGAGAAACTAGCCCTTCGTAAAAGCAGTGCAGGCTGGGTATCTCAAACTAGACTTGGTGTGATTCTTAAAGATCCCAGGATAGGAGATTTCCCCCCAAAGTCTTTATTTTAGACTGTCAGCTCCTCTTCTGTTGCTGGTCTGGAAGCAATCTGTGCCAGAAGGGTAGGGAAGCAGTGCCTGCATGCAGGGTAAAGGAGCTGGTGCTGCTGCTGCTGGACACAGAGCAGGTCCTCTGAGCCAGCCCTGGCCTCTTCATACACCGTCACCCTCCCTGCCTCACTCAGTGCTTCTGGGAGGCTGGAGGTGGATGCGTTGCGAGCGTTAGAAGAAGGCTGTGAATTTGCCCCCATATAAAGTTTCACTGTGCTGGTACCCCACAGCCAGGCCAATTTTGAGGAAGACAGCCAGAAGCAAGCAGCCGTGGGACACTGGAGGACACTAATGCCATCCAAAGGCAGCAAGGAGGAGCCAGAGACTGGCTGCCAGGATGCGGGAGGTGTGGATGAGACCCAGTCCACCGAGCAGCTCAATGTGTCACGTCTACGCAGCTCTTCAGTGGAGATCCGTGAAAAGGGGTCTGAATTCCTGAAGGAAGAGCTGCATAAAGCACAAAAGGTAAGGCCCAGAGTTTGTGAGAATACCTGAGGGTGCCGGCACAGGTTTGAGCAGTGGGGGTTTTTCTAGAGATGGTGCTGAGGGGAGCAGGGTCTGAATGTGGCTGTGCCACAGTCTGGAGCAGGCAGAAGAGGAGAGGGATTGAGCTGAGGTGGCCTTAAAGTGCTTTGCAGCAGGACATCAGTTGCTAGGTTGACCCAAAACCTCTGGGCCAACATCCAAATTAGTCCTGGAAACCTGCTGCAGAAAGCAGCTTGAGGCAGGCAGTGCTTGCTATGGAGCCTCCTTGCTAATGGCAAATGAGCAATTCCAGCCTGTAAAAGCCTGCTACAAGTTGTGGAGGGATGCCTGTGGTGACACGGGGCATGGTACGGCGTTTAGCGACAGGAGTCTTGGGCCGGGGATCCATGCCGTGGTGGGCAGGAAAGGTTGTGACTGGCTGGTGGGGGCCAGCAGGCATCAGCACCACTGGGGTGAGCTCACGTGTCCCTCTCTATTTCCACAACAGGAGCTGAAGCTGAAGGACAAAGAATGTGAGAGATTGTCAAAAGTCAGAGAACAACTGGAGCAGGAACTAGAGGAGTTAACAGCTAGCCTATTTGAGGTACCACCCTCTTCCTTTTCCCATCATTTCTTAAGCTAAGCTTACATCCAGCTCCTTTAAGACAGGCTTTCCCTGCACTTCCAGCCATCTCCTCCCACAGTTTCCTCCTTTCCCCTGTTGTTCTTTCCCACTTGGAGAAGCAGAGCTGGGTAGTGCTGCAGGCAGAGCCTCAGAGCAGGGGCTTGTACCTGCTCCTGGGGAGCATTTGCATGCATTTCTTTCCCCTTCTAGCAGCTGTGGGGTGGCATAGAGAGCACAGTAGTTATGGGTCTGTACATCTGGTAGCAAAACCAGATGTGGGGATGCCTGTAGCTGGAGCTAAGCATAGCTCCCTGTCCCTCCCCGGTGCCTGCTCTGTAGCCTGGGCAGCAGCTGCTGTGTAATAGGGATGATTCCCTGCCTTGTGTCAGCCCGTGCTTGGGGTGGGAACAAGCTGGATGTCCTCATATACTCAGCTCCAGTAAGCGTTCAGAAAGCCTGTTCTTTTTTTTCGGGTGATGGTTTTTTTTTGTTTTGGTTTGGTTTTTTTTGTAACATGATTCTTGCCAAGCTCTATTCTGGCCAAATCCCATTTACCGGCAGCTCTAATGTCTGGATCTGACTGGGCAGTGACGAAAGCCAGAGCCCATCTGTACCTTTGAAACACAAGCTGGTGCTGAGTGTGAGGGCCAAGAGAGCATCCCTCTCCTGGGGATTTGGCTGCCTGGGCTCAGGGCAAACTTAGAGGTAACGTAGCTGGGGGCTGTCCCCTTCCTTTGGTGGCCTTGGACAGGCTGCTTCCAGACAGCGCGGCGGGGAGGCCTCAGCTGGAGCTCACACCGCTCTCCTCTTCCTGTGGGAGATGCTTTTAAGCCATTTGGCCCCCACCTGAGCTGCGGCTCCTCCTGTGCTGCAGCCGTGCCCGGAGCAGCGAGGGCTGGCCGCTCCGCAAGGGAAGTGGGAACAAAGTGCAATAACAAGTCAGGCAAGAGCCGCGACCTCGCCGGTGAGGAGCCAAGACTGAATCAGGGTCTGTGCCACGGACAGCAATCAGGGTCAGAAAACAGTCCAGTGATCAACCAGCAATTCTGCAGCGACAACGCAGGCCTGAGGTCAAGTCAGGAAGCCGAGCTAGACCCTAGTGGGTCTGAGTCAAGGTCAGAGTCGCAGAGGTATTGGACTGGGCACAGACGGAGTTGCTACACAGCTGTGATGTAGCATAGGTGGGTGCTAATGGTAAAGCCTAGCTTTAAAGCAATTCCCAAGGGCAAGGAGGGGCAGGCCCTTGCTTCTAGGTTTCTTCACAGCAGTCCATATCAGTGAAAGCGATGACCTTGGACTCAGCCAGCTAAACTCTTTAATTTAGCCAACTACGCTCCTAGGAGGGGGATGTACTCCAGGCTGTGGCACTGAGAGCCTTCTCTGGAAAATTCTGGGGGAAGGCTCTTCACAGCTGACAAAGTAAAACCCTTGGATGTGGCAGTGATGTCTGTCCCCCTGCTTGCTTGCCCAGAGCATGCGATATGGTAGAGCTTTGCCCTGCCCTGGTGGCTTTATGAGTTGGGGCTGCAACAGGCAGACTAAAATTCTCTCTGGTCCAGGAAGCGCACAAGATGGTGAGAGAAGCAAACACTAAACAAGCGGCGTCAGAGAAACAGCTGAGGGAGGCACGGGGGAAGGTGAGAACTGTGCTCTCTGTGATTTGATCTGTGCTGGGTTGGTGCCATCCCTGCCCCAGCCTGGCCATGGTGCTGTTTGTTGGCTGGAGGAGAGTCAAGTGCTTGCAGCTTGGTCTCTCTGAGATGCTGCACTTGCTCTCTTCCTTCTCCAGCAGACACTGAGTGAGGGGGAAAAGGCATCCTTGCAGTCTGCTGCCGATTCAGCTCCCCTTTGAGAAATGGATGCCGGGGGAACCACAGAGAAGGGATATGCTGTTTAATTGCCACAGCTGTGGGGATGGATGGGGCAGGGAGCTGGGGAGTTGGAATTTCCTGACAAGGCTGCATCACAGGGCTGCTGAACTGGTTCCTTCTTGAGAAGAGAGGAATTTCTTCTGGGTTATTGGGTCTAAAAAGAGCCTGGGGCAAAATGTGCTCAGACTGAGGAGCAGAGGGATGGGTTCCCGAATAGCTGCTGTTTAGCCCTGTTTAAAATTCTGGGTGATGGTGGGCATTTGGGAGAATGGAGAGAAGGCTTCATGACTGGGCTTGTAGCTGGTTCCCTGTGGCTTTAGTGTTTGGTGGGGTGCAGCAAGCTCGAGCTCAGCAGGTCCTGAAGGTGCTGTTGACTCTTGCCTTGTCTCCTCAGATCGACATGCTGCAGGCAGAGGTGACAGCTCTGAAGACGCTGGTGATCACATCCACACCTTCCTCTCCGAACCGGGAGCTGCACCCTCAGCTCCAGAGCCCTTCTAAAGCTGTCTTCAGGAAGGGCCACGGGCGAAACAAAAGCACCAGCAGCGCAATGGTCTCAGCTGCCAGCCAGAACGTGACTCCAGAGCCAGTCAGTCGTGAGTGCAAAGAGGTGGGTGAGGGCCATTCACTGCATCGGCCTTGGAGCCACTGCTGTCACTGTGCTCGGGGAGCTGTGCGGCTTCTGGCTTGGGCTTTCTGGAGAGCTCTGTGGTTTCAGTGTTGGGAGAAGCTGTTTGTGCAGTAATGTGGCTTGTTCCCTAAATTTGTGCTGAGGCAGGCTCTGGAGGGTTTCCATTTGTGGAGGTTTCCTCTTCTGGGAAGCACATTGAAGGCTGCGTCAGGACAACTGCTAGAGGAAGCAGTTGAGGGGTCCCTGGAGGGCATGAACAGACCCAGGAGTTACCAGTGCTGAGAGTGGAGTTGCTGAGCAGAAGCCAGTTTTTTGCTGCATCTTGGCAGTTGAGTCCACTACCTGTTCTGGCGTGATTTGCTGCTCTTTCTTCTCTCTACCTAGTTTGACTTGGACGCCAGGACACCTCCATCAACTTGTAGTCTGTCACTTGTTCTGTGTTCTTGGGCACGTCACTTCCTCTTCTTTGTAGAGCATATATTTAATTAATTATATTTAATTCCTTCCTCACTGGAAGGAACCTGGCAGAGAAGCAGACAAAGCATTTATGAATATCTTTCAAACAAACCCTGTTTAATTCCCTTTGGTGATCTTTTGATAGTCCCCCACCTGCTGTGACCATGGGTGTAAGTAACGCTTCTTCCTGCTAGCAGGACCTTTCCGTCTGGGAACTTTCCACTAGGCAGATGTGTACACAGCTGTGCTGGGGAGCAAAAAGGAGGGAGCTTATGGCACTTTGTCAGGAAGAATGAGAATGTGGTGGCGGAATATGTCTCCCTAGCGATTTTTTTGGGGAGCTGTGGCCTCTGTCATGAAGAATTGTTGAGGGAACACAAGGGCACCTGGTCACTTGGCTTGTGTGAGAACGTATGCAGAAGGGCTACTTGTGAAATTAATGCTCTCACCAAACAGGACTGTGTGGGCAACACTGGTAACGTCTGCTTTTGGCAGTGGATTCAACGAATGTGCCTTGTCAGCTTCTGCGCAGAGCTCTTGTTGCTAGAGTTTGGATGAAGTGCTTCAGGCAACATTGGCTATAGCCATTGTCCTGAGGCAGCAATAGCAACGAGAGATGAAGGTCTTTAACACTTACAGGCAGAGAGGAACAAAAGCTATGTCAGAAAGAAAGCCAAAGGGAAAAATCAGTTCAGTAGCTGTGAAGGCCTGATGCGCTGGTTTCTCTTGGTCAAGCAGGGAACCGTCCAGATACGCTGGAAGTTGGAATCAAATGCAGTCAGCTAGAAGCTGCTTTGAGGGCCAGGAAGAAAAAAGTTTTAATATTTTTAAGGTCCTGTGACCTATCCCAATGCTAACCATTCCTCCAGTCAGAACAAAGGAGCTCCAAACTGGGAGCCCAGTTCGGTGAACCACTGACTATCCTGTAGAAATTGCTCTCTGCCTACATTAAGCAGAGATAATTTTTGCTTACTGGGTCGTTCATTTTGCTGCTCTTGGCTCAGTCTCAGCAAAGCTCGTGTTGACGATCTTTAGAGAAATGCTAGCTCTTGTGACTCGCTTGTTAAAGAATTGGACCTGTCATTTCTTTGTCTAGGTAACTTCCACATGGTGCACATATGCTGGGGCTTAAAGTCCCAGGGCTACAGCTTCCAAAGTGACTATTAATTTTATATATCAAGGGTGGGGTGGTTTTTTGTTAACTTGTTCATTTCCATCTCTCAAATTCTTTGGTGGCCGATGTGAGAGGTGATAAAGGGAACCTGGCATTTAGAGCGTTGGTGCTTGGTGCTCTATGGAAAAAACGTGCCCCATCTTAAATTGAGCCTAAAAATGACAGAATTTCTGTTCCCTTTTTGCACCTCAAGCTGAAGTCAAAAGGTGTGGCTTGTGGCCCTGTGATGTCCTGAACAGCACGCTTAGTTCCCTGGGAGGGAGGGCTTGAGCCTTTCTTTGTATCTTCTGTTTTGTCTCATGTTTTTTACCTCCCTTTCTTGCTTGTCTCTCTAAACCTTTTCCTTCACTGTCTGTCTCTTCCTCTGCCCTCAAAGTCGGGGTTACCTGCTCTCCTCTCTCTGCTCCTTTGTATCATCCCCGGGAAGGCTTTCCACATCACCTATGAGCCCGGCTGGCAGGCCCTGGGGGCAGATGCTTCCTCACCCTTGCGGCAGGTAACCTTTCTGGACAGCGTTGGGGAGGGATGGGACCCATCTGCCTCTCACGCTTCCAGCCTTTCAGTTCTAGCTTCCTTCTGTGCTAACGTCCTTTTCTTTTGTTTTGGTTTGGTTTTGTGTTTTTCTCAATTTGTTTTTCCATCTTGTGGCTCTGAAGCTGTCTCCTCCTACCAGGTGAGCGGTCTCCATAACATAGAGCGAGTGTGCTAGAACCCAGACCGGTTTCAGCTGTGTTCACTTATGTCCTTTGTGTTGCTCAGCAGGGTTTCTTCAGTTTTGTTTCTCCTTTCAGCAGCTTTAACAGGATTTGCTGGCCTTTTAAGGAGGTGACTTGTCAGTCAGGTTGGTGGTTCCGCTAATGATCCAGCTGGGGTTTAAATGTCAGGTCCCAGAGAGGACTGAAATATTTTCAGCCAGACAGGGATGGAGGGAGCAACCTTGCTGCTGGCTCAGGGGATGGGAGCAAGCTCTGTCCTGAGTCCCTTTCTGCTGAGCAGTGATAATGCTTGTGGACCACCTGTAAAAGGCAATGAGCAGACATCAGAATGGGGAAAGTTGTTCCTACAGTTTGAGTTCCCTTTGAGAGACCTCCTTTCCTACAGTCAGCTTGCCTCTGCAAGCCTGTGTGGCTGCCCAGTGTTGCCATTACTTCTGCGACTCCCCAAACACCAGAGTTCTGAGCCTGGAGTGGTCTTTAAAGGGCTGGCATACCCTGTGAGCTCATACTTGGCTCACTGAACGTAGTCCTGTTGATGTCTGTTTATTAATAGCTTTTTCCGATTCATCCTTTTCTGTAGCGTTCCTTTCCTTACAGAAGGGTTCTGCCTCCTGTGTCCTGGGTGCTGTTGCCATTGTGCTTTGCCATTCAGCTGCTCTTGTCATTCCTGCCGTGGGCTGCGTGGGCGGTTGGTCTGTTCGGTGGTTGTGGGGTGGCTTTCCTGCAGCAGAGGTGCTGCCCTGGCCTGGAGGAAGATGGGAGAGCGAGCTCCAGGTTTCCGGCAGAATAAGCCCAGTGTGGCTGTGTCAGTCTGGCACAGAACTGCTGATGGGTGAGAGATGAAAGATCCCTGGAGCAAGCCAGCTTCCCTCAGACACTTCTGTGATGTCTGACCCTTTCTAGATGCCAAAGCAGATGTTTCGTAGTTAGGTTACCTGCATAGTAACAGATACCTTCTGATACGGTATCTCTCTCTCCACCCACCTTCCCTCTTCTGGCACCTCTTGGACACTTGCTGCAGGTCGACTCCATTTTATTTGCTGAATTCCAAGCCTGGAAGGAATCTCCAACTTTGGATAAATCCTGCTCCTTCCTAGACAGAATTTATCGAGAAGATGTAGGACCTTGTCTGGACTTCACTAAGCAGGAGGTGAGTGCTGGAAAAAGAGGACAAAAAATGTGCAGTCCGGCAGCACCAAAGTTGGACCTTTATGGAGATGACCTTTGTGCATTCACACCTGAACTCATTTCTCTTTGCCGCAGCTGTCGGAGCTGGTGCGAGTGGCTGTGGAGCAGAATACACTCACCATTGAGCCGGTTGCTTCCCAGATACTGCCTGTGGTGAAGGTGTCAGCAGAAGAGTGCGGTGGGCCGAAGTAAGGAACCGTGCTTGTGCTCTCTTGTCCTCTCCTTGCTACTGGTCTTTTTGTACCATCTAGTGGAGTTTGGCCAGGCATTGCTCAGCTGGTTGAGTTGAACAGTTCAAAGGGCTCAGCTGAGCGTTCTCCTAGCCTGTGACCAGTGGTAGTTCAGCTCAACTCTTTATGCGAGAAGGGGAATTAGCTCAATTAGCTCAGCTGATGTACTGTAGTTGACCGTTCTGGGGGATAACCTGGTGATGTGTTAGTGCCCTTGGCTTGGGAGAGGTTTGTTTGTTTTTTTTTCCCTTAAGGTAGCAGCTTGTTTAATGTTCTCTGAAGGTGTGTTTGTGCATAACCTAGGGTGAAAGGATTAAGTCAGAGCTGTATTATCTCATGTTCTTGCGTCTTGTGAGGTTTGAGCTCACCTTGCACTCCTGACCTTGCTGGTGCACCAGGTGGGTTTGAGCCTAGGTCAGAAGGGATCTCCTCTTGCTGCTTATCATCTTCCCCACCTGATGCTGTCACCTTGCCATCAGAATTGGGGCTATGGCTGCTCCACAGCTTGTGTGACTGTGTCTGATGTGACAGACAACTAGAGATTGCCTCAAAGAAGAGGAGCACTAGCAGGAGTGACATGATAATCCAGATGAAGATAGGGGATTTTATTCAGCTACTGAATTTAAGTTCAGCCAGGGCTCTCTCTTTGTTCTTCCCTCCCTTACCTTCAAGCAGAGCACCTTCTAAGCGAAGGTGTTCCTGTGACAGTAACTGCTGCTCACATGCAGGTTTCCTACCACTCTCTTCTGCGTTTTCTGTCACCTCTAGGTAAATTGTTCCATGAGTATGTGTCAGGCCTGTTCCAAGAACAACCCATCCTGTGTTTATCCTTATTGGTTTCCTTTTGATTTTTTTTTTTCGTGTCTTCACAGTGGGTTCCGGTCACAAATTGTAACGTAAGTGAAGTGTTTGTTTTTCAGTCAGTGATCAAAGATCTCTAATCCATTAACAAGTTACTAACTTAGTGCAATTTAGCAGCTTTGAGGCTAGAGCTGAACTAAGCTAACTTTTTAACTCTGTTTAATTTCCACCCAGACAGGATGGTAAGGAATCTTGCTATTGACAATAAAAGACCCAAAAGGAATTTTTTCCCCTTTGTTTCCCAGATACAAAACACAGATTTTTATGGCAACTTTGGACATGCTGTGGACCAGAAAGCAGAAAGCTGGGGTCCGTGCCCAAGCTGGGCCCTACCAGACCTAATTGTACAGACCACAGTGCAACAGTTTGAGGAGTCTAGACAGGCAGGGACTGAGTTGGCCACTATGATGCTATATAGGCAATGTCACAGAGCAAAATGCTGGCCAGGAGGTGCTGAGGACAACCGGCTTTCATGATGGCACGTCCACTAAAGTGCCGTGAGGTGTGTAGAGTGCTGAAGGGCAGGTGTCCAAATGCTGTGGTTTAGGTTACTTCTAGCTACAGTTGTGATAGCTGGGGTTACACCAGTGGTATCAACCAAGCCAAGAGTGACCAGCAGGAGTCTTTTTTTCCAGTACGCTGCAATGCTCAAATTTAGGACCTCTTAAAGGTATCTCATTTACAAAGGTATGAGTCATGCTGCACCTTCTGAGGATTTGATCTCCGTAAGTTGCGTTAATATTTGAGCAATGACTACTTCTCATTGCCTCTGGACACTTACAGCCCACGCTTCCGCTCTTAGCTAATAATTGCCTTGTTAGCAGTGGAAAGCAGTGGAATGCTCAGAAGCTCTCTGAAACATCAGCTCCTGCGTGTTGTCGTCTTCCATGGCCCACAGAGCAATTTTTTTGCAGCTGGGGAGTGATATTCCTCTTCCCACCATGCAGGCACTAGGTCTCCGGGGAACATGGTGTGACTATGCTGCAGAAAATTCTGCTTTACTGCTTTAAGTGGTGATGAAGGAAGGGCAACTGGCTGGTGCTGGGAACCATTCGTCTTGCAAATAATGGAAGGAAATGGCAAGAAAATAGAGGCATGCTGCACCCTTGCTGATTACGTCTTTTGGTGGTCTCCTTGGGAGCTGAGCTGTCTTGAAAAGACTGTTTTCTTCACTCAGTCTGAAATCTTACAATTATGAAGCCAAACTTCTTCCCTGTCTGCGCAAGAAGGGATTGGCTTGTTCTTAGGAACTGCAAGCCTTATCCAAAGCCCCCTGAAGTCAGTACAAAGTCACTCCATGTGGCTTCAACTAGAGTAGCTGCGAATCACGCCCAAATTAATTAATAGGAGCCTAGCATAAAGGCTGCAGTGTGGCTTGTTTTGAGTTCTCAGCATAAGCAAATTGTGCTCCAAGGCTGGATTTACCTGTTTTGAGACCAGGTTTGGTCCCCAGCCAGCATGTTTGCATCCCATCAGGAAAGCTGATACACCTGAGCAGAACTCCTTCAGCAAAAGCCTTGCCTGGAACATGGAGGAAATGTGCAGAGACCAGATGACATTTGTTATACTCTGCTCCAGCCTCATCTCTTCAATATTTTCTGTGGTTTTGTCTTGGGCTGTCTGCCAGGGAAAGGGTACAGCCTTGGTTTGCTTGGGCATGGAATAATTCACGCTTCCTGATATTTAGCCTAAGGTCTTCTAAACTTGCCATTTATGGAATCTTTCAAGGAGCAAAAGGCTCATATCAGCCAAGGTTTTTTCTTTTTCATGCTGAACGGACAGAGCGTCTGGCTTCTGAACTCCCACTTCCATCTCTTGGGGATAGTCTTGAGGTTGTTGAATGGCTGTGCTCTGCTGTGCCACTAGACTGCTGAAGGCTGAAGTGTTTTTCCTTTGTCTGCAGGAAATGTGCTCTGAGTGGCCTCCCCAGGACCTGCAAGCACCGCATCATGCTGGGGGATTCTGGGAATTACTACTACATTTCACCATCCTGCAGGGCCAGGGTGAGTATTCCACCTTCCCAGGGTGCCTTGACCCCCCAAAACTGTTCCAAACCCTGAGGTGGAGATGCTCTTGGGTCAGCCCTCAAACTGACAGAGAGCTGTGGGGCTTGAGTTTGTTCCTGAAGTTGAGGTGGCTCTTGGTTGATGAGTGGGGTGCAGGTCTCCAGCTCTGCCTCATGTTCCTTCAGGCAACCTGTCTTCAATGTGTTCACTTTCCATGGTTTGATTCAGTACAGCGCTTTGATTGTTTTACTTTATTATTATTTTTTAATTCTCCTTTGTAGAACACAGTAATTTTCTGCTCTTTAAATGCTGGCTTTTGTTACTGTTCCAATACAGATCAGTGACTCAAATGGTTATGAGAACAAGCCGTCCTTTCTTTGGAGGGAAGGGAGAAGGTGAATGATTTGTTAATGTTGATGTTGGGGCTCTGATTCAATGGAGCCTTTTGGAAGTTTTACTCTTTCTTGAGTTCCATATCAGAAGAGCTGATCCCGCAACATGTGACTATTTCTGAGACAAAAATTTGGTTTTGTGCATGGACTTACATTGACTAATTTTTGTCACTTGCACCAAAGTTCTCTAACGTATCATAAACACACAAGCTGCACACACGCTTTCTGCACAAACCTTTAACCAAAGATTTTCATTCAGCTGGAGAACAGTGCTCTTTGAAGGAAGATTGTAGACTTTGCTGCCACATTAAGTAGAGATTACTTATGTCTCAAATCCGCAGTAGATTGGAGTTCTTCCACAGTGTGTCTCATGGATAGTGTAATATCTTGGGATGGGATTGCAGATGCCCAGAATTTTTATTTTTTTTTTTTTAACCAGCTTTCTTCCGATCTCTTTCCATCTCGTGGTATGTGGTACTATTTTGTAGGTGCTCAACACTAACAGGTCTCCTGCCGAGTGCTGTGCAAGCCTATTGACAGGCAAAGCTGTTCTGTAGCTGACTCCTTTTTTTTTTTTTTTTTTCCCCCCCCTTCCTTTTTTTCCTCTCTCCCTCAGATCACAGCGGTGTGCAACTTTTTCACATACATTCGCTATATCCAGCAGGGCTTGGTGAGGCAGGATGGTAAGAGGGGATAGTAGCTGGCTGTGGTGGGGATGCCTTCCGTGGGCCATTGGGAGGAATTAAGAGGTCCTATTTAGCGTGACAGGAGCGGGGCCAGCTTGGGGTACCCTGAACTCCCTGTGTCTTTGAGAAACAGTTAAATGACAAAAGAAAGGTGTGAGCGGGAGGAATAGCTGCACCTATTCCTTGCTTATCGACTTGTTGGGAGCTTTGCCCTGGGGTGGAGCTGGTCAGGGGTGATGTGATGGGCCTGTCCTGCTGGACCCTCCAGCATGTCTGCTTCCCTCGCTTTGGGGATGAGCCTGGCTGGGCTGCACTGGGAGCACAGCGTAACGTGAGGTGGTGTCCAGCTGTGCCACTGATTTTTGGCGGTTTTTTTTCCTTCTCTTCCCCCCACCCATTTTGCTTTGCAGTGGAGCTGATGTACTGGGAGGTCATGCGGCTCCGGAGGGAGATGTCTCTGGCCAAACTTGGGTTTTATCCCAGTGAGATGTAAGCAGAGCATGGAAGGAAACTGCTCCTGTATGAACGGCTTATCAAACGTGGTCTGCCAAACAGATGAATGCAGTGCCTCTCCTGCAATGGGCCTTACTCCCTCCGCACCCTCCCTCCGCCTGAAGCTGATCAAGGAGCAAGAAGCACAAGTTCCACCTTCAGCTGTCCCACTTCTCCGACTGTGACTGGAACGCAGCTGTCAAGCTACCCCCTCAGAGCTGGGCTGGCCCCGGCTGCTCCGGGGTGGCCATCTACAGACTGTCCTCTTTGGAGTCTCCTATATGCAGTGTATATCCATTTTTTTGTTTTTAAACTTTTGTTTTTATATGCAGTCTGCTTTGGCATAGTCTGAGGCCAGCCCTGTGCAAGGGAAGTCCTGGACCTTCTTTGTGAGCAAATCTTTCAGGACAGATGCTGGCTGTCTGTCCATCTGTTCCACTCATTCTTTGGGGTGGAGGGTGCTGTGTCCAGCCATACACCTAGGTCCTGCTGACCACTTACTCCCCTAACGGCCGTGTAAATGCCAGCAGCACACAATAATCTTATGGAGAGCCATGAACAGCCTGTTTCTGAGTACTTCCCTGCTCCTTTTAAAGGAGCCTGCAAGAGAAGCTTTCTGCCAACTGAGTCACAAAGAGGGGTTTATGTTTGTGCTTGCGATTTGGCACTGGGTAGTCCAGGCTGGGGGAACAGCCGGGGCAGAGGCCAGAGGTGTGCACCTGGGGCCTTCGCAGAAGAAAGCGAGCAGGGAAATTGCGTAACTCGCCGCTGGCTGCAGCTTGGCTGCGGTCTGCAGGATGTTTTCTCCTGGTCTAGAGAATCTGCCGCAGTTGTCACAGATGCGGACCTTCCCAGATGGTGCCCTGTGACCATCCTTGGTGCAGAAGTCCCCCATGGTCCTCACCCCCAGACAGACGCCTTAGAGCTGTTCCTGCTGTTAGGGTAGCTTTGGGCAGTACTGGCCCCACTGTTTAGATAGAAACCGTGGTCCCAGGCTGGGTTCTTTGTTTCCAGAAGGAGCATGGCCGGGCTGGCTACAGTCTTGAGGCCTGGAGATTTCCTCCCCAGTATTGCATCAGACCTAGAGATGCATGTCCACTGGGAAACCCGGCTTCTTCTGGGCTGCCATGCCCGGTGAGGAGATTTGAGACATCTCTGTGTGCCCATGAGGGATGTGGCTGCAGTTCCTGTATGCCTCAAATGTGCTTGGGAAGGATGTCACTAAAGCTGTTGTAAAGCGTAGGTCCTTTATAGCTTGAGCTCAGGCCCAGGTTTGTCTGTACAGAATTGTGTTAAAGCCATGACAGTGTTTTGTAGCCAATTTAGCCTTTTTTTCAGTGACTCTGGAATCAGCTCAGCCACCACCCACCCTGGGGGTTTCATCTCACGTGGCATTTCTGCACTCTTTGCCTGGCACGTCACCCTGTCCCTCTGCCATCATCGTAACTCCCAGTCTAGCAAGTTGGTGCCCAGAACTGGATCACCATCCTCCATTAAGTTTCATCCTCTCCTGAGACGCTACAGCAGGAACTCTGTATCTTCAGTGGAAGAAAACTAACTGAGCTGCTGTGGTTTTGTCCAGGGGAGGGAGGAATGGACAGGGAAGGCGAAAGTTTTTGTTTGGAACCTAATACAAGGACAGCTTCACAGCAGATCTGAGGTGACCTTCCTGTAGAAGACCCCCACGGGCACAAGCTTTCCTGTCACTGAGCACACTCGCAGCATGCTGCCGAGTTGCTCCTCAGGGGACTCCTTTCCTTATAGCTATAATGGCATATGGTATTGTTTGCCAAGGTTTAGTAGCTATGTAAAACTTGAGCCGTCATCCCCAGAGCTGGGAGAACACATTCCTGACAATACATACTAGCTTTGAATCCACCTCCTTCAGCTCGGAAAGGGCTGACCTCCGAGTTGTTAACACCCCAATTCTGCTTTTGCTTCCCACAGCTGAGTGCCCCAACGCATGCTGCTCACCTTAGCTAGATGAGTGTGTATATCTGCTACTCTTCACCAAAGGAACATGTTTCAAATGCGGAGTAAAAGCCTGGAAAATACATCTTTGGATAAGACTCTGGCTGGTCTTGAGCTAGTGATAAACTTGCATCTCTTTTGGTGGTGTCTGCAATTTGACATCAGCTTTTCTAGAGGAGAAAATAGAAATGTCTTTTCCCAGCTGCAGATTTCAGCTCAGGTAAATTCTATCCCTGGCAGTTTCTCCTTGTATCTGTTCTCCCTGACCTTTTGGTCTCTACATGTCATCCTGTGCCATTAGTTGCTACATTGCACAACAGACGTGGCTGCATCGCAGCGCTGGGAATGAGATGATCTCTCTATGTAGGAGAAGTTTTGGTTTGTGGGATTTCCCCCCCCCCCAGTGTCACTTTGTAAAGCACTTTGAGATGAAAGGAATTAGAGAAATGCATTGTATAAGGTTGTCTTCCATTTAAAACAAAACAGAGAACAATTTGTAAATTAATATGAAGTCACTCTGTTAACAGCGGGATGGTTGCACCCTGCTCTTTAATAAAGGAAAATAAACATTTGCTATTAACCTCTTTAAAGGTCTGGTTGCAGTTCTAGGGTTGGGTTGGTTGGGGCGTGTGTGCTTGGTAGCCAAGAGAAAAATCAAGTTTAGCTGGCATTGTGCTCTCTGCTTCTCTCGCCGCTGTGTGTCCTAAGGGACTGGGGTTTTAATGCTTTTCTTCAATGCCTGCCCCTCCTGTAGCTGGCTGTTCCCTGACTTCACCAACCGACTAAGTGACAGTGTTTTGGTAGCAAACAGAGTTTTATCACAGGTATTTCTTGTGACAAGGCAGGCCTGTGTGGTTCTTGCTGAGCCAGGCTGAGGTTTCTTCCAGCTCAGCTTTGGTCTGGGTCAGTTTACTGGCTCAAAGAGCGTGGGATATGCTGGCTGTCCCAAGGGCTGGTTAATTCAAGGATCTTCTTCCTTTCCTTGCAGGGCTGAGCAGTCTCCTGCTTTTCCTGTCACCAGGTGGAGGCAGAACTGCGGTGGGAACCTTTCAGAAGCTGCCTTTACCAATGGTCCCTTGGCGGTGTAGCGTGAATGTTTCTCTTCTCTGGAGACCTTTGGATCGTGGACTCTTCTTTGGCAGGTCTTCTCTTGGCTGCACGGGGGCCTGGGGCTTTGGATACAAAGGCAGGAGCTGGCAAGCATGAATTGTAGGACCACTGGGGACTGAACTTACTCCTGCTGTTTGGGTAATTCACCCTGCTTTTAGCTGCGACTTGATTTGAAAAAGGCTGCTTTTTCTTATCGAAAGGTAGATCCAGCTCCTGCAGGCCCTTCCTTGTCCTTCCCAGGAGGAGAAGGGGGACTGCGGCTGGGTTCCCCTGGCCCCAGCCCACGCCAGCTCTCCATGCCACAGCACAAGTGGGAGATGCCAGCTGGTTGTGGGCGCAGCGTGTGCCTGCCCTGCAGCAGCTCTCGGACTCTTCAGGGTGGGAAGTTGGGTCACTCGGGCTTCGCTAAAATCATTTGCTCTCCTCCTGCGTTTAGCTGTGGACATCAACATGGAAGATCTCTGGTCATCATCTCTTGGTGATGGCAGTGGAGGGGAAAAAGCAAAACATCAAAGGCCTTTGGGAAATGAAACAGGTACAGTCAGAGCAGAAAGCAGCGTTAGACCTCCCAGGTTCTGGGACCTGGGGCTGCTCTTTACTGTAAAGGTAAACTTGCAGGAGGATGAGTAAGAGAAAGACTGGCCCCAGGGCACCTCCTGTCTCTGGGTGAGCGGGGTGAGTGTGCAGTGCTGAGGTTCTCCCCAGCAACGAACCACTGAACCCCCGTGGGTTTCCTCTGGATTTGTGCTTGATGCGAGGGTGGTCCCTCCTTCACCATTTGTCCTGTTTGCGTGCAATCCCTGAGACCCAGTCACTGGCGCTTGCTATGAGAGTGTGACAGAAACAGCACCAGGACCTTCTCCACGCTGTGTTTAAAGCCAGGAACTGTGGTCCTGGGTCCTCCCTACGCAGAGTGCCCTGAGACACTCGTAGCCAGGCCCCTACGTCTCCCTGTCATCCCTTTCCATTCCTGTGTAAATGTGGGCATTGCCTTCCTCTGGTGGGATGAGCCATCCCTCGCTGCTGCTCTCAGATTTCCCTGGCCTGTTCAGGTCAGCGAGGGCGCGTAAGATTTTTCCCAGCTGGATTTGCGCTTACTGGCATCTGACATGGTGCGAGGGAGAGGAGGGCGCTGGAGGCAGCTCGGTTTCGACAATCGCCCAGAGGAAGGGGCTGCCACTTCTGGGGTGTGGAGAACCCCAACAGATAGCAGCGATGCTTTCCCAAAGGTCCTATGCCTTTTTCTACAATGATATTACCATTTTTCAAATGGTGTTACTATTTTATAGGACAAGTCCTCTGGGCGTGGAGAAAGAAACCAACTGGCTACCGCAAAGCGGGAACAGAGCTGGTGGTGTCTGTCCGTCCTGCTTGTGCCCTCAGTGCCGGTGCTGGAGTAGAGCAGGGCTGTGAGCAGAGGGGAGAGCCAGAATAAATTCCCCTGGATGGGTGGGGGCTTCAAGGAGGAGATGGCAGCAGATACGATGGAGTAATTAGAATCACAGAATCATTAAGGTTGGAAGAGACCTCTAAGATCATCGAGTCCAACCGGCAACCCAACCCCCCCATGCCCACTAAACCAGGTCCCCAAGCGCCTCATCTACACATCTTTTAAATCCCTCCAGGGAGGGGGACTCCACCACTGCCCTGGGCAGCCTGTGCCAAGGCCTGACCACTCTTGCAGGAAAGAATTTTTTCCTCATGTCCAACCTAAACCTCCCTTGGCACAACTTGAGGCCGTTTCCTCTCGTCCTATCGCTGTTACTTGGGAGAAGAGACCGACCCCCCCTCGCGCCAACCTCCCTTCAGGCAGTTGCAGAGCGCGATGAGGTCTCCCCTCAGCCTCCTCTTCTCCAGGCTGAACACCCCCAGTTCCCTCAGCCGCTCCTCATCAGACTTGTGCTCCAGAAGGAGCACGTTGGAAGGGCTCTCCTCCTGCCAAACTCAAAGCTGTGTCTGTGCGTCCGGCCTGGGCTGTTTGTGCTCAGATGATTGTAAAGTCTCTTTGTGCTTTTCAGCTCCTCAGCTGTCCTCAGTTTAGCAGCTAAACTTTGAATTGAGAGCTGTCTCCAGAGTGGGATATCAATTTTAGGGTTTGTGGTTTTTGGTTTTTTTTTTTTTTTTAGGATCCTACGGAGTCTGTATTAAAAAGTAATTAGAAGAGCCGTCATTCTTTGCAGGGAGGGTGGCCTCTCCTCTCTCTCCCCGGAGGTCCGGTCCTGCCCCTGCAGCAGGGTCCGGCAGCCAGCAGAGGGCACGGGCGGGCCGGGCAGGGACCGTCCTCCCCCGCCGGCCACCTGCGAGCATGGAGCATCTCCGGGGTCCTACCTCGCTTCGGCTCCTGCCTCTGAAGGCACCACGCCTGGCTGACCTGTCTGCTGCAGGTGTATTTCTGCTGCCTTCCTCCGCCGCCGGCAACGGGAATTGGTGTTAGATGGGTGCTGTTCTCAGGCAACTGGAGAGTAAGTCTGTGATGTGGAAAGGAAGGATTTGGATTTCTTTAAGGGGTTCTTGGTTAAGCCTGAGGAACATTGTAAAGCCATGAGGATGGCCAGGTGAGAGACTGTGAATGAAGTCGGACCTTATGCAATAAGATATACAGGACAACAACAAATGTTGTTTAATCCGGACTGGTCCCTTAAACAAGTCAAAATGCAGATACAAAATAATGTCTCAGANAGGTGTAATGTCCTGACTACAGTCAGCAGGGATTGCTGTTCAGAAACTTGCCTGTGGCTGGGAGCTGAGCCATGAGGTTGGCTCCTTCTGTGGTCTGAGAAGACATCAGCCCTGTCCCTTATCCCCACCTGCCCACTTCTTCCATCAGAGCTTTCCTGCTGTTTTCCCTCTCAGAAATAAACTGTGGTCCAGTTGCCGGACCCTCTCCATGTCCTTTGAACAGAGTCTCTGGGTCCTTTTGTACATGCTGCTGTATAATAGCATTTCTCCTTGCACCCGTTTGCCCCACAGCGTAGGGCCTGCTAGCCTGGCCTGGGTCAAAAAAGAGCTTCAAAGGGATGGTAGTTCAAACATCTGCCTTTGTAGGTGTGTTTGACTTGCTTGAAGGACAATGAGCAAAACCATCGGAGAGCATTTTGTTTTCCTTCCTCTCTTCCTCCTAACTCCTTTTTCCCTGCCATAAAGCATAAAGATGGTTTTAGATCACGTCTGGAGTTCCGTGTCCTTTGCAATTGCCTTTGTGCAATTCCCCTTGCATTCTCGTGCTCTGTAAGCAGAAGAGTGTGTGTGACCTCGATCTCTTCTTGGAGCTGACGAGGGAAAGGGCAAGAGGGAGCGGACTGCCCGTGTGCCCTGGAGATGCCCTAGTAAGTGCAGGACCAGAGAAGGGTGTGCTCTGAAGGACAGTGGTCCTCAGTCATTCCTGTGACAATTCATGCAGAGGGGCTTGGCCAACTTGAGTAATGTTGTTTTGTAATAGTACTATAGGTATATAGATGCAGCAGGACAAACGTACACGTAGCTTGATAGTATGTCCGTTGTGCCGCCAGCATCTTCAGCAGCAGCCTCTGATGTTTGTTAGTATTGTCGATAACCAAATTTGCAGGATGTGAGGCATTTTGACGTGGCACCAAAACACGAATAGTCTGGCAGTTACAGCAAAAGGGACGAGAGATCTTCCTGTGGTTTTCTCCTACACCAGCTCCAGTGTAGGTTATCCTGGGTGGTATCAGTTCAGCTGCCTGTCTTGGAGCTTCCCTTTCCCCATCTGTCAAACTGGGAGATGATTAATTTCCATCATGAGGTGGATATTTGGGACACACCGTTTAGGACAGCTTCTATCTAGAGCTCTAGTAGGAGTGTATGTATGCTTGATATATTTGGTCTACTTGTATGTGGGGCTCTGAGCGTTTGTGCGTGTATTCACGGCTGGGAGGGAAAAGGGTCTGCAGGTCCAAAATGAGGCGTCTTGACCTGGAGTGCAAAGGAGCTGGGTTTGGAACAGAACAGAGATATTTTACATCTCTGACGGAGGTTAGTGTTGTGCACAGTGAGGTGCTTTTAGGTACTGAGATGTTAATACACGTTAATAAGTGCAGAATCTGGAAGACTTTCAATGGCAAGAAGAGAGAAACCAGGATAAGCGACCTGGAGATTTGGTTGCTGAGGGCAATTCCCTGGGTCTGCTGGTCCTGTGCTTTACCCTGCCTTCAAAGTTACTCGAGGTTTGCACAGGGCGGTAAATCAGGCTGTCTTTGCACCGTCGATCAGGCTGTCCCCACACACAGACAGATGCGTGTTTCCAGGAACCAACAAATGAAAGATTTTTTTTGTTTGCTTCAGGTGCAGACAAGGAGAAGGGAGGAGGTAAGCAGATGGCCTCAGAAGCTATTTCAAAGCTTTCACGGTGACTGGTAACCTTCCTTTATGACAAATGTATCAAACCAGGGAGGATTATTGCAGAATGGACAACACGATATCAGTCGTGGGGAAATTCCAGTCGTTTCAGAAATTTGGGGAGCGTGGCCCTGCCAGGGAGAAGTCGATGTCCTGGACCAACTCTAACTGGGCTGGGACTGGTCAGCTCTGCCAAGGCAACTGGTTCCTTTATAGGAGCAGTCCCTGTGGTGCCACTGCTGCTGGAAACCAAGAGGAAACTTGGGTACACTTACAAAATATTTCAATAGAGACCTCAAAAATTGTCCCTTTCTCTTTAGAGGTGGTTTCAGAGACATTGCAGGAAGAAAATTACTTCTTAATCTCTATCCCCTGTTTTGTGCATGATCCATCTGAGCATTACAGAGCAGACTGATGCAACATCTCTTTGCTTTTTATTTATGGATTTTCACAATGTTTCAGAAATGTTCATAGAGTCATAGAATGGTTTGGGTTGGAAGGGACCTTTGAAGATCATCTAGTTCCTGACTTGCCCAAGGTGAGAGACAGAATCTCATGCTGCGACACGCAAGCCCAGACGTTTTGTTATTAGGCAAACTGTTGATCTTTTGCAGGGATGTGGAAGGAGTCATGATGCTGGAATGCTGCGATGAACACTATAGTTTTAAAGTCATCCTCATGATGCCTTGTCCTCTGTGATGTTGGATTGCATTTCAGTTACATACCTTTACCAAATCAGATGCTTAATTTTAGCATTTTGTGAGCTTCATCATGATCGGGAGACAAGAATGAGCAAGGGATTGGAATTGGTATTGGCAGCAGCACTTTCATTTATGTTCACGCTTTATTGCCCCCACGCTGGGTGATGGTGAAGAACAGACTTTGCTGCTTAGGTCCGTGTGGGGCCATAAGTACGGCCTGAAGGCCTGTTGACTTGCAAAGGGCAATAATTTCAACTCAGAGTGATTTATCTGGAGATAAATAGGACCAGGCAGAAGGAGGAACTGGCTCCAGATGAGAAACCAACATCATCTTCTGCAGATTCAGAAACCAAATCTTCAGGTTTTATCAGGCATCTGTAAGAAGGTTGTTTTTTTTTTTTAAATATAGTTTTTCTGGACTAATTCTAATGGTAAGATCATCAGTCTAATTACTCTGCTAAGCACGTTCTTCTGGTCTCAGCTGACACTTTTACATCTCCATGAGCAATGACTCCCAAAATCAGTCTCAGATCTCTTCACCAGAGGTGCTTTCCTCATCCAGGATGTTGTTTGGCACAGAAGGGACCTGAAACAATTTGGGAAGCTGCTATCTGGACTTCTGGTAGAAGGGCAGTGAAATGGCACAGACAAGGGCTGACATGGAACCCATGAGACTGCCAGCGAAGCAGGCTGATTTGGGCTGGACCCAAAGACTTTCAGGCATTCTTGGTAATTAGAGCCATGCGTGTGGGCTCTGGCTTTGTGCTGGTCACTACGAAAATAAGGGAAAAATCCCAGAAGGGAAAGTGCAGTATGGTTCCTATGTTTTATATAAAATGGGTCACTGCTTAATGAAACATGGTGCAGATCTGAATGCAAGATAATTGAAGTCAATTAAATTAATCGGACAAGGAAACCAGCCACACCCATTTCAACTAGGATGTGTGCAATCACAAGCAATTACTGTGATTAATCTTCTTATTGTCAAATACAAATTCAGCACCTGGCCAATAAATTGCATAGTTGTCTAATTGTGCTAAGAACGATGCTTCGGGCAAGGGTGGTGCTTCTATGTAAGGATCCTTCTCACTGACCTCTTTCCCACTCATTTCCAGTGTTGGATTTCTGCTGAGCTTCCCTTGGCTTCTTTGGCTTGACCCGAGTAGCCTGTGCTTGAGATTCAGACAGTTGTTCGGAGAGGGTGGTAGAGCCCTGTTACAAAAACCTCGGGTATTTAAGAAAACAGTCATCATTCACACTGGTGGAACTCCGCTTATTTGCCACCAAGCAACCTCCGCGGGGGTTAGATAGCACCGTTATTTATAGCAAGCTTGCTGACTTGGGTGGAGTCCCCAGGTATAGGTACAGCCTAAAGAACAATGTCTTTGTCTCAGGATCTATGTGTAGTTGTAGCAGGTTGTTGTTATTCGGGTCAGCATCTTGAGGACTGGATACCCTTATCTTCTGGTAGTTTGCGATTAACCCCAGGCTAAAAAAAACCACTAAACCTTTCCTCCAAACCGCCTGGCTAATTCTGATCAAGAAATACAACAGAAGTTATTGTGAGCTCCCGCAAGTGTTTCTCCAACAAAACGGGGCTTCTCACCAGACATCTGGAACTGGATACACATGGGGTCTAATTCTGCAGCAGCTGATGGGCGCTTTGTCTCTCCTCCTTTTCAATACCGAGCAAAGCTGTAATCCAGGATTTGTTCAGCAACTAGAGAAGGCTTTGAATCTAATGCCTGATTGACATTAGAGTCCATTCTCTCACCGAATCTAGAAAAAAAACCACTGACTGAAGGTAAAAAGTTGGAACATCTTAATTTTATGGTTCAAATTTATATATATCTGTCAATACACAGCACTCATTACCATGGAAGTCAATTTATCATCAATAATCCATAATCCACAACCCATAATCGTCAAACTTGCACCAAGGTATTTCAGGAAACAACCTTAACTTCCCATGTACATGGTGAGTTGGCCTGCATATCATAGAATAGGATCCCAGGTATGAGGGGTTTTCTGCATTTCATCTTGCTGGTGACAGCTGGGTGTTTGTGGTTTGGTTTTGCTGGAATGCATTTTAGTAGTTGTTTCCCTTGCCAACAGGCTTCCCGCCTCCCTTCCCACGTCCAGTGGTTAATTTTACTGTTCGGCACCGATATTTCTAACGCTGGTTCTTAGCACAGGGTGGAATGTTCTTCTGTGAGGGGCTGGAGTGACTTTATCCAAAAAACTCGTTTCAAAAAAAGCGCTGTTAGATAATGCACTGCTCACAGGTAGGTTTATGTGTTTGTTAATGTAACTGATACGTTAGTAGTAATTGGAGTGACACTTTGGCCATTTTGCATTATATTTATAGGGAAAAGAGAAGTATATGGTAAATATATTGAAGCTGTTCTTCTGGACCTGTGAACTTTTGGACTACTATCACTGTATTTTCCTATAAACCCACATCAAAATGGATGTCTCCTACATATCTTTATTCAGGATTACAGAAGAGTGTTTTTAAATTAAACCTTTTCTATGACTCAGATTCTCAGCTTGAGTACACAGCTGTTCCTCAGAGAAACAAGGTGAATTTAGATAATTCATGGACCAGTCCATAATCCATGTAGAAAAGATCCCTTTGTCGAAAAGATAAATCACCTACGCAGCAACCTCCGTAGCATATTTGTGTTCAGACTCAGTAGATGTCTCTGAAATGGGAAATAAATGAGCTTATCCTGTAGCTCTTATTGGAGTAACTGTTTTCATGTTGTTTCTTGTCAGTGTTTAGGAAACAAAGTCCACACCTATCCTAAATCTGTCAGCAAGCGACATGTGAAAATAATAACTTCTGTACACAAGAGACCTTTTCGTAATTATCTCCTCCTCCCTGTCTCATTCATCAGCAAGAGACTGACAGCATCATAAGCCTCATCCTCTTCGAAAGGCTTCTTACTGCCTTTCTGAAAGGACTCTGTAATCCCTCTTGCTCTCCTCTTGCTCTCCTCTTGCTCTCCTCTTGCTCTCCTCTTGCTCTCCCTCTTCCAGAATTCTGCAAAATGTTCCCCGCGTGTCTTGCTTGCCCTTCCTGGCCAAGCTCCTGGCTTAGATGGTGACTCCCTCGATGGAGACTCCCTCGATCTGAATCACTGGATTCCTGCCGTGGCTGGGGATCGTGGTGCTTCCAAAATCACCCACTTAGAGTAGAAAGTGATGTCAGATTGTTAAACAACTGACGTGACTGGGGATCATGGAGGATCTTAACGTCTTCCTGAAGAAGAGGAATGACATCCTGATTCAGACCCTAGTATGCTTGAATGGCAAAATTTCTGGGCTGCTGGAAGCGGTGTGCACCACACTGTGCGAAGCAAAATCCTGTTGTGGTACATAGATCTGTCCCAGGACAGCGTTAGGGTTGCCATGGGGGAGGGGTTCACCTCCCGGCTCGCTTTCGAATTCTGGAATTCTGTATTATTCCCTTAATACTATTTCTAACATGGTTTTCAAACAAATGATGATTCTCTGTCTGGCAATGTGAATGAAGGGTTTGCCCTACAAGAGGCTGGCAACTTCACCTGTACCCTGTGCTGTAGAAACTGCAAAACAGCACGGAGAGAGGGACAGTGTAAGTAGGACTATGGAAATGTTTCTAGAATACATTTGAGGAATTCAGATTTTTCAAGCTGCTCAGTAAAATATATGATAATATGATATAACCCCAGCACAAATGCTGAACTAAAAATTGAGTTTCTTCAGAGGCTGAACTTGTCATTGACTTTTCTGAACAGAATTTTAAAAACCTGTTGTGAGGAGGGAACTATGTGACAAGGTACCTTCTTGCACTATCTGGGTAAAAGCTGCGTGTACGAGCACCACGGACACGTTTCTTACCGTGTCGATGCTGCATCCTGGGTGTGTTGTGAAACACACCGTTTCCCGAGACATCTGGAATTGAGCCATTGCAGAGTAAGTAAAATAGAATTTTTTTTTTTTTTTAAAGCAATATTACTCATGGATGAAGTCTTCTTTATAGATCTTGCCAATCATAAATCTCTCTTTTTTAGGCCATTAAGTAGCTTAAAATAGAGTTGGAACTGATAAGCTCAATGCCTGGCATGTGAGTATTTCACATAAGAATATTAGGTGCATTTGATGTTGATTTCCTGCTGTAGCTTCCTTACCATCCATGGGCTAATTTCATGGAAGGGAGGGAATGGAAAGGGCTTAATTTCAACTAGCCCATGGAAAGTTTAGTCTATCGCAACTTACTGACACTTAATGTCAGATAAATAAAATAAAAAAACCCAAAACAAACAAAAAAACCCCAACCCAGCCACTTGTACTACTGGCTTCACAGGGACAGTGCGTTTCCCAAGTTCCCAGCTGAAGGATGAGCTGACCTTTGGATAAGCTGAGCCTAAGCTTGTGGAAGATTAAACCTGGAAAACTGGCTAGCTTGCCACATTTCAACTAATGCCTGTGGATTCCCAGCAGAGGTACAAACCCTGTGTAAAAGCAGAGCGTGTTTTAGCATGTCTGTGAGATGTGGCTGGAGTGTAGGCATCTTAATCCAGAATGTGAACTCAGAACTGCCAGGTCCTCGCTCCCCTTCAAGCCGTGTTGCATTGGGATGCTCAAGGTTGAAGCCGTGTTGTGTTGGGTTGCTCAAGGTTGAAGCCGTGTTGCGTTGGGATGCTCAAGGTTGAAGCCGTGTTGCGTTGGGATGCTCAAGGTTGAAGCCATGTTGCGTTGGGATGCTCAGAGATTCAAGCCCTGTTGCGTTGGGATGCTCAGAGGTTCTGGGAACAGTTGTCTCCCAGGGAAGAAAGCCAGCTGATATATCAATTTGGAACAGTTTGTTTTTGTGTAAGAGCTTTGTTTGTTTGTATGAGGGGAATGTGTTTATTCTAGGATCAGATAAAAGTCCTAATAATGGGGCAAGGTAGGGTCATTTTCTGTTTTGAACTGTATGACTTCTCATAGAGTGCTTTCTGTGCAGAGTGAGTTTACCTATGAAGCAATTAATTTGTACTCTGGAAAACTGTAGTATTGATTTAAGGTAACAGATAACCATAGACAGGCCTTCCCCGACTATCGTTTTGTCGCCTGACCTAGGACAGCCTGTGCGCTTGCTGCTCACAGCCTCTGTCCGTCGTGTGCTCCTCGATCTGGTGATACAGCTCAGATGGGTTCATTTACAAGAACTAACAGTCCCACCGTTCTGTTAAAGCCTCTGGCTGACCTAAAACCCACCCATGGTGTGGACCTAAAGCCCACTGAAGCATTGGATCAAGCTATTGGTTAGAAAACCTGCTGCAAGCTGCTTACCATACCTCTGGATGAGCCATGAACGGGCAGCAAATTGAGTTTTAGTCAAATTGTAAGAAGCTTCTATGGAAGTTTTCACATCAATTTTGTTCTCAGCTGCCTCCCCAAATGACCTGGAGACTGAATGGCCGGGCAAATCTTTTTACAGGAAGATCTCCTTTTCTTTGGTGCTTGTTCCCAAGACGAGGGTAAGCAGTGCCATTGTTCCTGGGCTGTGTGAAGGTTGATAAAGAAATCTACCTATGCTCTAAAAGTCAATGCTATAAAAGTAATTTCACTAATTTCACCCTGTGAAGTGGAAAAAGGACTTTCCACAATCGCTAGCTAACAGCTCCTCTATAAAAAAACATAGTTAGGAAAAACAAGGGAAGCCATAATCAGCAAGACTGATCCCAAATCCTTTTCTAGAGTTTGCTTCCACAGTGTCCTTGCAGTTCGTGGTCTGGATCTGGTTTTGAACTAAGACCAGCAATTACAAGACTAAAGCTGAAATTCAGACTTGAATCTCCCTTTATGCCAAATCCTACCCTGACCTTTCAAGAATTCCGAATTTGAACATATGTTCTTGATCTCAGAGCCAGACCTGGGCGGTGACATTCACGCCCTAGAAATGTCCTGGCTGGCTGAGTTGGCTGCTCCGTGCTACCTGCCAGTGGGTCTGTATTGCAGAGGGTGCTCTGGGAGGAAACGGGTTCTTTGAGCACTGCAGTGACTCTGGATGTGATGGGAAAAAACAGATAAAGCATTTTTATGGTCAACAAACAGGTATGATTTTATTGAGCGGTAGGATACACAAGAAAAAAATTGTTCTTTTTGAGTTACTGATTTTTTTGTTTAAGAATGAAATAATCAGGAGCTGTCCTATAAGCAATGTGGCTTTGATGTTTTAACAACTTCTAGAAAACATTTGAAATGTTAGGGCTCTGTTAGGAGGGCTTTCTTAGGAAAACAACTACCAGAAGAGGCCATGGCTAGGACATGGCAGCTTGGTACAGAAAGAAAAGGATGTCTTTGCCCTAACGAAGCCCTAAAATCCAGCCAGTGTGATCAGCCCCTGTAGGAAGGAATGATGGTGCCGGGAGATACGTCCTGATGAGGTTCTGCTGGTGCTCTGAGCCTCCCAAGCCCTATTTCGGTAAGCAGTTGGGGTCTTGGACTCCTCAAATCCATGCTGAAAGGAAAAATCTCAATGCAAATCCCCTAATTCCCGTTGTGCCTCTGCCTGGAAACACGGGGCTAGATTTCATGTCAGTTCACAAAGCCGGCACAGACCTGTGGCCTTCAGTGGAGTGAATTTGTGTTGTGGAAGGTCCAGGCTACAGCTTTAACCCAACTTAGCCAGAGAAGCAGGGGACCGAAATGCCCCGTGTGTCACCCCCGTGCCGTCCCTGCGCTCAGAGCCGGGGCAGGGCGAGCTCAGGGCAAGATCCACCTTGCTACGAGATGTCCGGCGACGTTGCCAGCCTCTGCCGTCTCCTTTGAGCCTGTGCTCTGCCCTGTCTTGCCTCGGGTCTCCAGCATGAGCCGTTGCCCAGGTACGAGCCATGAACAGGAGAATATGGGGCACCTGATTTCAAGTTGCTTTTCCTTCTCTCTCCACCTCCTTGGTATTTTTTTCTCCCGCTCCATCGTGCATCCCTCCCCAGCCGGTTCCCTTCCCACTTTTCTGCCGTCTCTGTACTTCTCCCCAAAGCCATGCCCAGCTCTCTCCTGCCCAGAGGCTTCTCCTGCCTTCGCTGCACTTGCTCCAGTCAACGCCTTTCCCTGCCCAAGTCTTTGACCGTCCTGGTGCTCCAGCTTCCACTCCAGCCCCTGCCCACAAGTGAGGGAAGAGAAGCAAGGCCAGCCCGTTCCTGCCCATCCTTTTATTGTCTGCCCTGAAACAAACTCTTGTGTTTCCAACTTGTGGCCTCTCTCCATTGCCAAGGGCTCATGTAGCCACTGATGTGGTTTAGCTGGATTAAACAAACCCTGGCAGGCTCCCAGCACGTTTTACAGATTTTTTTTTTTTTTTTTTGGTGTTTGTGTCTCATTATGGTGCAACTGAATGACCTTTATCAAGAGAGAAAGTGTACAAGATTCCACTTCATTATTTCCAGAGAAACTAGTTAGTCGGGGTCCTTAGAAGGCTGGGCAAAACTGTACTTAAATTTCTGTGTTTGAACCGTTTTGATGGCTAATTGTAGCCTGCAAAGGGAGCTCCTCTGTGGTGGGTTGCTGCGTTTTGCCCAGTTGGAGACAAAACCAAGCAAGGTCATGTGAACATTAAATCCACCTAAGTTTGCAGTTTTACTGAAACTTCTGGAACATCTCCTGTAAACCTGGTTAAACTTTGGAGCTACTTAAAATTATAACAAAGCCAATTGCTCCTGACTTTCAGGGCTCTTTGTCAGGGATCTGTTTGCTCCAGTTACAGGATGGAGAACTTGTACATCAAGGCACATACCAAACGGCTTGAATTCCAAGATAGAGGGCTGGGATTTTTTAGAGGGAGGGGAAGAAACTATAGGAGCCAGGGAGGCTTTGTCTGCAAAAGTAACCAGCATCTTATGTTTTCACCAGACAAACTTTTTGCACATATAAGAACAACGAGTAAGAAAAATGCACTGCTAGTTAGAAAGGGTTGGTGACCTGTTCTTTGCAGAACAGACGTTTTTCTCTTGCAATAGCAAGGGCAATGCATGACGCTTGGAAATCCGTTCTGACTAAAACTTTGCACGGTTTTTATTTCTGGATTTGAGCAACTGAACATTTTTCATGAAAAGGGAATTTTTCAAGAGTCTGAGAGAAGCAAGTAGCTGGGGAAGAGTTAATATCAAGATCTCTCCTGTCCCCCCCCCACTTTCTTCCCTTTGGTATCTTGTGCTTAGGAAAAAAAATGGCCCATTTGCCTAAGAGCTGGTCTGTCCTTCTGCGGATGGTCGCAGCACGGTTGCTCTCCTTGGACGTTTCAAGTTCTTTCAGCCATCGCCAGCAGTAGCTGCTGTCTCCGAGGCACTGTCAGGCCAGGCTCTTGTGCTGGCAGTGCTTTGGGTTTTTAGCAGAAGAACAGTCCTTCCAGTAGACTGGTCAGTGGCAAAAAGGTCCCGCTAAACCAGGACTATTTACTTAGGCTGAGCTACCATTTTCCTGCAGTTTCTCTAGGTGTTAAAAAGCAAACGGTTTCCCAAGAAGAAAGGTAAGAGAGAGAAGAGGGGACAGCGCTAAGGAGGAAGAGGTATCTGTATTGAGAAAACATTTGCTCTGGAAATAAGAACTGGAGGGGTGAAAAAATATGAACTGTCGGAAAAATAAGCTGAATATTGAAAAGATTGCATTGCTGATGCTACTGTGTGCTTGTGGTCATCCTTGCTGGAGCAGAGACAGTGAGATACATTCAAGGAGTCAGAAAGAGATGCATATATTAAGGCAGTCTTAACAATGTTAGCCACAGTCCCAGGCTAGCCTGTCCCTACCTGTCTGGGAAATTACAGCATCCAGAAGGACGTTATTGTTTATGCTATTAGAAATCAGCTATAAAAATTGCTCAAAGTCTGTTCGAGCTCCAGACACCCCGGAGGCAGTAGCTTTTCATCCTAACCGTTCATAGTGCTATTCAGTATCGCCAGCTTAGGGGTGGGCAAGAAGACCAAGATAAGCCCCCTGCAAACCTTAGGCATTACTAGCTAGGTTAAGTTGCAGTCCTGCCTATGAATTTCCCATCTGTAAGTAAAGAAATAATCTCATCTTATTCTCCAAAGAGCAGGGTGAGAATACTTTTTGTTTTTTTTCCTAAGTGGCTGGCGACAGTCCTGGAGTTGTCTTTGTTCACAAAGAACCTGGCTGATTTTGTGGGACCCTGTTAGCAGTCAAGGATTTGATAGAGAGGATCCAGTTTCAGAGCTGAGCAAAGCCTGAGGCGTGCGAAGTCATTGCCTGATAACTAGAGGATCCCAACCGGGGGTTTTGAGCGAGCAACGAGACGGCTGTTGGAACTGGAGACTGCTTTTGAAACCATGGCCCTTTATTATAAAGTAAAGAGTGTGTCTCTTCTGTTGTATTATGATTGAATCTAAAGCCCTTGATTTATTTGGGATCGGGTTGGCTGTTAGAGAAGCACCTGGAAGCTGTTCAACCATATCTCCTGATGAGCCCGTTCATGGATTTTGGTAATGAAGTGTTGGGCAGAAAATAGAGTTTTAGACAACTTGTAAGAGGGTTCTGTAGAACAGAAGGTTTCATATCACCAGCGCAGCCCGGGCAATTCTGTTTTCAGCTGCGTCCCTGAAGGACCTGGGAGCCAGACTGAATGGTTGGGCAGCTCCTGCTTTTGCAGGGAGAACTTATCTTCTTCGCCGATTGTTCCCAAGAGAAGGGGAAACAGTGCCATTGCTCCGGGCCTCTGGCAAGCAGGAGGAGGTTTGGTTTCTGCCAGGATGTGCCGCCAGGCAGAGCCGTGCGGGTTTGCAGCACGCTGCCCGACTGCTCTGCTGAAAAGACCATTTGTGGTTACACTGCAACGCTCACGAGCAATTAGTTCGTTTTGCTTATGCAAATTATTTTGGTCTTTTGTGTAAGTTACTGACAACCACAGTGCCGTGCCAGATCTGCCGCTCGTTAAAGAGAAAATAGACCCTCTCCTAACGGAGACATTTTGCTGTTTAAGCCCAAAGATCTTCCATGGACCCCTGGAAATAGGGGCTGGTCACAAAAATACAGCTATATTAACCCTGCTGAGAGGTGGTTAGACATTAGTTGTGCAGGGTCAGTCTCATGGCTTTTCCTAAAGTGATGCTATGATTAGAGAAAGAAAGGAGGGAGAGAAAGGAGTCATGGTACGGCAGCTGCCGGAGCCCGTGGGATGCAGGCAGGGCTGACGGGCATCTCAACCCACCTGAGCTCCCTGTGATGGTCATTACCTTATTTTTTCCCTCGGTAAGAAAGTGAAACTCTGTGCTGAGCTCCTCTTTTACACAAATATGGGAAAGAGGGAAGAGGCACAGGCTGACTGGGGCGTCCCTGGATGGTAAATGCTCACTGAAGCCTCACAAGTCTTACGTGTCTGTGAATCGGGGGCTTGTGTGGTTTAGGTGGAACTGGAATGAATCGTGTAAGAGAAGGTCAAGGTTGGATATTCATGCCCCTTTTTTAAACACCTCTTCTCTCCGTCCTCCCAACCTTCCGTTTTGTGCAATACTGGCATTGCTTTTCACCCCCGAAGCACATTTTAAATCTGTCTGGATTAAACAGGTTGCCTGAGCCCGTACCAGGAGCAGTTCACCGGACAGAAATCTCCCCTCCGACTGCGCACGTAGATACAGACTGAAATCTGAGAGTAAAAGACACACGTGTGATTCCCCCCGCGCCCCCCCCGCCCCGTCACTCACGCCCCATTAAGATTCATGTTTACTTATGGAGGTAAGCATCCAGCCACAGATCTCCAGATTTCTTTAGGGACCTGTGGAAAGAAAAGGAAGAGAAGTTTGGCCTGTGAACCCTCCCTCTGTTGTTTTGTTTCTACAAAAAAAGCCTGTTACTGAATTTGGATACGAATCCTTAGGACATGGAATGTCTTTCCCCAGTAGAGCAGATGGAGCAAGAAGAGCTGCGCGTTTCGCTCTTTAGACCCCCAAAGTGACCAGTTGGAGACTCAGTGAGCAAGAACTTCACCTGATGTGCTCTCTGTGGTCCCTCTGGCCTTGGATACACGGCAGAGAAGGGCCCAGGCTCACCACATTGCACCTCTGAAGGAGTTTCCCCACTTCCCCCCAGGAATTCTCACGCAGAATTTCCCATCTGCATCAGCACAAATATGATGTGACAGATCTGAGCTGGTTTGGGCCCAAAAGTCCTCGGACAAACAGAATGTGGTCTGGAGGCTGGAAATGTAGCTTTATATGGTTTATGGGAGATGATGCTGCTGTCGGGAGGGCAAGTAACTGCTGAGATGGTTTCTGAGAACTCGTGTGGGGACATGGGCACTGGCGGGGGGTGCTGGGCACAACCCCGCTGGGTCTCAGCGCTGCAGGCGTTTCCCTGTGCTGACTGGATGGGAGGACCAAAAGGAGGTTTTGAACCAGTTTTCAGCCCTTCTGCACGTTGAGGACAATCTGCTTTAGTTTGCATTTGCTTAGAATGGTTTGAGAGTGGAGATTGCTGGCCTGCAGAATACTTTCTCATGTTCCCTGTCATGAATTATTCCCCTTGGAGTAACTGAGACAGAATCATTAACCCAGAGTCTGCCTGACAAGGATTATTAGACTAGGTTTCAACTACGCCTACAGGGACTAGCCCTTTGCTGCTGGCAGGGCGCAAATGGGAAACAGCGTGGGCTGGAACCTGACTCGTTCCCCTTTGATTCCTCTCACTTCGCAGCCTGAAGATATGCTGCCAGCTCCCAAAAGCAAGAATTATCAGCTGTCAAAAAATCATTTTAAAAGGTATTATAAAAAAGGTCCTATTAGATCAGGTTGGTACCCATCTAAATGCTAAGTATTCGGTACTTCGATAGCAGCGCCCTGGCTGCAGAAGCTGCTCTGGGGGACAGTTGCTTCTTCCCCCGTGATGTAGCGAAGATGTTTCCCATCTCTCATCGCCTGGCGTTAGTCCACGAAATCAGTGGAGCCGTGTCATTTCTGCTGTGGGTCAACGTCGCTGTAGGTGTTCCTTGGACCACGATGTGAAGATTATTAACCCAGTGACACCAGATTACAATATATTGACATGGTATTTCTGAAGGGTCTATAGTGTCCTCAATTCTCTGTACTAGAAAATATGGGATGTTCACGTAACAATGAATTGCAAGCTGCAGATGACACTAGAAGGACCTTACCCAACAATGTCTACAAATGCTTTTCCAAGAGGCTTCTCTTCATATTGGACTCCATACTTGGCACATAATGACTTCACCAAAGGTTTCACCTTCCAGAAATTGTGCCGTGGCATTGTTGGAAACAGGCTTGAATAGAGAAAGAGAAAACACCTGAGAAAACTCTAAAGACTAACCTCAAGGGATGGGCATCTCTGTCTGCCTCCTCATTAGGGCTAATTATTCATGCCTTCTCCTCAAGCTGTACAAGCAGATAAAAGAAAGTGGACACAGAGGGGTGTTCATGCTTTACGGTCCTCTGTCTCAAGGAGGCTCGTCAAAACCGAACGCATTAATTTCCCATCTCTGGAAGCTCATGGAACAGCGAAGCAGGTAAGGAAGAACTTGGGATCACCTTGCCCTGTGCTGCTCAGTGGAGGTTTCCTAAGCTGACTTCCAAACCACTCAGCCTTACCCTAAACGCCGTCTCTTTTACATTTTGTATTGTCACTGGCAACAGACTGTCCATGTGGCCCTGGTTTTAATATCTTTCCTGGAACCTGGTACCCAGCAGCGTACACAGACCCACAGCCCTCCCATGCTATAAAACACTGAAGTGCTTTTAGTCAGGGAGAGGAAATTTCTGAAATGGATACTCAAGTTCAAGTAGTGAGCTTAGGGTATGAGTCCATAGCCATTGTAACTGGTAGATTTGTACCACTGACTCCTAATTAAACCCCAAATTAAAATAGTGAGAGTGAAGGCTGAAGTATTTGGCAGCAAGAGAGAAAGATGCCATGCCTGCAGTCGAAGCAGACTATGACCCCCAGTACTCTGGGACTCTCTTTCCTTGGCGTATGGTTAGTGCTCCACAGCTCCTGCCCCATCCCACACATCTGCCTTTAGCAGACTTTCCCTCGCCTCAAGTCCGGTGTTGTGACAACCCGGGAATGGCCAAATGATTCTGTTCCCATACTCACTGGTGCTCGATTTGAAAATTCAGGTGCCCGGTGAACCAGTCGTTGAAGAAGGACTGCTCGATATTGCAAGTGGCTGCCACCTGTGAAGGCAAGAAAGCAGCTGTGACGATTAAGTGGAGTCTCACCCTAAAACCAGAACAAAGCCCCTCTTGGCTGCGGCAGGGGCTGGGACGTGTCTCACTGCACTGAGCTCTCAGAGCGCGGAAGACGGCAGCGCCGAGACAGCCGGCTGCAGCACGGGGGACTCCGAATTCTCAGCCCTTCCCGATGGAGATCAGATGGTTAACAGCACCAAGGTGGAAAGGGGGGAGGAAAAATACATGGAGACAGAAAGTCTGCTTTCCCCATCCCATCTAGTTATTGCCCAGTTCGCCTTAAGTGCAAGATCTGAATATTTTGGAACTATTTCTTAGCTACTCTTGCTATTAATGATGGTAAAATTAGGTAGTCTTTCTTAAAACCCTCTTACACTCTGAACTGGCTAAGCTGTGATTTCTGCATGGTAACTGTCGGAGATACACTCTCCTCACCCCCCATGATGCATCGTAAAACCACATCAGTGTCAGAGAGGCTTATCTCTGATAAGCCTCTATCGGACACAGATTTGCGCTCTCTCCCCCACCTCTCTCTTTTTAATAATCCCCCTCCCCAAATCTCTCACGACCTCTCTCTCTGTCTACAAATTCCAGTTGCATGAAGTGCTTAAGCAAAAGCTTCAGGCGAACACCTGAATACTCCCATGACTTCAGTCAATCTAGTCACATGCTTAATTTAAAATAAATGCTTAGGTGCTTTCCTGAGTAGTGCTTTTAGCACTTCTATTTTTTTTAAATGCTTTAGTGTTTTTAGCAGAAGGGAAAGAAATGACTGTCAGACTTTGAAAGCTCTCCTCCAAGGCCCCATTAACAACTACAAATACTAATTATACTAATTAAGACATGAGGTGATTTCTTCTCTCAGCTCAGTTATACCAAATTGATACAGCCAGCGTCAAAGTTGCTCTCATTATCCTCTAGGTCTGACTAGGACTTGGACCACTGTAAATAAGAGGTATCCTTGCATTTGTCTGACCAGGCATTAAAAAGATTTAGAAAGCAGCTGGTTTTCATTTCAGTCCTTATTACTGAAATATAAACTTTAGGAATATATTGAGCTCTCTCTTCGGCTCTGATTTTCATTGGGGCTCTTCTGTTTGCTCATAGGTATACGCCAGCACGCACCACACAGGAAAGCCAAATCCTGCTTCTTGAACCTGGTACTGCCTCAAATCTGAAAGCACAAAATGTCACCTTTTGATTGTCAAATTAATTACAGAAGTTTGGACTTCCATGTCTTGACCCAGCACTACTGGCTCTGGGGAGAACATCTTTATGGGAGGGATCATGGACCCCGGGACCTGGGGCCAGTGGTAACCCCTCTGCTCCTGGAGTACATTTCTAATCCCTTTTGGGGTAAGTCAGGAGTATTCTTTCCCCTCCCGGTTACCTGAGAGCTAAGCCAGTCTCTGTGCTTCTCACAATCAATTTCCATTGGAATGTGATTCATCTGGGTGACCCACACAAACCAGTGACTCTCCAGAAACCTTCAAAACCAAACAGGCAAAACCCGTGAGAATTTATAGTGCAGAGCAGGATCAGCAGAGTGGGGTTTACAGGAGGAGACACAGCGTGCAAAGAGAGTATTTCTCCGAGGCATGGAAGTAACCACCTCTCTTTCTATGGAAACCAGAGAGAATCACTTCGGTGATGAATTTCCCTTCCCCTCTTTATACCTCTGGGACTAAGGCAATTGCGATTAAATGTAAGGAGACCATCCTACTGGGCTACCCCTCTTCCTCAGAAGTGGATTGCCTTTCGGTAAGTAAAGATGATCCAACTCCCTGAAAAAAAATCAAGCCCCAATTTAGAAATTCTCAGAACTGTTTTCATCTTTCCCATTGCTTGCTGGATATACATTAATTTCAAAATCCACCTGCCCGTTGGTGTTACCTTTCTGGGTATCAAGCTTAGCGCACTGGTGCTCCCACCTTCCCTTTGTTCTCTCAGTACATTTACCATAAGTCTCAACTCTGCCCTGGGCTGGGTATTGCTTTAGAGCAGCTTGTTTATTGCTTATGGTATATAACTACATTTTTAGCACCTATACGATAGTCTACAGAAATGCACTTTCTTCTCTTGATTTACCCAAAGTAGTTTCTCTAAGCTGAGACTTAGGTGTGTGTTGACAAGGTAGTTGTCCAACACATCCTTGTTCTAGTCTTTAGGCTTGTTTTCTGAAAGAGCAGATGATCTGAATTTGCAATTTTGCCTTTCTTCTTGCACTTTTAGTTTAATCAAAATATGAAAGTTTTGGAAACAATAGGTCAGTTGTCGTAAGTTTTTCAGCTTGATTTCAGACCGAAAAGGTTGGCTAGGCACTTACACAAATGTATGTCTTTTGAATCTCCTGTGTTCCTTAGGTCAAAAGTGTTTTGAAACTATGAAAACTTAAGTCATGAAGGTTTTTGTACATCTGTTGCCATTTCTTTTTACTCAAAAAATGACATTTTTTTAGAAAATGTTTTTCACTGGGATGAAATGTTTTCCGAAAACTAATGCTGACGGTGGGACTAAGTGCCACCCTTTGGTATTAGCCAGAAGAGCTGCAGCTATTGCCTGCAGGATAGACATTCACAAATTCCTATCGTGAATAGGAATTCCCGATAGGAAGCATGATTTCAGTGCTGCCATCTGGAATACTGTAACCGCTCAGTGTCTAAGCATCCCAAGCCCTGCCATGCCTGATTCATTTTGGCAGCTCATGCTCGTAGTTCATGTTTTTAGGTCTCTCACTGAACTCTCCATCCATCAGTCAAGCAGCAGTTGGCTGATTAATATTGCTGCTGTATTAAGAGCAGCACATCATGGAGCCTGGTGATGATAAGGGGCCAGAAGACCAGTCAAAATGAAGAGGCAGAAGAAGCACTTCTCCATGGACTGAAGGAGGTCAGACTGGAAGGTAGGGGTAGGAACGCTTTGATTTGTGGTGTGAAACAGCTTTCTGAGGTCCAAACCTCTGTGTCGAAGGAATGGCATGTGCGTGTAGTGTACAGGCCACGCATCTTCCACGCTGGGAGAAGTGGTGAGCGTTTCACTTACAGGGGGAGCGCGTACGGTGCTCAGGAGGGCTCATGAATTACCTTCCCAGTAAGCTGGGAAGAGGGTGGCCTGAGGCACTCTGGAAGGGTCCAGCCCTGACCAAAGTGGAAAAAATGCATAAACGTGTTGGGATCGGGCAGTGTGTGAGAACAGGGCACGAGGAAAGAAAGGAGAATCCCAGCTGGACCATCACAAGGGCAGGGGAAGATGCTGAGCACCAGGACCGTCTCTGCTGAGGGGAGGTGGAACTGGGAGACGATACGAGGTAAGTGAAGCAGTGGCGACACCCAAGATAAGACCCAGTGAGGTCAGAGCTGAGACTTGGTTCGTCTGGCACTGGAGGGAGGGGAGAGCAGCAGGGAGACCCTGCATCTCCTACCTGACAAAAGTGAGGAGAGACAGGGATCCCACAACGCCATAGAATGGGATGTATGTGAAGAAGTAGCGCATGTAGTAGCTGATGGCCCAGGCTAGGTCCTAGGGGAAGAGAGAAGACATTAGACATCACTTTGCCTATCTCACGTAACATGTCCTTGCTGGTGATATTAGGGACGCTGGGTAATTAATATGCAATTAATTAAGCAAAGTGCGATCCCTGCCCACGGGCCTCCCTCCTTACTCAAATGTGATTTCTTACGAGCCAGCCGGACCCCACAAAGATCGAGGGAACGTCTCACTCACCACCCAGAACCTCCGCCTGATCATGGTCGAGATGATTTGGATTTGGAAATACACAGGGATGAGCAGAGGCGGGAAGACTGCAAAGCAAAGGGAAACGTTTTGGCCATCAGAGGGGTGGAAAGGCGTGTGACGTGCGAGTGAGCCAGTGACTTAGGAATGTTTCTAGGGAAAGTCTGCCTAGACCTGGTGAGAGAGGTGAGGTGCTGGTGACGGGGGGTGGTTGCCTTTCTCTGAAGAAAGGCTCTGCTTCACACCCATTCATCTTGACTTATCAAAGAGCATTCATAGAATCACAGAATCACTAAGGTTGGAAAAGACCTCTAAGGTCATCGAGTCCAACCTCAACCCAACCCCCCCATGCCCACTAAACCATGTCCCCAAGCGCCTCATCTACACGTCTTTTAAATCCCTCCAGGGATGGGGACTCCACCACTGCCCTGGGCAGCCTGTGCCAAGGCCCGACCACTCTTGCCGTAAAGAAATTTCTCCTAATGTCCAATCTAATCAGCACGACCATGCTGGCAATATTCAAGATGCTTGGATATCATTGAGAATATACTGAACTGATTTTGGGACCTGCACAGGGGCTGGTGGTCCTGAGGAAGGGAAGGATGAGTTGAGACTTAAGGAGTTGCTCTGCTAACACAGTAGGGGCTGGAAGGGTCAACTGGCATTTAGGGAAAAAGGAAGAGTGCAGGGCAGGTACTCACTGAGGAAGAAGTACTCGTGCTGGTGGTTGTAAGGCAGGTACTTCAGCTTCTTCTTGCCATACTGCAGGACACAGAGGAGAAAGCTCAGGCTTGGATTATGACACTCACATGTAAGAGAGGATTTCCTGCAATACTTTATTTATTGACTGGGAGTTTTGACTAAATTCCCACACCAGTAAAGGTAAAAAGTGTTTTGGTATGGTTAAATATCTTGACTTCTTAATTGTGATAGGTGTAAATTCCTTTTTAAAGTCTTCTGGCTTGATATTCAGATCATGTCTTTTCACTTGAGAGCCTGATGGCATTTTAATGCATTTCTCCACCTTCTGCCATGCCTGTGGCTGTACTAAGAGCTGCTATCATCTCCATCACTACCAACACAAATGTGATAGGCATCAAATATGACCTTTGGTAAGTCCCTACACGGGATGCCAGTGCAAGACAATGGTGCTTGGGTAGTCTTCCATGCAAAATGTCCCAACCACTGATTCTTTTTGACTTCTGCAGCCGTCAGTCCCCATGAACTCCTGCCATTAGCCAGGCCTTGTAAAAGCTGACTTTACCAACAGTGGGAAAACTAGCGTGGTCCTTAGCTGTTCCTGCAGCAGGTCACACAGACGTGCCTAAATCTATAATGTGGTGTCACTAGTTTGACATGTAAGTGATAGGAAGATAGAGTGCTGTCGTTGAGAGCTAGGCTGCACCGATTCCTGTGTTACTGTGGTCCAGCTACAAAGAGCAGATGCAGAGAATTTTCTCCAAATGCAGGTTTGGACCTTGGATTGTCGCATTTTTGCAGGTGCCCATTTCTTTTCAGTGAAAAGAGGGAGCCAAGAGCACCCGGTCTCCTAACCTCATCTCCTTGGTGAAATACCTAGAGCTATACAGAAGTGTCTTTTTTGAGCTCCGGGAGTGTTCACACAAGGAGTTAATGCATGGAGAATCTGGATTGCTGTGAACTTGCATTTTTGATTCTAGCAAAGCAACTTCCCAATGAAGGTAAGTCTTGTAGCACCAACAAATCAGCCACATTATTCACTCTGGTCTGAGCTCTGAAAGGCTGTGTGCTTAGCGTCGTCTGGAAAAGGATTATACAAATGTGAAAGAATATTGGGATAGACTGATGCTGCCCTACCAGTTCAAATATTTTGTAGGACGGAGATCCAGTTTTCCTTGTTGTCATGAATGTTCACATTCTTAGTTTTCCCTTTAAGTGGAAGAACCACGGTCTGCTTTTACAGCCAGTTATCAAGCACAAGATTCTCCAATGGGTTGTACCCACACGTTTAAGAGTGTGATACTGATTTACATCTTCTAGATAATGGCTTTTTTATACCCCAGGAGAAGGCTTTCATTTTAACCACATATAAGAGCCCTTCTGCCTCTTGAAAATTCTGAGTGTGCAAGACATTCTTTACACATGTCCATATACCAGCATGTATGTCCCCTACATGTGTCTATTGCTTTCTCAGTGGTATAAAAGCTGACTGAGAAACCATTAACTTTTTAAGTTGTATTCCTCTATGTTGTACTTGCTGCAGATGTTTCTTTGTTTGTTTTCTTTGGTTTGTTTTTTGTTTTTAAACCTAGAAATCCTTGTTCCATTGTAAAAAAGATGAAGGATGGTACATGGTTTATGTCCTTTGTGTCGGTTTTTATACAATAGACAGTAAATATTTTGGCTCCAGGACAGATTGAATTAAAATACCTTAACATAGCCCGTTATTTCATGTGCAGCATAACAGTACATAGTTAATGGAAGAAAGTATTGCTCGTGCAAGCAATATCCCCTCAACTGCACGGGAAGGGCTCCAGTGGAGAGGACCTTGTACAGATTGGCTGGAGCACAGCTGGGCTGGCTAATGCTGGAAGATATTTTCTGTGGAAATGGAAGATCAGTTTTGAAATGTTCTTGATGAACTACCGAGGAACACCATATTTTCCCCTCGTGTTGATATTTCAAGCCAGCAGGATGAAGTTTTCTTTAATGACTTTCTACTTTCTTTCCAGTCCTATCTTGATTGATTTTCCCAAGCTTCCCCAAAACACTTTTCCCTGTGGTCAATATGGGAAATGGATAGGGAATTACACAGTCAATCTTGCTCTGCAGCCCAAGGTTTGGGAGGGTGTGAGGGCCAAACTCCTATCAAACAACATAGATAAAAGAAATCCTTGGATGAAACATTTACTTTTTTAGTAAATGAAGCCCTGATCCTTATGAGTCCCTTCCAACTTGAGATATTCTATGATTCTATGAAGTCTTGACTGTGTAATTCAGGTCTACCAATACCAGCCAGCCCCTGGTTTTGCACAAGCATTCTCTGAAGCCCTTTAGAACACTGGTTTTCCACATTTTACCCACTTTGTCTTACCTCAACAGGCTGTGTATCTCCGAGGACAAAAACATGCAGCATGTTCACATCTGGGTCCTTCTTGAATATGTTGGGCTTGGCGTGGTGTTGGAAGTGACGATGGTTCCACCAGTTTGCAGAGGCACCCTGGGCAGATACAAGAACAAGGAGTTAATCCATGGAAAAGTACAGTTCCTCTAACGGTAGGATTACCCTTTCACTTTTACACACTAACACAGTGCGACTCAGATTCTGGCCAAACCGTTATTTGCTTTTGAAATAGCAATAAGCTGTAAGTGGCTAAGCTGGTTTCAGAGGGATGATTTGCCCTCGCTAAGGATCATCCCTATTGAAAGAACAGGGAATAAATACACTTTGAGTGAGTTGCACGTTACCGTGTCTTCCCACATGTGAAGTTGGTATTAGTAGCTGGATGGTGGGCTGTTTCCTCTTGCTGCCTTACTGATTATTGTACTGGTTTTCCTCTACTGCCTGTGCCTGTGAGGAACCAGGCAAGACAAAGTGGGTTTGGGAGAATGGGCAAAGCTATGTCTCACCCCCTATAAGTTCCTACTACGGGTGGATGCTGAAATGCCTGGACTGCACTGGCCTTTGCCCAGGATAGAAGTTCTGAAGGCATCTTGAATGGATGGGATGTAGCAGGATGGGACATTTGAAAAATACTATCCCTTAGCAGAGGGCATGGTGAAAATACGACAGGATGTTAAAATAGGGTTTTATGCAATTTAATAAGCTTTGTCCTCAGCTGCTATAAATTGGTGTGGTTCCACTGAAGCCTGTGGAACTGCTGTGTTCTCTAACAGCTGTGGTTACGCTCCCTTATCTCTTCGGCACGACAGCTCCATGTGCAATGGTCACTAACTTCTCCTCCGTGCATCTGCTCACTGTGGAAAGGCTCAGAGCTGCAGTTTCCTACTTGGACATCATAGTCAAAGTGACAGCAACTGTTTCCTCAGTGCCCTGGGTCCATAATGTCCTTTACCTTCAGGTGTCCAATGACAAACTTGTGGACGATGTGGTTCCAGGAAGACTTCTTAAAGACAGAGAGGTGTCCAAAATCATGTTGCAGCCACCCTGCCTGGGCCTGGGATGAAGGGAAATAAAGTCGTGAGAAAGCTGTTTGAAATCAAAGTTAAGCACAAGAGGATATGGAGATAGAAGGCAAGTTGTGAGTGTGAGGAAGAGGGGGAATTAACTGGAGTGAAAAGGTGAAGATCTCGTTCTGGAGGGGAACATAGAATCATTCAGGTTGGAAAAGACCCTTAAGATCATCGAGTCCAACCGTAAACCTATCACTACCAAGTCCACCAATACATGGAAGGAAAGGCCAAAGGGGCTGAGAGCCACAATCAGCAGCGGGTAGGGGTGGCCAGAAGGCACCACGGTGGCAGGTAAGTTGTGAATATTTTTCACTGGTATGAACGTTCTGCACTGGTAATTAATCTAATATGAGAAGGTCAGCGCACACTGGCCTTCTCCTGAGCGATTTGCGTCGCCAGTATGCTCTGGCCTACTCCTTCTCACCTGGGATGTTGTAAGGATGCAGGCGAGGATGAGAGTTGTGATCCAGCCAGTACCAAAGTATGAAACCATTACCCAAGCCAAAACTTCCATTGCAATGATATGGCCCAAGTAAAGAGAGAAGAACAAAGGATTTGCTCTGAACAAGTTCATGTCCTCTGCCGTCTTCCTCAGGGTCCGGAAATCCTCCACCAGCTGGGACTGCAAAATAGACGTGCAAGACACAGTGTGCAGCTTATAAGTAACTCTGAATGTGTCTGAGGAAGGAAGGCCAACTTCCATACTAAGGACCCTGGCTATTTTTTGCGTTGGTTGGCTACTTCAGAAGTAAGGAAGGACCTGTCTCCATATTCACAGTAGCTTTTCGTAGCACTTTCCTATGAATAAACGTCCTGGCTGCTCTGGGCCCACATCCTGACCTTTTGCACCTTGAGCTAGGAGAGTAATTCAAGCCTGCTGCTGTGAATCAGCGGCACTACCTGGTTGAGAGTTACACCAGCTGATGACCCTCGTCTGAATGAGCTTTAAAGGTATTAAAGAGGCAGCTGGAGAAGGAGATAATTCAGTCCTGTGACTTATGCATAATTCCAGAGCTCTGATTGTGAGCACCCAATATCAGAGCACCCGTTGCCTATTTAATAAGTGAGTCAGCTACCGTGCAATCATTCATGAAGAGCATTCCCGGGTTAATGCGGGTTACTGTCATCTCCTCTATTGTGAGTGATACAGATATTTCATAATCATGGCCAGTCACAAACAACAGGACAGGATTGAGTTTCGTGGCAAGAGCTAGTCACGCCATACACTCTGCCTGAATAATGAATGAACGGACTGTCTGGGAGGGATACAGAGCTGCCCCGAGGATGCGGAGTGGAAAAGGGACTTGCTGGGTTGCGGCTCCTTAAGCACAGCCACTGAAATGTGGCATCTGGTTCACCTCAGCCATAGGTGCCTACTGCTCGTGCCAGGCATGGCACAGGTATGGCTGCTCTCCAGAGCTTTGCTGGTACTGGGCTCTGCAGGACAAGCCAGTTTGAGCCTCAAAGAGGTATTTCCCTGGGAGTTAATCAGTCAAAGGGAGCTGCAGAGCAAACAGTGAAAGAGAGCCAAGTCTTGTTGAGGTGGTGAGCAACTTGTTTGGAAGTTCTTTCAGACTTCTTTGCCCACTCCTCTCCTTCCCCCATAACAGGCAAGCGATGACATGTGTTTAGAGCTTGGCCAAGGGAGAAGGAATAGCAGAAGGGACACCAGTCACAAGAACTGGTGTGCATTTCCCAGTCCACATGTCTCAGTTCACGTTTCCCTTCAGTATGGGATCAGTCCAGCCTGGGCACCTGGAATGGGCTGCTAGAAATGGGACGATTACCACAGACAGAGCTGTTGGTGGCTCTCTGGGAAAGGAAAGGCTTGTACAGCCAGTCTGAAAGTGTCGCCTCCCTCCCACACACATTTTAGTCTATACTGGGATGTGCACATGGGTACATGGAGGTGTTCAGGTGCTGAGTATTCTCCCTCTCTGGAGCTGCCTGTAGTGAAGAGACCTTTATAATGTGTCTGCCTCTGACCTGGAGGACACCCCAAGAGGAAAAAATGGTGGAACATTCCCATCATAAAACCATGCTCAGAAACAAATACTCACATTTTTATCTCGGTCCTGGCTAGGTTCCCCTGGAGCAAGCTCTCCGATAAGTAATGGCTTGAGAAACTTTTGCACCAAGGTGGGATTGATATGGAAGGCCCGGAATGCATCCTGGAGTGGGAATAGGAGTAACTGTGTGAGATTCAGGAGTAAGCTGTTGCTTTCTGCTCATTGTGTCATTCCCGTCCATCTCCAGCACTGTCCTCTGCAGTCGTCCCCCCCATGTTACTGTGAAAGAGGGGTGCCAGACGGACTTCCACCTCTGTGATCGCAGTTCAGTGCAGCACTTCTACTAGAGGCTGAGGAATTTGCTTATCTAGTAAGAAATGAATGGTGAGATCTGGGATACTCTCTCGACATAGGGTGAAAGGCACGTCAAGAAATTTTTTCTAAGCAACTAAATACCTAAATCCTGTTAATTCCCTTAGAAGGTAGGCAGAGGGGAATTTGTGCAAATCCCCGCTGGGATATAAATACCCTTTGAAAGTCTGCTGCCTGGAAGCAATTCAAGAGAGGAGGTGACTGTGGTGATTGAACCTGGACATGACTGCGGATTCAAAAAATAGTACTGGATGGTTTGGCCAGACCTGCAGGTCCCACTGCTAACACAGCTGAGTAAGAAGTGGTGACTTTTCATTTTGGAGACTGCCTTTCTCTTTCTGTTCTGTAAGATGAGTAACTGAATGCTAGTTTAACTCTTCTTTATTCTAGAACCATATTCTAGATATACAGGCAATTCTATCTCCATGCAAATCCAAGTAAAATGTCTTAGAGAGGAACCAACCCAAAAACCCGGTTGTATACCTGAACTTTAAGCAATTGCTTTAAAGTGCTTGCTATCAAACTTGGCAGTGGTTAGGACCCATTCTGAAAAGCACTTACACCAAAAAGCAACTTTATTCGTTACTCTGAAATATGCTGAGGAGTTCAACAGTCTTGAAGAGCTGATAGTTATCAAGACATGTGATAAGACGTGTCATTTCTACTGTGCTGTGGTATATGGCTGCTTGTCCCTAGAAGAGGCCCATTAATATTTTGCGAGACTGCTTGCATGTTTTCTATTCAGTACCTGCCTTGAACGTGGGATACATTTTATTGAAGTGTCTCAAGCATGTGATAATAGACATAAATAACTCATTAAGTTACAGCAGCAGAATCTAATTGAGGGATGAAACTTGTCAAGTTTCTAAGGCTGGGAAAGCAGGAAACCCAGCTGGAATAATATTTTTCTTACATATTTTCAAGATGACTTCTAATATGGAAGGACAATGCCTTGTTTGTAGAGTCTTTTTGATCTTTTTGAGTTTGCCTGGCTCTTCTTTTTTCTATACTCCTTCCCCTTTCCACATGTTTTTGTCTACCTAAGTCATACAGATGCCTGATGGGAGCATGTATTTGATGCATCTGCTGCTGGTAGTGAGATCTTGCACACCCCTCCTTTCACATGGCATGGCTTGAATTTTAATCCCAAAGATAGTGGTAGGGACAGAAAGTTGACGAAGGTCAGAAACTCTTCCTCTGTCCCTGCCCTCTTCTTACTGCACAGAACTGGAGTTAACTCTAGAAAATCACCTAGGCGAGCTGTAAAGATGTAATTACATGAAGTGCTAAGACTGGTACAGAAAAAACAGTCAAAACTAGAAGTCAGGATACCATGCTTCAGCGTTTCCACCTTTGTCCCATTGCCTAACAATAGTAGGGACCAACTAAAATCTCACTTCTGGCTCTAAACAGAAAGGACAGGCTGGAAAGTGCTCACTGTGTCAAGTTGACCCTTCTGGGAGTTGACCTCCATCAAAAGTCTAGCTCTTGTGTTCAAAAATACCAGCCAACAACCTTGGTCCCAAAGTCCACCAAAATCAATAGAAACTTTCACCTGACTTTGGCTTGAGCTTCAAAATAATACTCTGACCATAGAAGTTTTGCTGTGGGAGGTGTAGAAGGAGGGAGAGTGAAAGCTGACGTGGGCCATTTAACGTGAAGTTAAAGAAATGATGTAGGAGCAGTTAGAGATGCAGCATTGGTGGTGGGGTGGGGGCGGAGAGACGAGAGAAATAGGTACAGGAGAGAAATAAAACTCTGTGGAATGATTTAAAGATTACAAAAGCCATAAAATACCTATTATGGTATGGGGGCTACGGGGGGGCTATGCGGGAAGAAGTAAAGAGGGGGGAAAAAAGAGTCAGTTCAATGGGAGAGGGAAATCAAAACGCCAGAAATGAAACTGAGGGGCATTTCTGTTGTAAAGCACCAGAATTTCCTAGTTACTCTCAGCTCAGCTCTCATGCCCATACCAAAGTGCCCAAACTATCCCCTTTTGTAACAAATTTCAGGGACAAAGTGACCCCTGTTACCGCAGGGGGGAGTTTGGATCAATTTGTCCAGGTCCACTCGTGAAGACTGCATCGCTGGCATCGCTCACCCCCGCAGGAGTGAGACCAGTGCTTTTTGACAGCACTGGGTGAGCCGCTGGTGTTACTTTATTGGTGCCAAAATGAAGGTAAAACTCCAGGGCCAGCAAAGCTGTTCCTACAGCCCTGTGCTGCAGACAGTTTGGAGTTTCCCATGCAAAGAAATACTTGGCCTGAATCGTCAGCTTCCTTCTCTACTTTGAGGAATTTAATTTGCTTTACCATAATTTATGCATACTTCACCCTCTCTGGTGTTATCCTCACAGCCCATCGGAGGTTAAGAAATACTGTCCTCTCCCTTCTACATTGGGGATGATCCCCTGAAGGACTGACTTGCCCAAGGTTACAACTGGTAGCAGACCAGCCTTAAGCCTTTTTTACCAGTGCTTCAGTTATTGTAGCATTTTCTTGGACCCATAAATGTGTCACTGAAATGCTAAGTCTGGTTGCTGGTTTCCTTCCCTGGTACAATTTGCAGATGATGTGAAAGAGGAGAGAAGAGCGGAATGAGTGGGGAAGTGAATAGCTGACTGTACCTGCTGCAGGGCTTTGCAATTTTGGGTGAAAAAAGGGGAAGAAGGGGAAAGAGGGAGAGGGTGAACAGATAAGGAGCATTAAAGAATGTTGACTCAGTATTATTTAAACTGATGAGGATAAAAAGTCTTTGGAGGTCTGACCGGGTACTGCCTGATCACTGTGCTGGAGATCTTGCTGATTTGGGTTGTGTTAACTGGTGGGTGACTCAGAACAGCAGCTTCTGCCTGGCCACCTAGAAGGTATTTTTGTCTACCTGGGGCTTCCCTGGCAGTAGCCTCTTTTCTAAACGTGGTTATAAATGCTCTGTCATGACTTTTCCAGGGAGAGTTCTCCTCTGCCTCTGAACTTAATAGCCTCACTTCTTTCTGGATGGGATGAAAAGTAACTGTTGGAACTGGTCAGAAATGCGATCATGCATGTCAAAACACAGTTGTGACTCAAAAATACACTACCTGTCTTCCACGCCACTGCTATCGCAAGCCTATGCCATGAAGGAAATACTGGCAGCAGGCAAGTTTTACCTTCACTGAGAAGTAACGCACATATATGTCATTAGCATATGTAGAGCATGGCTTTTTCAGTACAGCCTGCAAGCAGGAGAGAGAATAACATCTCCTGAATCCTCTTACCGTCACCAGACAGAAAGCTACAGTGATGGAAGGATTGGTTTTTTATTAGCTCTATCTCATGCATCTCATTTACTAATAGGTCCTGAATGAAGATATTACCTGAATTTTGGAATTGTCCTCCATTCTGTACTAAAGGAGATAAAAAGCGAAAGGCAAAAGATAGTCTCTTGTGATATTTACACCTGACCTCCCAACTTTGTGGTCTACTGGCCAAATAAGCTGAAGTGTCTCATGGGAAGTGGGCACACGGGAATTATTCCAGCTGCTTTTGGTGAAAAAAGCTTCCTATTATTGAGGTACGAACCATAGCTGAGCATTTGAAGTGTTAGTGCAGTCAGTACAAGGATGTTCTCTCACACCCTTGAACATCTCTGAAACAGAGGGACTGCAAGGTGCCCTGGCACACTCCTGCCTTCACCTTCTGAAGGCAACTCTGCCTGATGTGGTACCAGAACAGGTTCTCCCAGACTAGTGTGCTGTCTCAGCATGTTAAAGTATGGCCTAAAATGAATGAAATCTCAGTGGTGTTAGAACCTGTAGGGGAAATTCGTGCCTAAGCTAGCCTGGGCATGCCTAACCTGACTGGCATCAGCTGAGCGTGCTGCACGGAACAGCTGCCATGGAAGCTTCTCAGCCATCTTGAGAGCATCCTAGGATGAATTAGTTCACGTCACCAAGCCAGGTGTCTTTAGATGGCCCAGCATAGATGTGGAGTTCAGCGAGTCTGTCAGCTTGTGGCAGATGGATACACACGGTCCTCCAGAGGATTGGACCAAGATGAAGGACAAGGTGCTGGGGTTCCTTTGGTGCATGTTTGCTGGCCTGGAGGCCCTAACTACGTGTGGTGCTAAGGAGAATCTGAGAAAGATGGAAGTCATGTGAGAACTAGGAATGTAAGCATGTTAAACAGAATTTTTATCATTGCTTTTTCCTCCTCCTCAACTCTTCTAGTTGTGATATCTTGCAACACAGAACGAAACTTGTTAGTTAAGCCTTGTCAGGGTCAAGGCCAAGGCTTTCTCACCCTGAATGAGAGGGAGATTTTTTGGCAGTAAGCTGTCATTCACCACAGGGAAGCTGGAAACCAGATGCCAATTCCGTTTTAGTGCTCAGAGCGGTGATGAGCAATTTCGGAGCGTTCGTAAGACCATGCCTTCATGGAGCTCTGGGTATAGTGGGATGCAACGTACCCTGGGGAGTGCGTGGGAGGGGGGAGGAGGACCAGCAGCAGCAGAATCACAAACCTGTGTTTCAGTCTCCCCTGCAAAGATTCGAGAGAATTGCAATAGCAGATGCTTTTTGGTATCTAGTGGAGACACTGGGGATAGGAGTTAAACTCCTCCGGTTTCAGCAGGCCTGAGTTTAAGCAGCTGAAAGTAAAACCTGGCCCATCTTTTTGGTGGAAAAAGCTATTCATTCAGAGGATTTATTGGGAGGGGACAGGAACACCAAAACGCATCTCTCAGTGCTTCCAGGTAAAGAATGGAAGATAACCACAGACCACAGGCAAATGGAGACCGATGGAAAGGAAATTGTTAGTAATTCATGCCAATTAATTCTGCCACACACAGATCCTCCTTCTTGCTCAGGTGTTAAGAGCTGTGGGAGACGAACAGTTAATGTTACAGCTTGGGCTCTCCTGCGCTCACCATGCACATACTCGCTTACCATGCACATACTCAAAAGCTCTGAGGCAGTTTAAATTTTATTAACTATGGGCCAATGCCCTGGGGAGAGAACATGCTCTCTGGATGCGCTTCTGAAGAAGGTGGCTCTGAGGGAGACTGCAGATAACAGTCTCTGAGGCCATTTGTTCCTTTTTCAAGGTTTTTTTGTTTGTTTTTGTTGGGTTTTGTTGGGGTTTTTTTAAGTTGCTGAAACATGAGAGGTAGCTGAAACCAGCTATGAAGTGCAGGAGCAACTGTAGCAGCAGCGAATGGTTTTCTTTTTCTTTTTTTTTTTTTTCTTTTCTGTAGAAACCTGTAACTAAATTCTCTAGAGAAATCTGTCCTGGGGAAAAAGCTGAAAAGCTCCTTGTTTTAAAGCCTCAAGCTCACCCTCCTCACAGAAGCAACTTTGAAACACAGACTGGCCTCTTGTTAACCCCTTCTTGTGCTTGGCTGCTGTGACTCTGCATGTCATAAGCTACACACTGAAGAGGGGAAGACTTGGGACACTTTGCTCATGAATTCAGAGCTCCAGGCACAGCACAAACAAGAAACAAAGACAAAACAGCAGGACTTAAGCAGAGCCCAGCAATCTCTACCAACCGATCTTCCAGATGCTGCGAATTGCCATGGCTCAACGGAGTTGATTGCCAAGGAGTTGCATGAATTTGGACCAACCTTTTTGCTCCTAAAAGCGGCGAAAGAGATGAGCTGGGTGTTAGAGAGGTGGGGGGAGAGAGGCAGACAGCTGGCTGCAGAAAAGCTGGCTCGCTTCTCAGTAACCACCAGGAAGGCAATGACCTGTCAGAGGTTGCTGATGAGAGCTGGGGGGCAGCCGCGTGTCTGTCCGTGCGTGGGTCCTTACCGTGGCATCTTCGCCGGCGCAGTGGCTGATCACGCGTTGACCCCCCGGGTGTCTGTTTGCCCACTTGGTGACATTATAAACCTTTCGCTCTATCACCAGCCATTTGTCCGTCCTCAGGTTGTGCTTCTGGATCTCCTCCCAGGTGTAGAAGGGGATCTGCGCCTCCGGCTCCCCCAACTCCCCTCCTTTCTCACCCCTTTTCCCCATGGGGCCACTGGTTTCTTTGTCTTCTTGCCAAAAGGGGAGAACCCTTCTTAAGGAGGAGGAAGAGCTTTTCTTGCGTGATTTCGCTCAGCTGATCTCCTCTTCTCTCCCTTCGCTCATGTCCTCCCTTCTCTTTGTCTCTCGCTGCCTGGCCCTTGCGATCGCCCCGCTCGGTCTCTTGCTCGGAAGTGCCCCCTAGGCTGGTTTTCCCCGAGCTGATGCACTTTCTCCTCGCACAGAGCCCTGTTTTGTGGGAAGCTCGACCCCTTCCACCCCCCCACCAGCACCCTCCTCCCCGCCCCAGCACCCTCCTCCCCGCCCCAGCACCCTCCTCCCCGCCCCAGCACCCTCCTCCCCGCCCCAGCACCCTCCTCCCCGCCCCAGCACCCTCCTCCCCGCCCCAGCACCCTCCTCCCCGCCCCAGCACCCTCCTCCATTCAGTGCCGGTGAGGTTTCCACAGGGATCAGCAGAGCTCCTGCACCAATCCCGGCCCTCCCGGCGCCGAGCTGGTCCCTGCCATTGGCCCTGCGCGATCTTTCGAAGCCAAAAGCCGGCTGCGGGCCAGGCCGGCCCGCTCCCCCCCGCAGCGGGGCCCGCGGGACGGGGGGCGCGGGCACCCCCTCTCCTCCTCCTCCTCCTTATTTTCTTTCCCTCGGGGTTTTGGCTCCTGCTTTAAAAAGCTTCCCCGCCCCTCCNTCCTTTTTTTCCCCCAGAATTTCACCTTACATCTTAGTGGTGATCTTAAGAAGGAGATTTTGGTATTCTGCCTGAAATTAGCACTGTTTTGCTCTATTTTGTCATGCTGAATTACCAACTCAATGGCTGCCAGACTTAATGGTTTCCTTTTGTCACAAGGAGAGCTGCTTGGCAGCAGGCTCAGCTAGCGATCTCCTGCTTCGGGCAACGCTTTTATGAAGAGGTGGGACAGTGCCATCTTTTCTTTGCTCTGGGGCACTTCATAATAAAATAATCCCTGTCGTTAGGTTATGCAAGGTGTTGTGATGCAAGGGCAAAAACAATGGAAGAGCATTTTCTCTGCTATCTTTCTCATGTCTGAAGGTGTCTGGCCGCTCTCCAGGGCAAGGCAGTTGAGATACAAAGGTTTTAGGGTGCAGACTGCACTCCCTAAGTTACAGCATTCTGTCGCATGATCAAATCTTAGGATTGGAGCAACACTGGCTTCCAGTAGCTCAGACCTTTATTTGTCTCGTCTTTCAATAGCACTGTGTTCTGACCTGGTTGGGAAAAGCAGGGGAAGGAACCCACACGGTTAACCACCAAATGTTTTCATTCACAGTGCTTATTTGCTCTCTAACCGACTATCGTATCTTGTTGCTGAAGGGATGAGACCACCTCCTTCAGGGAAAGCAAGAAGTGCCTCCAGTCCTGGTGCTGTTGTGCTTCTGTCCAGCCCCAGCCATAGTTTAGAGCAGGCACAGACAAGGGTGCTCTGTTTTTGCCCGCTGCCATTAGCCTGAAGGAGCTGACAACAGTGAATATCTAAAAAATTCTTGCTCCTCTCCTTTTCTCTACCCACGCTCCCTCCATAGGCAACAGGAACGGAGACTGAAGTGAAAGATTGTGCATCACTTCCATACGGGTGAGAATCACTTGAGGCTGCCTTTGTGCCAAGGCATGCTATAGGTTTCCTCTCCTTCTGGTCTTATTGCTGCACAAGGACTTCAGCCTATTAAACAGTCTTTTCCTGTGGTGCGGGGTGACGAAAGACAGAAATGAGAGGAATGTTTTCCTAAGGCTTGCTAATTTTATTTAGTTTGGTTCAAAATAGACTGCTGACAAGGATAATAAATGTCAGCAAGACACTACGTTAAGGTGGACCTGAAGCTCATTCCTTGTGATATGGGAAAGCTTGCCATGCCACTTTCTGTGCTGAGTTCTTTGAATTTCAGGATTTTAATCCTGTAGACGTGTCTGCATAGCACGTTGGATGCTTCAACCTTTGTAAAGCTCAGGGTGTTCCCTCTGCAGCCTGCCTTTCCCTTGCACCACACACCTGGAGGCATCTGTCCTGCTGCTTTTACTGCGGGATCCGAGTGCCCTTGTCCGCAGGGCCTGGCGCAGATGCATTCTGATGTGTTTTGCTGTCTGTTATGTCTGGTTTCTCCTAAAAATTTATTACCATGGGTAAGTGAACCATCCTTTCTTAATCTATTTTTTTACTCTTTGCCTTGTAGCTTTTAGTTTATAACTTTAAAGCCTACTGGATAATACAGTAGATAAATAATTCACACGTCCAATAAATATTACTCAGTAACATACGTGCAGAAACTTGTACATTACATGTGCATGGAGCATGCAACTCCTGCACCTCATCAGGTGTGCTCCAGTCAGTGCTAACAGCATCTCAGGCAGGAGCAACCAGTAATGAGTTGAAGTGGATTTTGATGAAAACTCTATTGTTACTGTTGGAAAACTGCTCTGTGACTCCCTGCTCCACTGGAGAGGATGCCCAGAAGAGGACAGTTGTCTGGAAGACCCCATTGCTTCTGTTCCTGGGCTGGTCACCGGGAAGATGTTTTTCCTTCTCTCTTTATTTCTCTCTTTCTCTCCTTGGTTTGGTTGTGAAAGTCACGGACCCTTGTCATGAACATACGTCCCTGCCTTTTTTTTTTTTTCCCCAGATCATCACTTCTCCACCTTTTGCATTCCGTAGATCTTTTTATAAGAAAGCACAATCAAGGAAGGTGAACAGGAGGAGGTAGGGTAGATAACATGGCAGAATATGTTTCATTTAGGTGCAATTCTGAGACACCTCTAATTTGTTTTTTCTTTGATCCTGTTGCATGATGTATCTATTGATACTCTGCTTTTCTGCTTGTAAGTGTAGTGTCATTTTGCTATGCATTATTTGAATTTTCAGGCTACAGCTCTGAAGCAAGGGCTCTAACTATGAAAGTCAGGCTCTTCTAAGCTTTATTTGTTAAGAAATACTCTAGTACTGTCCCCACACCAGACCTCGGTGTCAGTCGTGCTGGTCTGGTGGGGAGAAAGTGGAGAGAGCTGCTCTCAGCTCTGGGATTCCATCTGTAGAAGAAAATCCCGGGGGAAATCAGGCTGGCTGTCAAAACTGTATTGACTAGCTCTGCATGGCAATAAACTGCGGCTTTGATTTGTTATCCCCTAAAGATTTCCCAGAGAGAGGTCCATGTTTAGGGAATTTAAACTTCTGCACTATAGATCTTTCCCAGTCATCTTTGTGGAATCCCTACACGGTGGCTCATGGGCTCCAAGCACTCTGCGGACCTCCGTTTGAAAATCATTGCACATAAAGATCTATTATTGCTTTTCAGCTGTAATTTATAGCATCTCTGTTGGATTATGTGAACTACTTCAACATTTCCACTTCTGGTAGCAGTTCAGAACAAAGACCCAGCAGCATCTCTTGCTCTGTTGCTTCTGCAGAGTAAAATCATTTACAACTGTAAATTGGTGAATCCTAACATTTTCCTGTGTTAGCAGCAGAAGATCTGGTTCTCTAGATTCAGTGACTGTGCTGAGAGGGACAGTAGTTCTGCTTTGAGTCTGGAGGTTGAACTGTAGCTCTCCAGAGGTCCTTTGCAATTGATACTAATTTATAATTCTATACAGAAGAAGATTGCAAAGCTGAAGAACATAGAGATGTCTAAGAAGATGGAGAGGGCCACTGGGTGACCCAGAGGAAGGAATAAGAGAACACACTACAATTGATTATCTCAGGGTGCATTTCTTCAAGCTTCACTAATGATATTTTACTATTAGAAAGTAGGGGGGATCCACTGCAAAGCCCAATTTTTTGAAAGGAAATTAATTTGCAAATTCATGAAATATTTTCACCTGTTCAGTGTCCTAATTGAAGCTTGTGTCCCCTACGTCCACAACTAGACTCAAAGCCGTGACCACTTTTGACTGTAGAGATAAAGATAGGTACTATTGGTAACTCGCAGTATTATCTGATGGTCATAGTCTATCAGGTGACTGCTCCACAGCAGGAATGTATTCGTGTTATTGAAATTGGTGGTTATTTTGTATACAAGCTTTATCAGTCAGTCCGTGGAAGTTCATACTTCAGAGCTGACGACTTTAAGCAGTGGATAATCTACGCAGGGCTGGCTACATATGCAAACGCTGGGCTGGATGGTATGTTTGCCTGAGCAAGTCCTCCCTCCTGGGAAATGATCTGGTAAGGAGGTGGGTGCATTTTGGAATCGGCTCTTGTACCTGTAAGATGGACATAGACGTAAAGTCTGCACACAGAACTCCTCATCTGGATATTTCACATCGAGAATTGTGTAATAACTTAATGACAAGTCATTGAAAGGTGCCTATCAAAAAAACCCCAGCGCTATCATCTTCTTGCAGCACAGCCTGTAACGCTCTCGAGGCTTTATGCGGCATTTTTTCTAGGTTTTGTTTGGCTCCTGGCGCACAAACCAGCCACGGCAATGAAAGAACAGACTCTCTTCCGTGGCCAAGTAGGTGAAAGGCTGCATCTGTTGCATGGTGTAGCTTTAATGGCACTGTGAGGGACATAAAAGCCCTGAGTTTAATCGGGTAGTCACAAGATGGGGGGGCAAAAAGGTGAGAAACACGACAGGAAAGAAAGGGTGGAGAAGGGGATACAGAGAAGTGCAAAGTGGAAGAGGTTTTGTAGGGGGCACACCTGGAAGGGGTATGTCTGCTCTTCAGGGGGATGTAGAAATACATAAGGTAACTTGAGTAAGTGAAGGACATCTTGCTGGGTTAGTGTGGAACGGGGAAAAAGCAGGGCAAATCGGTAGTTAGTTATCTTTACCAAGACCTTTTTAAAGTGTTTCAAAAATTTAGTAGAGAACACAATTTTTATGTCTCTTTTCTCATCCCTTTACGGAGTTTTATGTAGAAGTTGGTAAGATCAGATAAGATTCTTTTGATCTGCCTTTTAGAAAGGGTTAGAGTCTCCATCAATACCTGGAGGATGACTTTGATACCAGCACCCAGCCTGGCACCAGCGCATGGAAATGCCCTGCAGCTGTGCAGTAGTCCTCACGGATGCGGGGCAAATCCTTTTTCCCCAATTTAAAAAGATGAGATCCATCGCCGGCCACTCGGTAAGGCTGGATGGCTCCGTGGCAGGTGGGAAAAGGAGGCAGCAGGAGAGAGCAGTGAGCAAGGGGTGCGTGGGAGGGACATGGAGCAGGGACGGGAAGGGGAAGAAAGGGATGGGCTAAGGCAGAAAGCGGGAACTGAGGATATTGGGAGAAAAACAGAGTGAAGATCAGATTTAGCATCTTTAGACTTTCAGCTGTCTTTAGTTACTCTGCCAAGGAAAACTACACGCAAGGAGAGAAAGGACCCCAGGCTTTCCCTCCCTTTCACTAGAAGGAAAGGCTGAGGAGCTCTGACCTTGGGTTGAGATGAGTGAATAATAAATTCAAATATAGTGGGGAAACAACTAAATGACATCCTGACTGGGCTGGGGAAGGGGTGCTGGGGCATGGAGCCCGAGGTGAGGGAACCCAACGCTTAGGTAGGGGTGCTGTTGCAGCAGCTCTTTAATAACAAAAGTAAACTTCTCCTCCATCCCTTAAGGGCAGACACAAACTCTTCTTTCTGTCTCTCCCCTGAGACAGGTTTCTAGTGCTTGAGAAGCAATCAGCTAACGGCTCTGAGGAGGAACGACCTTGTCCCTCACTGTATAGAACAGATGGGTGCACGAAGGATGATATGGTTCTGTATATCATCAAGATATATGATTCTGCACCAAAGGAAGCTGATTCAAGCAGAAAGACACCCAAGACGCCGAAGCAACGAGCAGTAATTTATCCAACGGTAAGCAATAACTACCATGTATTTCAATGCACGAAGACTGGATCCTTGGCTTGGGTTTTCAGGATGGAGTATTCTTCCCCTGAAGAAAGAAAAGTAATAATCAGTTCCATGAGGATATCATGGCTCTTCAAAAAAAGAAGAAACTGCACCTTCTTTGAGCATCTCGAAACTTATGTGTACCCACAAGGAAAACTCCATTTGCCTTTTTCAAGAGAAGGGAAAGACCTTTTTCCTCATGTTAATATTTAAAAATGGGATCCCAGGCTACAATAAAATATTTCAACCTCATTTCTATCTGGAAAGTAGCTTGGGTCTGGTGCTTCCATTTTCAAAACCATTTAGGCACCTTAAACTATGTTGTTCTTATGTCAATACGAAGCCCTCAAGAAGGTTGGCTTGTTAATAATACACTTTCTGAGTGACAGTGCTCCCAGTTCAGAGTTTAAATGTCCCCTACTAATACATCTGGCTGCTATTGTCTCCTCATTGCCTTTTGTTCTTCTGCCAGCCAGAAGATAAGAGCAGATATTTATACAGCACTTTGTAAATCAGGGCTGTGACCAAGACTTGTAGGTATTCAAATATGAAATTAGTAAATAATAATTAGAAAAGAGAGTGATAGTTTCATACCAAACTTAACAGTCTCTTACCACTTTTGGAGTCCTGCTGCGTTTCCACATCAGTCCTGGCAGAACCATTTTATTGCCATCCAGGTCCTTGAGATTCCTTACTGGACAAAATGTTGTTTGTGTGAATGTCTTTGTTAACTGGCTGTTCAGTTACAGTTGCGTGAAGACTGGGGATGTGGGAGTTTCATGATGAAACATGGGTATAGAATATGCAATGTTAAAGTTTTCCACTGTTGACTAACACGTTCTGAGTCTATCTGCAATTTTTTAGGATACAAGAAGAAAAAACAAAAATCAGGAAATGACTTGCTTGTGGAGTGGAAGTACCCCTGTAGAGAGGAAATACCAGAACTAACTGATTTTTAGTCTAGGAGAGACCTGTAAAACAAAACCCAACAAATATTTTCTAAGTCAGAACCAGACAAATTAAACTTTTAAGGCTCAAAATTTTTAAGCAGAATATATGCTAAGAATATTAATGCATTATTTTCAAGTCAAAGCTACATGCTTTTCTGAAGCACAAGCTGTAATCAGATGCTGCTTACTGTGGTAAATAAGTTATTTTCTGTTCCTTATCATATAGGACATTAGACCATTAAAAGCCCCCTGACCTTTAAAAATCTGTGAAAAGGAAGAAACATCAATGTCTTAGAGTCACTGTTAAATCTTCTTTATATTTCCATTGCATTTGAGTGTAACTTTCATCAGAAAAATGTCTATTGAAAAACACAGTTTTCGATATAATTTTTTCAGCTATTCTGTACCGTATTGGTCACTTTGCTTCCTCTGCTCTGTTACACAGCTCATGACCATGTGCTACTAGCGTTGGCTAATTAAGTTGATATATTTAAAACGAAGACAAAATGGTATCAACGATGTGTTTGATTTTTATTTTTACTCTGACATATTCTAACCTCTTGAGCTGGCGACACTTTTTCGAGTCATGGGACAGAGGCTGAGACCTGACTAACTTTACAAGGCAACCAACCAACCAACCAACCGACATTCCCATTGTGCTGCTACCGGGAATTGTGCTGCTAGCAGGAATTTCACATTCCGCAGATCTTGGGTTGGCCCTGGGTCGGTGTGGGATTACCAGGGTCAGGGCACAAACGGGTCTGGATGCCAAGGAAGCAGAGTACGTGATCACACTTGTTTAGTAGAGAAAGCAGCAGACGTTGCAAGGACCCGTCAGGACAAGAATAAGGAGAGAAATGCTCTGTTCTTAATGCTGCCTCGTCAGTATAATCTTGTTTGTAATAATTTGTAATGAAAAGTCCATCCTACTGCTGTTCTGCTGTTATCAACAGATTCTTTCCTTTTCTCTTTACTCAGATTTTGCTTTCAAATGTGAAAAACTCTAAACAATTACTGCCTTACTCCCTCAGTTACTAATCTTTATTTACATCTTCTGGAGGACAAAAAATATGCCTTTTTTATCTCAGCAACCCCATCCCTTACATATAATGGTCCCTGGTTGCTTTTTCTGGCAAGATGTAAACTCCTCCCAAATCACAATCTTCCTCCGGGACTCCACACTACAATATATTCATTCTTTCCCTCTGTCGTGTAATTTTTGCATCTGAAGTTTAACAGTCAGTGGTTATGGCAGAGTACTAGAGCAAATACTCCATGCAGTTAATACGGGCTGAAGAAACACTGTTTATATGCAAACCCCAAGATTTTATTGTCAGTATAAAGTGTTAGCAATCCAAAGAGTTCCAGGTACAACACTAACTTGTCTAGTCCAAATTATTCAACTATCACAGCTCATTCCCAATAATGCAACAGTTGACAAGAATAAAGGAAATATTTCTAGTATCTGTCCCTTTTTCTGGTGTGATGCTAATCCTCCCAACGCACCTTCCTTCGCCTGGTGCGGGAGAGGTGTTACAGTGAGCTCCCAAGAGTTTCAAGCTCTTCCCTGCAAGGAGTATGATGCTAAAATTGGTGGTTTCCTTCTGCCTTTCTTTCATCGGCGTAGCGGTTTTAATTGCATTGGCGACAGCCTGCACCTTGTAAATCTTCACCCCACAATTCCCATTTCTTTAGCTTTTCCTAAGCTGAACAAAAGCCAAGAACTGATTCTTCTTGTTAGACTTTGCTATTTTAAACTGTTTTTCAGCATTTGTTAGTTTTCCTTTAAAATATCCTATTTTTTACGAGTGCAGACCCCACCATCCATTATTCTAACTCATTTTCCCCTGCTTCAAGATGGTAAAATAAAGGCTGCTATCCTTTCAGTCCATCTCCTCTATTTATCTATATTACCGGTTTGGTCATCAGATGCCTGGGTACGTAGTAATGCCTCATCGCCCAGGTGCTTAGGTATTTGAAAGTATGTTACAGTAGTGACATAAGGAGTTTTAATATATTTTCTCTGACTTTTGGTGATCTCCAGTCACCTAGGCTGTTAAGAATGAATTGCAGCCAGATCAGAAGACTGAATCGAAAAGCACCTCTTACCTCCCCTCAGATTTTCGGTGGTCCTTGATAGCCTAGGAAGCTGGGTCGCAGAGCGTGCCAGTACGGAGAAATGGAGATGGGAGGTAAAACAAGGGGTCAGAACACTGAAAAAAAGAAATGCTGTTGGAAGAGCAGAGTGGCCAGGCCTGGTTTTACCTAGTTAATTGTCATCCAGCAAAGATTGACCCTCTGTTAACGCCAACAGCTGGATGCAGGACGCCGGTGAGTGTACAAGGCAGCTGGTTTTCCCTTGCGGTCTGTATTACAAAGATCTCATTCTTGCCCCTGTGAGACCCATTGAGATCTGAGTACGGCAAGAGCAGGAGAAGCAACCACTGCTGACAACGGGCAGCTTGCAGCAGGACACAGAAACCTTCACTGCTTACAGCTGGTCCAGTAGCCTCCCTGATGACCTACCTTGGGCTGAATCATCTACCGAGGGGAAAAGAAACAGAGCCACAGGTTTTATGTCAGAAGCAGCTTTGAAGGTAATTCCAAGGACTGTTGTGTAATTTGTCTGGGAAAATCTGTTAATAAGGTGTTAACATCCCTTATAGCTTCCAGTCCTGCTGAAATCAGAGGAGGTGTATCAGGGGAACAAGACTGCAGTTCATCAAGTGACGCTCAGTGGTGCTTTTTGGCTATTGTTAAGATCCCTTAAAATAAATTTCCAAAGGTTTAACTTGTGTAGGAAGATAGACTTTTTTTTTTTAATGTGGTGTATAGAAAAAGAACACTGACCAGTGTCCCCCTGTATTCAGGATGAAAAGTCAAACTGAAAATACTAACTAAATTTAGGACAATTATTCTTTTGTGCAATAGAAAATCAGAAACAATAGAAATTGAAATAATTACTGCACTATTCTGCATGTAATGGTTAAATTTTAAAAGATGCTAAACATTTATTAATGTCTTTTATGGTTATGTTTGTCAGATGGTCAGCAGTCAACATATAAAGCAACTTAATTTTTGCTGAGATTGGGAGAGAACCTTTTCTTTCACGGACAACAGCGAATGTGGAGAGGCAGGGATCCCTACTCGATGCATTAGCTGTGGCATTGCTAAAGGGAGGGAACTAAAAGATGTTCGATCTAGTGTTTTGCAGGCGTAGAATTCCAAGCTGGAAAGACGTGATGCAGCAATCAGGTGATGTTCAGAACAAGACGGGATGCAGCCTGGTGGGTCTTTGTTTCTATGGTTACATTCAACTGGAATTGCTGTAACTAGGTCAGATTGGAAGGTGTGAATGAAAACAAAAGAAATTCAGAATCGGTAATGAGAGCTCAGAGAGAAGACTCTTGCTGCCAGGCAAAGCAAGAAGGGAGCTGAATGTGGAACCAGGCATTTTAACGTACATTGTAATGTATATGTATGTCCTGCACAGATGGATCTGTCTATTTTAGCATCATTCGCTCTTCTATCATTGTTCAGTAGTCTATTGTATGAAGAATCATCCGCAGACCACCATCAAGCAGGCATATTCTGGGATATACCTGTGGTGACACACTTCCTCCCTCTGGCTGCATATCCAGGCAGCAGCAGCCAAATGCAGCCATAGGAACTGAAGAGGCCGTGGCAGCTGGAAGGGAGAGGCAGGACAGACGGAAGAGCGGGAGAGATTTGCTGGAAAGGGGAAAGGAAACCAAGGGCAGGGAAGATGAGGCATCCTCAGCCCAGAAGTGAGGAGAAACAGGTTGTAAAAAGGGTCTAAAAAGCAGTAGCCTGGGTGTGAACTGCACTTGCAGAAGCCTACGCATCGTTCCCCCGCTGATGGCTTGGGTCCTTGGCCTCTTCTGCTTTCTCCAAATCCTCTATCTGGCTCATGAGGTCATTTTCCAGGCTCTGTCTTCACCTGGCACAGAACATTGACCACCAACCTCTGTCCTTTCCCACCAGCAAGTCACCCAGGACCAGCCACCTGGGATGTCGATCCCTTCCCCACGTTTCTCAGCTCCTCAGCGCCGGACTTTTGCTCATGCTGAACCTCCTGACACTCCTGCCCGCCTCTCCTGCCCGCCATTAACCGTCCCCCCCACCTTGATACAATCAGAAAGTCTCTATAAAGGTGCATTTATCCCATTTCCCTGGTCGGAAGTGAAGGCATTTAAATAGCTCTGGCATCAGCCCTGACGCCTGTAGGAATGCATCTTTTTGAGCAAGGCAAGGCGATGGGGTCTATAGGGTGCCCTAAATATGTTCAAAATAATTTCGTCCTGGGCCTGCGGCTGCACCAACGGTGCGTAATTAAATTACAGCCTGGAATTGATTGGTCCGGACAGGCAGCTGCCTGATGCGGGGGCCCGAAGTTCCCTCCTCCGCCGTCACTCCCGTCACCAAACCCCGCGCCTGCAGCTACGCCCGCGGCTCCGGGCGCTGCAGCCCCGCTGCCAGCGCTCCCCGCCCAAGGGGCGGGCGCAAGGCGAGTGGGACCCAATGGGCGTGGGGGAATCGGGGTGAGGCGGGGCCTGAGGGCGCGGGGAGCCAATGGGGGGCGGGTTAGCGGGCCGGTTTTCAAAAGGAGCGGGGAAGCGGGGGGCTCGGGAGGTGCTGGCCGGGAGGGTCAGGCCGGCGTCGGGACGAGCCGAAGCCGAGCCGGAGCCGAGCGGAGCCGAACCAGAGCCGAGCGAAGCCGAACCGGAGCCGAACCGGAGCCGAGCGGAGCCGAACCGGAGCCGAGCGAAGCCGAACCGGAGCCGAACCGGAGCCGAGCCCAGCCCCAAGATGGAGGACTCCGGCCCGGCGCTGAGGCGCTTCACCTGGGAGGAGATCGGGCAGCGGACCGGCCGGGGGCCGCCGCCGCAGGAGCGCTGGCTGGTGATCGAGAGGAAGGTGTACGACATCAGCCACTTCTGCCGGAGGCACCCGGGAGGCTCCCGGGTCATCAGCCACTACGCCGGGCAGGACGCCACGGTGAGCGGCGGGGGCTCCGTCCCCGGCTCCGGCGGGGCACCCCGGGGAGGGATGGCGGAGGGAGGCAGCGGTGCCTCCCCCCGTGCCGCAGGCGGGGTCACTCGGGACGGAAACCCGGCGGCGGGCGGGACGGGCGAGGCGCTGCTTGGCGGGGGAGCGGGGGCCCGGGGCGCGGGGCGCGGGCTTAGCGCGTAACGGACACGTCCCGCAGGCTCGTTCTGGGTGCCGGGGGGCTGTTTTTACAAGGTAACGTTTTTTGGAGGAATAACTAAAATGTGCGCAAATAGGGTGTCCGCAACCGGCCAGAAATCTGGGGAAAAAACCCAATAATTTTTGCACACATGCAGTAAATAAGAATAGTCCTATTTTACCCATGTCTCGCCACGGGCCAGAACTGAACAGAAACACCCGAGGTATCGATAGCGACACTGGTGTGTGCACAGTGTATTTTACAATCACTATATATATGTATTTTGCAGGTATGTGAATGCATTCAGCCTCCTCTAACTTTAAAAACCCAGCACCGTGTTTCCAAGTCATGGCACTAGTGCAAAATATTACTGAAAGTCGTATTTCAGTCATTTAAAAAAAAAAATCGTTCCTGTCTGAATGCCAATGACTGTCGAAGAGCGGAGTAAACATCGTGCGAATTGGCAGCAGGGTGTGGGGTGATTTTGTCAGTGAATTTCCTTCTTTCCTCTGCTTGTGTCTTTCACGGAAAAAAAAATGTATTTCTCCAAATGTAGGTATTTGGACCCAAGGGCAGGTATGGGATGTTGAAGCTACCTCAGAAGTGGTTTTGATGGACTATGTTTCAGTCCAGTTTTGACCAGAAGGGATGGACCTTGAGACCTAGTGCTTTCCCTCACTTCATCATATGCATGTAAAGCCAAAGACAATACGTGAATTTGCACATATTTCATGAGGTCAGGATGCACACATGCATTTTCGAAGCCCCGTTGGCATCGTGTGATCAGAAACGGGTCGATTGCAGTGGCCGGCACATAGGGCTGAACACAGTTAGATGGCCCGATTGCAGCCAGCCGCATTATTTAGGCATGATCATCTCTGTCGCTGCTGGGTGCAATTGAACTGCTGACCGCTCAGGAACTCAAGCCAAGTAAATTCCAATTTTTCTAATAGTTTTGTCCTGAAATGAAAGGAATCAGGCTCCTCAAAAGCAGGGGGGGAAAAAAAAAAAAAGGAAAGTAAAGAAAGAACACTTTTAGTTTGCTGAATGCCATGGAGTGTTTTGATTTCTAGAAGGCGCAATGAGCGGTCCCTTAATCTCTTGTTAGGATTGCACTGCCAGGTTTTACAGCCTCTGTGGGAAGGATTGGTCTAAACGTGTGGTACCATCCTCCTCTGATCTGCCCACATACTCCTCCCTATTTTCTTTCCTCTTCCAATGAGAAAATGCAAATGTACATTCCCCTCTTCTCTTTCCCTCCTTTATTCGCATAAGCCTGAGCAGAGGGAATGCTACATCTGAAGTACAACAGGGCTGACCCACAGCTGGCAACATCAGCCTTTTTTTAACCCCTTTCTTGACTAGAGATCTTTTAAAAGGATAACTTATTTTAAAAGCATGCAATGATCAGCTAGTACTTGCAGTGCTGAACAGTGCATGGTGCAGGAAGCTTCCAGACTGATGCGCAGTGGGCAAATATTGTCTCGGGATAGAAAAAGCATCCTTAGGCTGAGGGAGATTGTAAAATATAGGCTCATGTGGACACCGGGAGAGTAATATGCAAAAGGAGGTAAATGGGAGATCTTCAGTAGGAAGTAGATGTCAAACTGCCATGTGTGCGCAGGGGATTTGTAATCTAAATATAGTGATAAAATCTGTAGTGAGAACAATCACTAGTGATTTTTTCACCTGGCTGCCTGGTTGTCATGGAGATTGACATTACATTTAAATGATAAAACTAACTGTTTTCCCTAACAGGGATCTTCTGAATGATAAGGAGGAAAAAAAAACGCCTTTTCATGGGACTCTTCAGAAATGTGGAGGGGAACCAGATGAGGAACAGGAGGCAGGTAGCAAGAAAACAAAACTTTCCTAGGAAGATATGGCAGGATGGGGATTGGAGATTGTCAAGGAAGCATGCTTGGAACAACATGGGGCTTTTGAGAGGTTGGTGTGGGTCACCAGAAGCTGCCATCCCCTGTCTGTGTCCTGCTTGTCCCGTTATTTTTCCCAGTTCAGCTAGCTGATTCAGTTTTTGTGCTAACATCTTGCCCTTCTCCCTAGGCAGACTTTCATTTCAGGATATGGGGCCTGAGGAAGAATAAGATGGAAGCTGAAGACAAAGTAGAGACAGAGGAGTACGTGGTTGAGATGATATATCTTGAGGTTCAACAGGATATGAAATTTTCAGATTCAGAAGTAAGAGAGGATCGAGCCCATATTTCTCGGTGACCTGCACTTAACAGCATCCAGATAGAAAATGATACAGAGAATTTAGCTTCAGATGATCATTTATGGTGCGAAGAAAGCAGTAAGATTTGTGGCAGTAAAATCTGGTTCAGCCAGCTCCCTTAGTTGGGTTGCTTTCTGCTGAGTCCAGGATATCACAAAACACATTTCTTTTGCTGCCACCTGAACGGTCTTTTTTCTCATCCCGCTCTATATCTTTATTTCAGGATCCTTTCATAGCATTTCATCTTGACAAGGCACTAGTGAGAAAGTACATGAGCCCACTCTTAATTGGGGAACTGGCACCAGATCAACCCAGCTTTGAGCCCAGCAAGAATGTAAGTATCTTAAAAACTTGATATTTGGGTTGAAATTGTGCTATTTAACATCTCTTACTGGCAGCCAGAATTCCCTGTACATAAAATGATATATCTCCTAGAATCACTGCGTCGGTCTGAAGCTTCCCCTTGACTTCAGGTCATTATTAGTAGTCTTAGTGAAGATTTGTCTCCAGGTGACCCTCAGCTTTTCCCCATTGCCACAGTAGCTCCTTGAGAGGGAAAACTGGGCTCCTCTTCGGGTTCCCAAGGCATTTTCAGACCAGCAGATACTCTTGGGTTTCCCCACAGAAAAAGCTGGTAGAAGATTTCCGTGAACTCCGTGCAACAGTTGAGAAGATGGGACTTCTCAACCCCAACCGCACCTTTTTCATCCTGCATCTCTGTCACATCTTGGTGTTGGACGTTGCAGCCTGGCTCACCATCTGGTATTTTGGAGCATCCACAGTGCCTTTCCTCCTCTCTGCAGTGCTTCTAGGTGCTGTCCAGGTAAGCAGCTAGGCAAAAAGAAGGCCCAGAAACACCAAAAGCCAACCCTTTGAGACTATGGTTCTCGTTGCCATAAGGACAGGAGAAATCTTACCTTCGTGGCCTTCCCGAACTTCTGCTTCTCCCTGGGTTCCACCAAAGGGGCAAAATTACAGTGCCATGACGTGCTGCTTTGGAAGGGCAGGTTTTGCCCTACCTTTTCCTTCCCATAGTCCATCAAAGCCCTCCTTATTCCCAACCTTCTTCATACAGTGCTACGCTTCTGAGGTCCCTGGTGCCAGAATTCCGAGGCACTCGGGGCCAAGCCACCGCGTTCCCATGGGAACTCGCAGCGAGTTAGCGGAGAGGGCAGAGCAGCTCTCAAAGCCCCGGCTATTTCTCCTGTGGGCAGCTGATCCCCTTGGAATTACAAGTACTTGGAGGGGAGGCAGCAGCAAGCTGCTCCTTAAAGGAGACTTTGTTGCCGATTTCAGTGCAGTTTTGTAAGAGAATAAATGCTGTTTCTGAGCTCCGTGACTTTTTTTTTGGTGATTTTTTTTTTTTCCCCCTTATGAAAACAACTATCTGGGACTAAAAGTCATTAGGCAAAGTCTGGACTGCACTGGTATATAGTAAAAGATAAGTGTTTGGATTGGGTTTTAGTAGCGGAAAAGCTCTCGCTATCCGGGGGTATGTTGTGGGGAGCGTGAGAGTGGGAGAAGAGAAAGCCCTTTTCAGAGGCAAAGACTCCTGACTCTTTCCACAGCAGCACTGTTGGTTTTTTTTTCCTTCCAGGCCCAGGCTGGCTGGCTCCAGCATGATTTTGGACACCTTTCAGTCTTTAGCAAGTCAAGATGGAACCACTGGGTGCACAAGTTTGTGATCGGCCATCTGAAGGTGGGCATTCAGTGCTGAGGGGGGCTGCTAGAGCCTTGCTCTGTGGTCAAAACCCATCTTGGTATAAGAAGAAAGCAAATGCAAGGAACTGCTGGGGCGGGAGGACTAAGGGCAGAAGATACAACTTCTTTACGGCACTCTTTTCTCATCCCTTCCTGCAGGGAGCACCAGCCAGCTGGTGGAATCACCTCCACTTCCAACACCACGCTAAACCCAACTGCTTCCGAAAGGACCCTGACGTTAACATGCACCCTTTATTTTTTGCTTTGGGAAAAACACTCTCTGTAGAGGTGAGACCTGGGGAAGGCTGGGAGGATACAGCATTAGGATTCAAATTTGGAAAGCTGCAGAGAGCTTGGAGACTAGTGACCAGTTGGTTTGGTCAATGATCTGAATCAGTAATTCAGGAATTTAGAGAAGGTGCGGCTTGGCATTAACAGCCTTTGAAAAACAAGAAGAAAAAAGATCCTGATGCATCACTCTCTTCCATATACTTAATGTTGCAACTGGGTTTTTTAATGGGTTTTTTGCCCTAATACAATCTTGCTATGGGTTGAAATTTTCCAAATTTATTCTGAAGGTTTAAAAAAACCCCATCAAAACTGCTTCTGTAAAAGGAGAAGTACATCCAGAAAATGGTGTGAGTTGACCTGCTGTTTTATATAGTGCTACTTCGCCTTCCGTTAGTCCCTAATATTCCTTAGTAACACTTCAATACTTCTGAGATTTTTATATTCTCAACATTTCAGTAGAAGTTATTTTTGCTATGTTTTAAAATAAGAATGAAATATTTGTCACAATTACAAGCTCCTATGTCTCTGATGAGAGACTTGCAGTTGTATGAAGATAAGACTGCAAGTTGTTCTCTTGACCAAGATCAGCTTTGACTAATTGTAGTGTTTTGGGAAGTGAAGCAGCGGATGGCAAGCAGGGACTATCTGGAATTTTTACAATTACTGATCAAAGACGCTGTTTCAGTGGTCTCAGTCTGACAGGGGGTGTCAGACGAGGTCCCATCTGGAGTCCCACTTTATTTCTGGTGCAACTCTGAAATTAATTGAATGGCTTTAGCATTTGGTGGTCCTTTAAAAAAATAGTGACATAAATTCATAGTGTCACCTGGCTTAAATACTCTGATTTGCATCGAAATTAAGGGAGGGTTGCTATCCTCAAGGAAGTCAGTGATGTGATTTGTTACGTTTATTCAGTGAAAACTGAAAAATTAGCAGTCTCAGAGGGAGGATAATCCACCCTGTTCCTGTGGACACAGTTTAATGTCTAGATGCTCATTTCTCTGCTTTGGAGACTAATTGCAAGTAGGTGGGAGTTCTACACACTGTCATCCTTGTTAATAGCATCGTAGGTTTTTCTTTTTTCCTGAAACTCTGTATTGGCAGCAAACTGTTCTCAGTGCCTCCGGTGGTTTTTGGTTTAAGTCTTGTGAGGCAGCTGTGCCCTCTGTAGGGAAGGAGCTTCCAGTGCACTTTGGGTAGTCCCTCGCACCACGGACAGAAGCCTCTTGCGCATCCAAGGCAGGGATGAAAACTTACCGTAGCAGTCATAGACTGAAGTTCCAGGGGATGATGAAGCCAATGGCATGGTGGATGCTGGCATAGTTTGATAGGACATCTCTTTCAAAGGTTAGGAGGTATCTAAGTGTGCATTTCTTTGAAAGCCTGGGTAGGAGAGTATGCACAGATGTCTTTAGCTGTCTTCACGGCGTGAATAATTTGCTTATTTTAACAGCTTGGTGTACAAAAGAAGAAATTCATGCCTTATAACCACCAGCACAAGTACTTCTTCATCAGTGAGTAACCCAACCCTTTTGCACTTGTATGGACAGCATTCGCTCAACCCCTTCCTTTTCCAGTCCATCCCACTGGGATAAAAGGGCGCAGTTAATGTCTCTGCAATCTCTTTCTCCACTCTAGTTGGTCCGCCAGCTCTGGTGCCTCTTTACTTCCAGTGGTACATATTCTACTTTGTGGTACAGCGGAAACAGTGGGTGGTAAGTCAGCTCCACTTCGCCAGCGGTGACTTCTCCTTGTTTTACGGATAAATTTCAGGACTGGGAGGAATTCCGAGCTGTGTGTCTCTGTGGCAAGGGGTGTGGGTGTACGATCTGGGAAATAATGTTTGCTGGAGGAGAGAGGGTACCTTCCACACAGCCCTTCTCCTCTGTAAAAGCTCAATTTGCAGTTGAGTAATAAAAGATGTCCTCTGGTGTTCTGGCTTGGTCCAGGGTGTGTGTGTCTCTGGAAGCATTCCTTGTTCTGCAGAGTTGATGTTCATACAGAACTTGTCCTTCAGGTAGCATGAGAGTCTAGTTTAAGGTAGAAGTGGGCGTTCTGACCGCTCTTTTGTTTTCCCAAATAAAAAGTAAAAACCTCTGGGTGCAGAAAAAGCAGAGAAGTAGCAGGAATTGGGGGTGGGGGGGGTGGGTGTTGGAGGAGGATTCAGTGCACCTCCATTTTGCAAAATGATATCTTAAAAATCAAGTAGCTTTTAGGTAGCCTAAAACAATCCTCACAGTTCAGTGTGAAGTGGAATAGGGGATGTGCAGTAGACTTTCAGAGTTGTTAGGAAGAGAGTTTGTAAGGGGAAAATCTAGGACTTTGAGGAATAGCATGGTTTTTAGAGACTAGAAAAAATGCAGAAAAAAGATGGCTCTTCTCTGAGATGTGGGGTTAGAGACAAGGCATCTTCTTGTTTCATTCTTGCCTGGGAGATGGGATAGTCAGGAGAAGATGAACAGGAGGGAAATAAGAGTTTGCAAGAAATGTGAAGAGGAACAAAAAGGGATGAAGTGGAGGTAAACCAGAGGTCTTTATTCTTTTAACTGGCTAGGTTTTTGGTTTTCTCACTGCTTGCTTTCTCTTTAGCTCCGGAGGAAAACGTGATACTTAGAGCATGTCCTCTCTAGTGTTTGCCCTGTGCTGGGCTCATAAGAGCAGGATAGTCCCCGAGCACAGGGATGGCTGGGGAGCAGCTGTGTGTCAGATTGCTTTGTGATGGGGCCGGGGAGGAAAAATCTATCAGTATAAGGTATTACAGGAGGTTTTAAAGGGAGTGCCACATTGAGTGGATGGTAAATTCAGAAGCCAGTAATCCTTCCTCTTAATAAAGTTTTATCTGTTCTCTATCCTACAGGACCTGGCCTGGATGCTGACCTTCTACATCCGATTCTTTCTCACCTACTTGCCCTTACTGGGGGTGAAGGGTGTCCTGGGGCTTCATCTGTTAGTCAGGTATCATTCAACTTACAATTCCTCCATTTTCTTTACCCGGTTTATATCGATCCGTCATGTCAGCTTTTCTTCAGCCTCCTGGTTATCTTTCTCATCGGCTCCCTATTCTTCTGTCTCCTTATGCCTTTCAGCAAGACGAGGTTGTTGTCTGTCAGGCACGTGTCTTTAGAAGGTAGGAGGTGTGTGTAGGTCTGAGCTGGTGATCAGACGTTTGGGGTTCCTGGTGTTCATTTTGTCAAGTAACAACTAGCTTGTATGTGTACAAGTGTTTTTTACTGACTTGTTACAGCATCGGTGTGAGATCAGTAATGGTTTTCTGTGTGTTTGTGTGCACAGGTTTATAGAGAGTAACTGGTTTGTCTGGATTACACAAATGAATCACATCCCGATGCACATCGATTATGATAAGAATGTGGACTGGTTCTCTACCCAGGTGAGACCTTCTTTCCAGAGACCTGTGACTTTGAAGGTGCGAAGTTATAGTTCTGGGTATGTAATGCCCACTTCTGATCATGGAAGTGATGGGAACTGAGAAAAGAAGACATGAGCAGCTTGTCCTCACTGTCGAGTGATTAGATGGGATGGAGGCTTCAGATGCTGAGCACAGATGCCTCAAGGAAAATAATTAGAGATGCTACAGTGTTCTTCAGATAGAGAGCTTTCTGTGTGTGAAGGATGCAGATCTCTTATGTGCTCTGTCTTATTTTAGTTCTGAAGCCATTACATGGTTTTTTAAGTGAGGGTGGTGAAAGTCCTGGTTGTTATGGCTTATCTCACTGGGGAAGTCAAGTCTGTTCTCCTAAATTATGTCCCTAACAATCATATATCACAGCATGGCCATCTCGTGTTGCCTGGAGATAGCTCTTGGAGTTGCTGTATTCAGCCAGAAAGCATGTGATGATAAGGCGCTTGTACCTGCTTACTGTTGTTTGGCACATGTGGGGACATTCCTAAAACAACACTTCCATGTTACTGTTTCTTCTCTCAGCTCCAGGCAACCTGTAATGTTCATCAGTCCTTATTCAATGACTGGTTTAGTGGACATCTGAACTTCCAAATCGAGCACCAGTGAGTTGAAGCGTGGGTTGGGGATGTGAGGGAATTTCAAGGAGTGCTAGTTACACTGCGTCTGAAGAGCCTACAAGGTCCCTGTCCCTCTATCAGCTAATACAAGAACAAAAGATAATGTGGGTAAATTTTGTGCTCTTTATACGGGGATGGAATGGGAATTCCAAGAAACTTTTTGGAGCACCGGTGAGCACCAACACCACTTCAGATATGAGTAGCATGGCACAGGAGTGAGAATTACCAGCATCCTGGTTAGTACAGATACTGACTGAAGTGACATGAGGGGGACCACTACAGAGCACCCACGGCTACGGGGATAAGGGGAGGTTGAGGCACTCTGAGACTTAGGCACAGAAGAGGGGCAGGAATTCTATGGGGTGATGATGGATGCCATTGAATCACCATGTTCTTCTTCCACAGCCTTTTTCCTACAATGCCTCGACACAACTACTGGAAGGTGGCCCCTTTGGTGAAGTCCCTGTGTGCCAAACATGGTATTGAGTACCAGTGCAAGCCATTGCTCACCGCCTTTGTGGACATAGTGCAGTATGTATCAACCCCAAGTGAAAGGTTTTCCAGCATTACGGAGTGAAAAAGCGAGGGACATGGGAAGGGGCAGCCAGCTTGGATCACAGGAGTTCTGTGAATAGCTGTAGATAGTATAGATGGCTATGAAAGCGATTGGGAAACCTCAGCCATGGCGCTGGTTTCAGTAGCAGTGGACAGAAGGTGTCAGTAGGATCAACCTAATGGAGAGCTCCTTTTCTTCAGCTCTGAAGGGTCACAGGTCAGTAGGATGACAGGTCTGGCGCCTCTGTCTCCAAGTATGCTCCAGGAAAAGAGGTGTTTTCATAAAGATGAGTTTGAACTGTCATGCATTCTTTCTTTTTTTTTTCTCCTTCCTTTCTTCCCTTCCTTGCCCCCCAGATATTTCTTATTCCATTGAAAAGTCATGTGGCTCTCTTCTGCCACGCTTGCTCCTTTTGTTTTCATTCTAATTAACTTGTTTGCTTTAACCTTCCGGTCCTTGTCTGATGTAGCCCCAGTGGTTTGGTTCTTCTTCATCTTTCCAAGGAGCTGTAGTGTACATTGCCTTGCCTCTGAAGATCTCTGAGCAACCTGATCTAGTTGAAGATGTCCCTGCCCATGGCAGGAGGGTTGGACTAGATGACTTTTAAAGGTCCTGTACGCTGTATTTCATTATCCTGTTTCTAAGGCAATGTGGTTCTCTCTTGGCAGCTCTTTGAAGGATTCAGGGCAGCTCTGGCTGGATGCCTATCTACATAAATAAGCAGCGGTGGATCCTTACGGAGGAATTCCCCACCCTTGTTGCCTCCTGCGCTGGTCACCAGGAAGATACTGCGCAGAGGAGAGGGCCGGCTAAGCTGGAGGTTGGGAAGTGGTGCAGCTTAATTCCATTGATGAATGTAATTAATGTGATTTTTTTAAAAGATGTGTTCTTAATTCTTGTGCTTCTTTCATTCCTCTTGTCTGGTGCTGAGTTACGGGGAAAAGCTGAGTGGAGGAGGTTGTGTTCCACCAAGCTGGAGGCAGCTTTGGGACTGGCAATGGATTTCTTTCTGCCTGCTGATACTTCAGTTGCTGAGTATATAGGAGGGGGATCTCTTCTCTAACATAGACTTTTGTGAGGTGGTGCGCATTGTGAATGTAGTAAAAAAGTTGAGACAGCGTGAAATCAAAGAACACGGGAGTTAGTGAAATGTGGAAGCAATAAGGAATTGTGTAGGTAAAGTATTTTCAAATACTTTTATGTAATTAACAATGGCAATACAAGTGCCCAAACCAAAGGGCAGTGGGGAGAGCCCAAACCAATTTGTATGTATGTGGGCGAGGCGGAAAAAGTGCAGGCAGCAGTTCTGTAGGAGTAATAATGAGGAAAAAGATCTAATTAGAGTCCTAATTGAGGTAGAGAAACAGGAGAGTGGAGGTTATTCCCCAGGCATGTGGATTTGAGAGCTCAGCGTGCCATATTCTGTGGGAATGCTGCCCTCCACATCTCTTCTGTGGTGAAGGGCTCTGGGTTATTTGCCCATTTATAACCTGCCATGGAGTCTCTGCGGGTGGTTTCCACAGTGCCGTGCTTCCGAGTGGTACTGAACCCGTTACTGACAGTCAGAAGGGACAGAAATATGGCACGTCCATACCATTGCTGGTTGCCAGGGTGACTAAGGAAGCAAAGGGGTGATCAGTCTGCGGTCACCTGAAGCTTCACTCTTTTTTGAACCTCTGAACTGATGAGTGATTTGTTAAGGGGAGAGAACTCTACGACTTCTGGCCCGTGGAGCAGGAGGTGTTCCTCTCTGAGCTGCAGACAAATGTAATGAAGTTGTAAAAGTGTTAGGGGTTGGGGTACTGCTGAAATGCGTTTAACTTTCCAGTTGGCAGAAGTCAGCGGGCTGCATAGCCATAGGCACATCCATTGCTGGTCTTTCTCTCGTGGATGCTGTCCCTTCAAAACGCACCCGAGAGGGCACGTACGGTGTGATTTACTGGAATGTGAATTAGCCTTACTGCAGTTCCTGGTGTCTTTTCATTTACTACACCAACATTACAGATGCCAAACTGGGATAGAGCACCTGGCGTAGCGCTAATGGACATGGCCCCATCACCCTGTTACCTCAGTGATAGGTGGCTTAGTCTCCGGAAGGGATGGGTTGATTTTGAGGAAGATATGGTGCTTTTTCTGATCAACAGCCAAAAAGAGGATGGCTTGTGAGGGAATGGAAGAAATGCATCTTCCCAGGCCAAGAGTGTTATTAAGCACAGAATAAAATTGTAATGGAAATAGTAAAATAATCATGAAATCATTGATACCTGTTGATAAAGACCATAAAGAAAATGGGCCTTAGTTACTCTTTTACCTTGTTTTTTCCTGCTCTGTTTCTTTCCCTCTTATTATTAGAACTGTTGGTGGAGGAAAGTCTAATAATAAAATTCCTTATCTTACCAATTATTGCTGTCATCAGAGTAAAATATGTCTGCGCCAGAGTCTGCACTCTCTAAAACGTGGAACAAGTGCCTGTCCACAGCTGCAGAGGGAGAACTGTCATAAACCTCAGCATTTGTATTTCGGAGGAAGGGAATCAGATTGTGTGAAGTATAAACAGTTAACCAAAATTAATCCTACCAAAACAAAACCATACACCAATTCTTCCTCCAGAACGAGGAGAAAAGGAAAAAAAAGATCTAGCCCTTACTTCTGGTAGTTGCATTACTTTATGCGTAGGAAGGTACGTGTGTTTGATGAAATGAAGAGCTCTGCTGTAAGGACTTAAGTCCAGCAGGCAGTCAGCTCTGAGATGAAACTGCAGTGGCACTGCCAGAAGTTCCCTCTGACCTTGGAGTCTTGGCCCTAAGCCACAAAGGGCCAGAAGTCTTGTTATGCTGCTCAGGAGAGCTGTTTAACATCTCGGCTCCGTGAGGAGCTCCAGTCCCCCAGGCTGGGCTCTTCATACATACGGAGAAAGCTGGACAAGTGGGGAGCTGCCTAAGCTAGGCAAGGGAAAACCCTGGAGACAAGGAAGTCTGCAAAAGTCCTGTAGAGGCTTTCCATCTCCCTAACTCAAGTCTCACAACTCTGAATTTTGTCCATTGGATGAAGCCACACAGACTGTCCCGGTAGCAAGAACGCTTCCATTTCGCGTTTTGGCCATAATTGCCAGGTTTCAGAATAAAGTTCACTCCTCCGCTCTTTCCGTGGCCTGGTGAACCTTTAATTCGGACGTGCAATAGAGTGGTTTCAACAGGCAAGAAAGGTGCTCTTCCTTTTTTGCCAGGACAGGTTTTCAATCGTCTCTGATAAAAGAGGGCACTGCCTAAGCTGCTCTGGTTGCTGGGCACCAGTGCTCTAGTCATGAAGATACTACAGAAGTGCTTCCAGCATGCTTTGGAGGAAGACAGCTAGACCTCAGCTCAGCCCATGAAGCTTTGAAAGTGCTTACCAGACGGATTGTGGCAAATGAGGTAAGTAGAAGAAACGCAGCTTGTAGGTCGAGTGGGCCATAAGTGTTCAGCAATGTTGAAGTACTTGGTGTTGCCCAGCAAGTGGCTTTTTTTTGAATGCCCAGAGTCAGAACATTAACTATCTGTATGTTTAATTTTGCAAATCTAAATACATTTGAGCTGCCCCCTGAGCTAGGATGATCTAGGAGTTAAGAGTTTTGAAGAGGAGAATGTGTCTAAGTTCCACTTTAGTGCCTAAGACTTTGGAGACTGGTGTTTTCTCTGCCACAGTAAAGAAGAAACCTCCACAGTACAATACACCCATTGCCTGACTAACCAGGAAAAATAACACGTATGAACTGATTCACAGTCCTACAGGGTAAGACGGAAAGGGGACCTGAATCAACGTAAGCAGATCTGCTTATGCTGAAATTGCTGAAGTTCTCCAGGCGTAAGACGGCTCAAGAGGAGAAACGAGCTGTATGACAACTTCTTCGGTTTCTGTCATTGCTCTGGGCTGTTTATAGTCCACGGTGGCAGGTTACCCTGAGACTTCTAATACTGAAATTTTACAACAATATTCAAATTCAAGTCCAAAACCCCTTTCAGGTTCTGTGAACGTGCATTGAGATACACCTTTGTGGAACAACCCCGGCCCCGAATTTGCCATCAGTGGAAACCCTTTGGCTTCACAGTTCAGCCTTAAACCATGGAACCTGAGCATTGTGGAATAGCCACAGGGTGGCAGGCAGGCATCAGGAGGGAAGGAGGAGATCCCAACCTCCCTGCGAACGGAAGCGTGAGTGTTCAGAGGCTCCGGTCTTGCTTTTATCCTAGTTTTCACTTGAAGGAAGTAAATATGAAATTAATGCGCAGCTCAAAGCAACTTTTGGCTGATGTGAGAATGGAACTCCTAAAACCCACTGACCAAAGCATTGTATCCCCATCTCACCCTCTGTACTAGGTAAGACTGTGTTAAAATAACCTGTGCCTGTAAGCAGGAATAGCTTGTTGGGCCTTTTGCTTTTGGGTCTTTATTTTAGTTCAGCCTAGACATTAGAAAATGAAAGGTAGGCTAAATATCTAGTACAGATTTAATAAACATAAAAATTCCTTCTGTCTAAAGATCTCTGCAGTGGATCAGATCATGAGGTAGGGGAGACTCATTAATCTTGTGCTGTTGGTAATTGTTCAAAGCCAAGTGACCACTAAGATGGTAGTTTTGAAGTTTTGTGTGTTGCATTACATGATCTTTTTCTGCCACAGATGTGGCAGGTTAGGCAATGAAGTATTTGAATTACATGGTGTGAGGAGAGATTTACTGTATAGGATAATTGTTAAAAAAACCCAGCACTGTAGCAAAGCCTTCCCTTCATCACTGTAGGGATGGAGACAGAGCATTTACATCCAAGGTCAAGCCTCTTAGTCTTAAGCCTCTCCCTGGGATTTGGATGTTGGGAGAGGATATAGTCCCCAAAGATGTTCAAAGGAGAGCAAATTCATCGGGTGTTTGCATGGGGTCTTAAAAACTGCAGTCTGAGGTTCCTAAGGCCTTGAAGAGTACCCAGTTAAGTGGAGTATCATTGGACAAAGAGGTGGCTCCAGCCCAGAATAAATTACTTTTTTCAGATCAGGGAGGAACATTTTCAGCAATGGAGTAGCTGGAATTACAAAAACGTTAAGGTGATGTTAAAACAGTTAAGGGTGATAGGGCAACTGGAAAAGGAAAATGCTGTAGCTTTCCCCTTCCCAACACCCACTTGTTTTGACTTGTTAGTGATCTGGATTTGCAATCCTTGCCCAACCCATGTGTGTGTTTGCTTCCATTATCCTGAATTCCTGAAGAGGTGAACTGAGTTGTTTATGGAAACTTCTCCATCTTTAGAAAGGAAGGAGAAATGAAGATGGTGGTAGGTCCATAAATGGGTGCGGCTGAGCCGCATGGAAACAGGATGATGCGTTGCTTCCCAAGGTAGGTTCTTTTATAAGGAATATAAAGAGATTTCTTAACAGGTTGGGTGTAGGAGACTAATGTATTAATGCAACACTACTCATGGGTGGGGAAAGAAAGAGGATTGCATTGCACTGGAAGAGAGTTCATTGGCATGAATGTGGTTTCTGTGCAATTTACATCTGCCACAGAAACTAATATTAAGTGTTCAGAAAATGGTGAGGAATTTCTACAAAGAAAGTTTTGAAACAGCAATAAAAAATAATGCACCGGAGTGCTTATACGAAAGGCTGATTATGATGGTGGCCTTTAGGCAAAATAGTTTGTTTCTGTGAGAAGTAGCAGTTTTGTAGAGTTGAAAGATCAAATGGCACAATGCTTTTTTTTCAGGAAAATTAGCTTATAAATATACCACAGTAAATAAAATATCATCTAACGGTGCAATTTTAATCACTGGAATGCTTGTCTAAGGACAAAGGAGTCTTTAGAACTTCAAGTTTACATGTGTCTGACACCTCCAGTAGATGTTCTAGGAATACTGTGGCGACATAGTCACGGTGAAAATTGCCCTTCCGTTTTGGTTGCTGGAGGCTTTGTTTTACAGGTTCTGCAATACAATGGTAACAAATAAGTGATGCTTGCCAGCCAGCAACAAAGTCTTTCAGGTCTTGTTGAGATGGGAAAACTGGAAAATGTCTCGCATGTTGAATGCAAAACAACATTTGATCCCTAGAGGCAAAGAAAGGTGAAGTGGAATCACTAATATAGAGGAAGCTGATAGGCCATTTCCAAAGGCCTGACTGATCCACAGTGGTGTACCTTGTCTTTGGTCACAAGAACTAGCTTGGCTTTTTCATTTTTGCAGCTAATCATTTGGACTCTGCCAGCTTGGTGATTTTTATTATATATGTATATATGTTGGTTTGGGGTTTTTTTTTGGAGGGGCAGTCCTGCATGCTTAGAAAGAGTGCACAGAAATTCAGTTTTTGAGAACAAATTAAGTTTCCTTGCTTGTTTACAAGTAGATTTCTTCACTGAGCCATCCACCCCAAGAAACTACGTCTCTGCATCCTCTGAACCATGGTCACCATGTTTGAATGATAGCTTATTGCTGTTAATCCATCAAAAAGAGGTTGAATGTTTGTGCCATTAAAAATAGAAGGAAAAGTGCTTCACACAGCTTTAGTTGGTTTTAAGTAGATTTGTAACTTGTCCAGTGCTCAAAAACCTACTTGATAGCCGAGTATGTGAGCAGAAGCACATAGCCTGATGCTTCCCCTGTTAAGACAGGAGACTCTTAGCAGAATATTTGTTGTGATGCTCCTTCCATTTTGGAACTCCTTTCTGGGTCTGCTAGAGACCGGATTTTTCACTGTTTCACCTCTGCTGACAAGCCTGTCCTTTTTTCCATCTCCTCCTTCCCCCTTCTACTAAGGCTTTGGAGAGTGGAGGGGGACTCATGTAAAGCTAATCTAGCGGCCTTGTGGGAACGTTGTAGAAGTTGTTCTATGCTTAGGTTAGGATTAATCTCTTCAAAATTATAACTGTCTAAAAAATGAAGCATTTTGGCTACTCTACAGCCATTGGAGGTAAAGGGGGCTGTTCCAGATGCTCTTTTAATTAAACATCTAAGAGGAATACAGTGAATTGCCTCTGGAGATGCTTGCTGCTGTTCAGGCTCTATAGGAAGAAGAGACACAAGTAGTTCAGATTAGGTGCCTCGCTTCATATTCAACTGCTAAGTTTAGATGACCATTAGTGTCAGAACTCAGTTCTCTGGGAAGAAGATTATTTTCACTGATACGTTTCTTGGTATATAAGAGGTGTTGCTAACTTCTACAGCTACTGAAGGTGATCTCTGGACAGCCCAAATATGTCCTGCATGGATGCCAAAGGCAGTGTCTTTCTGGGCAGACAACAGGGCCTCAGGACCTCTGAATCCTAGGATCATTCAGGTTAAAAGGGACATCATATATTTATATATCGTATATCATATCAGGGTCATATATTCTGACCTCATGCTCAGTGTAAATACTGAATTCAGGCAAGGTTGCTTAGGGCTTTGTTAAGCTGAGTCCTGAAAACCCTCAGGGGCAGAAAGTAGGCTTTCTGGGCAATGTCTTCCTAAGACTAATTGTCTTTGTAGAGAAAACTTTTGTCAGGATCTCCCTTGTTTCATTTTATTACCTGCTGCTTTTCTCACACTGGCTCAAGCTGCAGAAAAGGGAGCAAGGTTTTGCCCTCAGTGACAGACACAGGCTCTGGAAAAAAGCCCACGGAGGCAAATGAAGCGACGCTGCCCACTTGGAGTGTTCCCATGCGGAATCTTGTTGGCATGGCTCATTACTGAAAGCAAAATTCTGTTTCTCCTAAAAGAGAGAATAGTAAGAACAAACCCATTCCAATGGGTATCTTGAACTCATTTCGAGGAGAACCAGCCCCTGCTGAGAAATTGAATCCATTTTGCTTTTCTGGCCCTTTCTAATTATCTCTGAGATAATTGTAGCTGAATAGCTACAATTGTCTGAGTAGCTGACGTGTGAATCCATACCAGTTCAAGCTATACAGAAGGTGCAAATTCTTAGTACCAAGGTTAATTAGCCCAATGTTCACTATAGCAGGAGCCGTGATAGATTGTCCACTAAGGGAAATATCAAAATTCAAGAACAACTTAATTTTCTAGAAGACGATTCCTTGTAAACTGTAGCTGTCATTTGCTTTGACTCAGAAAGAGATCAGGGCAGTCCTGTGGGCAGTATTATCGTAATTATGTCACCTCCTGCATAATAGACCTTTTGGGATGAACACGAGTGCTTCTAAAACAATCATTTAGATACATAGCCAGATAGAATGATAACTTCTTCTGGCAAGAAAAGATGCAAATGTCCTAACGAGTGAGTCTGAATTCCTTTTCAGGATCATCTTGCAATCAGTTACGAAAAAGGAACAAGATGAAGTAATAAATGCTGGATGTTGCCCAAGTAAAAGAAAAGGTGAATGAAGATGCTGCCAACGAGCTCAGGTTATGTCTTGGTCATTTTTAAGTTCTCTTTATTTTATTCCCTCTTCTCCCCTCATCCAAGAGGAAGATCAGAAACGTGTGACTTCATTAAAAACTAGAAAGCTACAAATATATCTGTCTTGAGCAAATATTCCAAAGTTACAGAAATAGAGGAATGAATAAGGGGAAAAGGCCTGCTGGAGTCTAATTCAGATTCCAGAAGAGACATTCTGAGTAGCTGGTTCATGTTATGGTCTATGTCTTCTAGACAACTTCTAATTCTTGAAGAAAACTTTTCTTCTGAGAGAACAACATCATCACTTTTACAAAGATAGTCACCACCCATAACTGCTGTGAGGCAGAACATGTCAAGACTAGGATACATTCCTAAACTTTGTGTCATCAGATGCAAGACTAGAGGCAGAACACGTGGAAATTTTTTTCTGAAAATAAAGAGGGAATTTGCAAAATTGTCAAAGTCTTATCAGAGCAATAGGACTCATCAGGATTCTCTTCTGTCTTAGTTCAAGACTTCTGTACTGGAGGAGCTGGTGGTATATTGCAGCCTGTTGTACCTGTCAATGAAGAACTTGTCAGAGAGAACCAGGATGATGCCTGGCCCAGGAGTAGAAGGAGTTGGGACTTCTTGTAATATGGGAGGAAAGCAGGATTGCCTTGGCAATGCCTCAGTCCTCAAAGGCTGTCTTAGGGGGTAAAATTCTTACTCATGCTTTTGAAGCGTGAATCAGACTCATGCTGGCTCAGACCAGTTGCTGTAGAATTAACCGTACTTGGGAAGTTTGACTACCTGACGGATGGATGTTCTAGTCTCAGAGTTAAAATGGGATTTAGCATGATGCCTTCTTGATTAAAATGGATAGTGGCTGAACTTCTTGTCATAAGACAGACCTACATGTCCCACAGGTGAATCTAAAAAGCCATACACTTACTCTGTGCTGCCTCAAATTTTAGGGTAGCAATGAAGCCTTAGTTTCTCCAGGGATGAAGAGGTCTGTGCAATTACGTTTACTGAATGTGGCATGCTGTCCCAGGAGACTGCACTGGGAAACCTGGATGGAAGGAAGTGGAAATAGATTGACAGGGACAGACCCTGCTGCTGCAAAAGGGAGCACCTGATGGTCTGAAGCATGGTCACTACATTGCCTAGACAATGTCTGCCCAATAATACATTTGATTGCCCAAATATGAAAGCTCCTGATATTCATTCTAGGAGGAAGTGTCACACAGAGGTAGGATGCCATATGGTTTTCAAAATTTAAAGAGAATTTCACCATAGTTGTTGGAGACATTTCCAGAACTCTAATCAATTTGGCATCGCCTAAAAACTGGCTCAATAGAGAAAAGCTATAGTCAACAAGAACTCAGGAACAAACACAAAGAACTCTAGAAATAGGACAGGAATGGGAGGTAACTTCTGTGTATTAACTCCAACTGGAGAGTTACGAGGTTGCTTACAAGGTTTGTAGGTATTTGCTTGGTGCTTGAACAATTTTCTGCTGCTTGACCATTTTCCTTTGTCAACCAGATATTCATGTACGGACCTGGAGTATCCTTTGTCCCTTGAAATGGGCCATTACCAAGACTAGCTTGATGCTGAAGACCTGTGAGGCCATGCAGGGATCGGATGAAAGTACTCTGCGTTGGCAATTCCTTCTCTTCGATATTCTTGTACTTTTACCAAAGGTGGGCATATGTTCTTGTTCTTGGAACCAAACTCCAGCTGGAGTCTTCTTGCAGGCAACTCTTGACCTGTGCTGAGCTATATATCAGCCCTCTTAGGCACATAAATAGACTGCTCACCTGCATCTGAAAGCACTTCTGCGTGCTGATTTCCCTCATTAGACGATGATAGTTCTTACCAAAGCAAATAAAAGCAAAACAAATGCCACAGAAAAATACCAAGGAGTTCCTATTGCTGCAGTCCAGGGTCCCTGGACCCTGGACACGCTAAACTGCAATTTGCCATGTACCATGGAATATCTAGAAATAGGTCCGGAACTCATTCCATTTTTGCCTGAAGTGGTAGAGTGCTTTGTGGTCAAAAGTTATGATCTGCCACCAGAGATAAAAGAACTGGCAGGTAGAGGTATATGTGCTATATGCTGGAGCTAGATGCCCCAGCTTGGCCTCCCAGGACTTGAGCCTTTGCTGCTTTTATTTAAGAGTTTGAAAAATGAAAGAAACTAATCATTGCAGTCAGCTGGAGTAAGGAGCTCTGAACATGGTTATGGAGGAGTCTTAGAGTATAAAAACTTTATGAGACTTATGTCCTTAGCAAGGAGGGGAGAAACAAACTCAGGAGAGCATTTTGGATTGATAAGGAACTCTCTCTGAGGCAGATTAGGAATGCAAAGAATAGGGAAAAGGTCATGGCAGTGCAAGTAGGAATTGCTAAAGTGTCAAAGAAAATTAAACTTTGCCAAAGAAATGAAAGCAAGTAGCAAAAGTTTCTTCAGCCATACAAATGAAAAGTACGGCTGTATTGCGGTACACGTACAGACGGTGTGTGTCTGCACCCTGTGAGAGGGTAGGGTATAAAGGTTTAAGGTTGATGCACATCTCTGAGTCAAAATGTGTATGTTGCCCTGCTAAGAACACACACCGTGAGATGCGTCTGAGGAAGGACGGTGTAGGAGGCAGATGGTGAAGGCCAGAGAACTGAATTATGGTCAAACAGTGCAGGAGGCAAGTTGTTGCAGGATCCCTGCCTCACATGTTGCAGAAGTTGGAAGGTGGCCCAGGACCTGCAGGAAGGACAGAAGTAAGAAGGTGCTCTGCGTGTAGGCTGTGGAACCACCGTGGGTGTTTTAATCCTTGCTTATGCTACGTTGTTCCTAATTGGTGTTGCACAAGTCATCTATTAAAAAAAACTTACAAGCATGGTCACCTTTTGTAGAGCTTTTCCTTTTGTGGATGCACAATTTCGGATAGCCAGAGCATTCAGAAGTGTGTCTGTAATCAGTGGGTGCTCTGCACTGACCACAGAAAATGCTATAAAAATGCTGACTAGTCTGAAAACACCAATCCCAAATATATGACAGACCTTGGTTTAAATAGGTTTGTTACAGGCATTTAAAAAATTTAGTTTGAATTATTGTGTGTCTTATTTCTTCTTTGTAACAATATGTAATGCTACCCGTGTGCTTGAGAGAGGGGCTTTTTCACAGCTGTAAAATTTAGAATTTATAATTTTAGATCAGCTGAATTTAGATCTTAAAGCCACAGAAGAGCCCCTGGGGTTCTGACTTCCATGAAGTTGGAGGATGTGAAGGGCCTATTTCGTAGGAACTGCAGGTTAAATGAGATACACAACACAGAGAAGTACATGGTGATTGTTGAAGCGATTGATATCAGCCCTGTTGAAAAAGAGTTTGGGGTGTGTAATTACAGCTGATGTGTGATTGAGAAGGTCACATCAGAATTGCAATAGCAAATCATGTCAAGTTTTACAGCTTCATTGTGCAGCATTGCAGCATCTTCTGTGTAGGGGTTTTAGTGACTTACTCAGGAGTACTAAAAATTTATATAATACAGTTCAGTGTCTTAATGCAAATCATTGTTCCGTGGGGACTTTTAGATGAGAAGGTTCACAGCGCTTATTACAGAACCTAATTTTACATCTCATTATAATTAACATGGCATCCATCTTGGGTTTTTATTGCTTACCCATAAAATGTTCCCCAAAGCTAGGAGTGAAAGCAAAGTTAGCCACCACCCAAATGTAGTATTTCACAAGTGGTTTTTTCTCATTTGCAAAAGATATAAAGATTGCTTTCACAGAGGAAAAAACCCCATGTGCTAGCTTGCTACTGATAGTTGAATTAAGGAATTAACCAAAGTTAATCAAGACTTTGAATATCTGGGCAAACTAAACCCCTCAGGACAGTGAAGAGAAGAGAGCCGCCACTGCAAAGTTGACTCTGTGCCTTACAAAAAAAACCTTGGTTTTGCTTTTGGTTTCTCTTCCCATTTCTGAAAGTAGATGACGGTCTTGAAATTGGTGGAATTGGAAATGAATTGGAAGGGACTGGAGTTTGTTATCAATAAAGTGATTCTTTCTTTCTATCTATCTAAGAATCACAGGAGATGTAGCTAATTAGTTTCACGATGGTCTTACTTGTTCAATCCTCATTTACATGACGTGTCACCTTTTTGCCAAATTGACATCAATTACTGGCCTTTACCCAGGTGGATGGGCCACCTTTACTTAACCTGCAAAAGGAACATGTATAATTTCTATATATGTGTTCGATAAATAGCCCCATCTGAGATACAGCGTAGTGTCTCATTAGTTCAGAATATACTAAAAAACCGAAAACCTAGTCCTTTTCTCCTTCTGACTGACATGGCGTCTTTTAATGTTCTTACCAAGCAAGTAATTACTGGATTTTTTTTTTCCTCCAAAACATTTCTTCAAAACAAAATTTTGCAGTCTGCAAAAGTTACTGTCTCTTGAAAAGATTCAGGAGATGTTTCAGAACGTAGCCTTGTCCTGAATTATGGATTCCCAATTAAGTTTTGTGCAGGCAAGAAAATAATTTTACCGATTTCCATTTCCTTTGCTGTCTGGAAAGAGGCACGTCATAGATGAGAGAATCTTGAGTGAGGATCCATGAAATCCAAGACGGAACGCAGGCTCTCCCTCCAGGAGTGGGAGCAGATGGGTGCAGGTCAGAGCCACTTCAGGGCATCCATGAGCCCTCCGCAAAGGCACAATCCTGTTCCAGCCTGGCTTCAGACCAGGCAGGGCAGGGCAGAGAGACTCAGGTCTGCCTACATAGATAACTGCAGCTGTAATTGTAGGTGCTTGCCTCCAAGGTCGTGCTTCTCAAACTCTCTGTTACTGTTGGCATCTAACCCTGGAGACATGTTCAACCCATAGCTCTCTGACTGTCTTATACCTAAGTTCTTCGGGGTGAGACTGTACAGCTTGTAAAGTAGATGTTCTTCATCCAGCCTTGCCCGGGAGCCTCACTTGGTAGGTGTTCTCACAGCACATGTGGCAGGCTCCATGAAAAATTTAGTTTTCGTAGAAAAGGTGGTCCAAAGAACCATAGGTGGCATCCTGTATGACAAAATCACTCAGAACTTAGAGGATTTCTCTGGAACAAGAAATTTTCGTATGAACAAGGTGCTTCAGCGTATCTTAGTACTAGATTCTTTTCTGGACCACTCTGCCATTTTGTCTCCAGCGGATTAAGTGTAAATGGCAAACATTTACGTGATACTGGATCGAAATGTTGATGCAATAACTACCAGTTCAGTAGTCACGTACTGGCGTTCTGGAAATCTGGAAAACTATGTCAGGTGCCTGTGCAAGGAGACTCTTAGTCATAAAAGCAGCGATGTGGAATAGCTCCATGCATGTGTACTAGCTGCATACGGCACAGATTTTGGCAGGTGCGTGGGTAGTTGTTGCAAAACACCAAGTATGGTGTAAATTCACTTTAACTGATTTCTCAATAGTTTCTCTGGGTGAGCATACCTGTCGTGGCTTTTACTATCTACCTGGGCTTTTCCATGCAACTCTGAAATTTGTTTGGTGACCTGGATAATATAGACAGAGACAACTTCTGCTTTCAGTTTGGGAAAGGACCTGTTTGAGGCTTTTTAATGTAATGGAATATCAATAGGCATTACAGGACCCTCTGGATGGGGTCTGATGCTAAATAAATTCAGACATGAAATACTAGGCACGCTGTTAATATGGACGACAATCATTTTAGAGTTCCCAAACTTAAGTCGTCTCAGTAACAACGGTGGTTTGGTGGATACTGGCACTCGCCGTGTGTGTTAACAGTGCAAGTCACGATTGCTGACTGTGTGTGTAAGGGCAGAGACACCCTGTGTTTGTTCCCTCCGGTATGTTCCTGGCTCTGTATTCTCCAGATCCTTGTTGAGCAGAATCTAAACCCACATTTTTATCTGCTTCTTTTCAGGTAGCCTCTATATTTACAAGTCTGAATATAAGACAATGGGAAGGGGTTTTTGTACTTTCAGCCAGCTATGGTGTCACTTGAAATTTTTTGCGTGTATATTAAAAAACCTCATATGCAGAAATTTGCAACAACAGTTGCGTGTTTTATTAGCACCACCTCAAGCACTGAATACAATTTGTGTAAGACTCTACACATATTCCATGCTAGAACATGAACATCATTAGTATGGACACTCTTAACTTTTATGTAGAGTAAGATAAAGGGTTACAAAATGCAATGTGACGGCACAGTAGAAATTATTCCTCCCATTCTTTTATCACTGCCTTCTAATGAATACCAATAGTCACATTTCTCTTTTTACCTAGGGTGGTTCAATCATTGCCACATGTCAGAAACTTTAAACAGTTGTTCTGGGCTTGACTGATTAATTTGCAAGATGCTACATGATTTAAAGAATTAGAATTGCATAATTTACAGGTCTGTGTCAGCCAGAAAGACTGCCCACTCCGTGCAGGGCTGAGACTTCAGCTCTCTATCCAACTGGTTTTGGGGTACTGGTAATTCACTGGGAAACAAGACAAAACCCAAGACTTCACATTTGCCACTGTGTTCTCAGTCTGAGACTTGAACAGAGATTGCTGAGAAATGTAATTTTAAGCTGAGAAGCTTCATGGTCGCTTACATCACAAATACCCTGTAAACTCCATTCCAGAGTCCCTTAGGGATAAACTCTTCAAAATAAAGTTATTCTATATAATTTCAATGGTGCCTTTCTCCTGATGCAGAGGCCTATGAGATCATCTCTGCTTTCATCAGCTTTTGCCTAGGCTTCCTGCATGCCGTCTGCTTGGGAGACAGGGAACGCAGCCGAAATTTCTCCTCACCCTGCTGAGGCACCTTGGTCAAGAACATAGTCTGGCTTTCCTATCTTTCTGTCCTTGCCTAAATCTGCAACTTCAGGTGAGTTTTTTCAGTCCTTCTCAGAATTGGGAGCTCATCACCACAACCACTTTTCGTTGAATCACAATATGTGAATTGTCTGTGAAACTCACTGTCACAAGAGGTAGTTGAGACCTAGAACTTGTTGGGTTTCAGGCAGGGACTGGGCATCGTTGTGGACAATATTTGTGGTTATAAACGTAATACATTTATAAACATAAATAAAAAGTTTGGGGTAAGGTGGAAAACTTGTGATTCGGGATTTGACTCCGTATTGCATTATAAAGGGATAGGATGGAAAGCTAATGAGGACAGACTATACCATATCTGCCTACTGCTTCTACCTTCCTCAAAAGCACCCAAGACTAGTAATTTTGGATAAAAAAAAAAAAAAAAAGATTAAGAGAATTCTAAATCTCAAGTAGGGCAATATTTCATATATGTGGGCTTAGTTTTTTCTGGGTCACCTGCAAAGTTGATGTGGCTTCGTAGGAAACATGGCATTGCCTTCTCTTTGCTATTTATTACAACTGGGACCTCTTACCTCTTTACTGCATAGCAGATCCTCTCTGAACATCAGAGATATTTAGACTTTGGCTCTACAAGACTAATATTTAAGTAAGGTTAATTATGTAAACAGTGCCTTTAAACATAGTTTTAGAAACTCCTAATCTACAGCCAAACTTGGTGTTAACGATTGTTGTTGTTGTTATTATCAACCCTAAAATCTTTTAATGTCTGTTGTGACTTATGAATGAATGAATTGAACAATGAGATGATTGAATGACTGGAGTATACACAGGAAACTCTGAAAACAGCTGTATGCAAAGTATTGTCAATGTGCAAGCTAAATTAACAGGAGATAAATGATGTTTTCTTAATGTGTCCTTTCTTTGCTCTGATCTGGTGGTATTTTGATCAACAATGCTTTTAGTTAAGAAAGACACGTGAATTTAGCATGCCGGGGTCAATGTGGAAATTTTCAAAGACCCAGGACAACCTGAAGTTTTTGAGTAGTGACGAGACCGTTAAGAGATACCTTGTGGAGAGATTGCAGATCTTGGAGATCTTCTGCTGTTCTCGCCGTGCTAGTTGGCTGTATGCCTCGAAGGCAGGAATTACAGTTGAATTACAGAGAGATGTTAGCAAACATACTTAATAGCAGCTTTTGGCTCTCCACACAGGCTCCTTTACAGTTTTATGTTTTGGCGCTGTATGACGTTGTGAAGCTCCGCTGTACGGTAAATGCAGGATTTCCTGACATTGGTGACCGATCAAAGGATGCTGATAGTGCTTCAGTTGTCTAAGAAGGTCACTGAATATTTGCTGCAGAGGAACTGCCCACAGCCTTCCTCAGATTTCTCTTCTGGCTAACCCCCATATTGACTCAGCAGTGTGGAAGGAAGTTAGCAGCTTACCTTATCCAGTTCCTAGTGCTCTATGAAGGTGCTCACTTAATAGTTCTTTCTGCCATTTTGCCATTCCGTTTTTAACTGAATAACAGATAATCTTCCTAAGCTTTTCTATTTATGCGTGTTTGTATTCAGTGAAGTAGTCTACAGCTCTCGTGAGTAATCAGACCTTCCAAAGGCAACTCAGAAAGGGCAAGAAGGAACAGGGCTTTTATTCAAGGGTGTGTCGAAGCGTCTGGTGTGAACGTGGAAGAGGAGGGAGCTATCGAAGGGTGTGTTTGGGCAAGGAGAGCCAACCAGTCCTAGAAGCACAGGGAGTGGCTTGGAGTGGGACTGTATAACGGGCAGGCTGAGATGGTTCACCCTCTGCGCGGACGGAGCTTCGACTAGTGAATCTCAGTGCACACCTACCAGTAGAGATGGCTCCGCAGACTGGCTCCACTGAAAAGGAGACGCGACCCGTTTCAGCCTTTCTACAGCTTTTCACTTGGGAAGAGATCAGAATCCGCAATGGCCATGGTCAAGGTCAGGAGCAATGGCTGGTGATTGAGAGGAAGGTTTACGATGTCAGCAGGTTTTCCAAACACCACCCCGGAGGCAGCCGAGTTATTAGCCACTATGCTGGGCAAGATGCTACGGTAAGATCTAGGAGGACAGCGGAGGAAGGTGGTTCCGTTGTCAGGGCAGGATGACATGGTGGGACTCCAGCGGTAGTCAGCACCGCGCTCGGTCAGATAATGAAGTGGATGTGTCTGTGCCGTCTGGAAAAATGCCTTTCTGGCTATCTTCAGGGTCAGAGTTACCTGCTGTGCAAATTGTAAAGCTGCGATGAGGTTCGTTACGCCCTGCTGTAAACAAAGCGGTATCCCGCAGGTTGTCCTGCCACCAGGCATGCTCAGGCAAGCGGTGCTCCGGGCGCCTGGGAAGGGTCTCTGCTGGGGCAGGGAGAAAGGCAGGAGGACGGGCAGCAGCGCGCTCGGTGCCTGCTTTTACTTTAAAGGCTGCTCTTTCAGTGTCAGGTGGATGTGATCAGTGATAAGCAAATGATAATCAAAAATAGGGCATGGGCAGAAATTGCAAAAAATAGAGCATGGGTAGAAATCACAAAAAATAGAGCATTGGTAGATAGATAAGGAGGAGGTAACATGCAAGCAAAAAGTAATTTGGGGGGCAGTGAAGCAAACGAAGGAAGCGGCACTATTTTGTCCAGGTAAGTGGAGGAGAAGAGAGTCTTGAGCAAAAAGGCTATTTCAAAGGAGGGGGGGAAAGAAATAAAATACAGGGAAAATGACTGAGAAAGCAGCAGAATGACATTTGGCTGCAGAAGATGAGGAAAAATTCTACAAATAATTCTACAATAATAATATTCTAAATAATCACTATTTGAAAATAGATTTTCCAGAGATTCCTGCAAATTTCTTTGATTTAGAGGATTTCTCTAAAATAATTTGTTGCTTGTTGACAGAAATAATAAATTCTAAGCAGATCTCACAGACTATTTGCTGAAAGTAGATACTGAATTTCTGAGTAACCAGAAATAGGTGCATTAGAAACATGACCAGGATTATGGCATAAACTTGTGATGTGGGAGACCCAGGTTTAATTCTTGTCACGACAAAACTTTTTGACTTCAAGGAAGTTGCGTAGCTTGTCTGATTCCTCAGGTTTCAGTCTGTAAAATGGGATAGCACTTCCTAACTCACGGCCCAAAATGGGGCAGATCAGGTTTTTTTCACATTTCCTTCCTTTCACCCTACTTGAAACTGAGACAGAAAAATACCTAGTGTTCTCAAATGCAGAAAAAGAAGGCTTTGGTTTTCTTCCCTAGCTCACTGGCTGGCAGATTCAGCCCTGTTGTAAAGAGAGGGTTGTGCGTCTGTAACGCAGCACCTGCGTTAAGGCGACGGGAGGTTGCAAACGGAGCTGCACCAAGAGCTAACAGGAGAAGGGACACTGATCTGCCCACCCACCGCTGCCAGCTCTCGCACCAACCTGTTACCTTCCCAGTAACTCTATTCCAGTAAACCTTCTGTGTGCGCTAATTCACCGTAGCCTTCTCTAAAGAGGATTTAAACATGCTAAATTTTTTTTTTCTTTTGATGAAAACTGCGTTTTTACATAAAAGATGAATGTGCCAATTTTAAGTCAACACAGCCCTTTCAGATGATGTTTTGTGCCGCGCTGTGATGAACTTACAATAGAGACAAACGTTGAGGCTGCCGCTCTCAAGAAGGTAAGTCCAGCCATGTCAAGCCAGCCCAGAGATCCCTGTAGCCTGGTGCATCTCCTGCAGTTTCTGTTACTGGGCTGTGACAAAAGGAGTCAAGGAATACAGAAGGGATGGAATGATTTGTCCCCAAGCTATGTCCTCCCAGCTTCTGCAGCCACCGGTGTAAGGACTTGCACTTAGATTATTATGTTTTATAGTCACCCAGGGGTTTTAACCACAGTGAATTTGTCTGGTATGAATGAGTTTAAAGAATGACCTTTGATCTTATTTTTATTTCTTATTACAATAATATTACAATCTCATTATTTTTCCTCATTATTACTTTTGTACATTTTAAACCTACTTGCTGATAATTTCATTATTGTGTTATGAAAACAGTGAATAAATTTTCCTGCATTTTCTGAATGCTACTTATGGGTTTTTAAAACTCTCTAACTTGTTACCTCTTTTCCAAGGCAGTCTTCTAGTACGAAAGCTGTTCCAGAACTCTATTGATCTTTTTTTGCTACGTATAGTTGTACTGCATCCCTTTGAAGACAGAAGGACCAGAACTACATACAGTAAAGACTGTGGGTACTCTGTAGATTTATGTTGCATCATATGGCATTCTTCTGTCTTGCTCTTGATTTTTATTTCGCCAATCTTTATCATTCTTTTTGCTTTTAAAATGCTGCTATGTTCGTATATTCTGAGTAATACACACTTTACAGAAAAGCAGGACTGGAAGGTGTCTCAAAAGATCGTCTGGGGCATGACTTTGCCTAAAGCCAGGATCCAGGATTTTTTTCCAAGTACTCTTGACTACTCTAGAGCTCATAATTGTATATATATGGTGAGAGTTATCTTCCTCTAGAGCTCATAGTTGTATATATATTGTGAGAATTTTCTTCCTCTGTGTGGATTACTTTGTAAATACAGACAATACGCACTGCAGAACGTACATTGATGTCAAATGTTGGAGGTTAGGTGTGTTGCAGATGATAGTCCTTAAAGTTAATCTCTCCTAAGGTGATAATCAGGGCCTAAGAGCAGGGAGGAGAAAGGACAGGTTGCAGGACTGAAAGGCTTGCATTTCTGTGATAAGAATCTGTGATACTGATATCGTGGATAGGAAATTCTGCTTAAAAGGATTCTGGCTCCTGTTTCTAAGCTGCAGTATAGACACTTACAGCTTGACTCAGTTTTAGAATTCCTGGCAAGAGGGAGCTACATAAAAACATATAGAAAACTGTAGGATGAAGGGCACAGAATCATAATGGGAAGATTTCCCCAGTCGTCTGGGTCTGGACAGAGTTACTCATTTGTCACAGTGACAAAGGGCCACTAGATATCTGTAGAAAGCCCATCTGTCCAAAAAGTCACCTTGCTCTGACTTCTTCTAGACTGAAGTACTCAGAGAGAGACTGTCTCTCAGCAGAGGAATGTCAGACCACACAAGGGAAGTCCTCTGTCCTCTTCCAGGGACTTAATCCTGACCCGAGGTGTGCAGAATTTTGTCATGTCGCGATCATCCACATTGATTTTCAGAGCCAAAATCGGCAAGTACCTGCTCAGACACTGAGGATTTTGTTATGTCTGCTCCTTCTGGAAGACAAAAGAGTATGGTCAGCCCCTTTACCTTTCTTCTGGAAAATTCACTGAGGACATGAACTACAGAAGAGTTTTGGTTTATCTAGAATTTCAACCTTTATTCCATAGTTTCTATTTGATTTTGAAACTGGTATTTCAAACGGTTCTTGGACAGACCCTTTTGTGTCACTGGTGTTACCCAGTTCTCCAAAACATCAGTCTGAAAACTTCCAGGGACCTGTAGGAGATACCCAGTTAGTCCTGCTGTGTATGGAGCTTCAGCAAGTATTTCCTATGGTCCTCGTGTAATAAAGATAGGATTTTAAAAACATCATCCCAAGCATGGCAAAGACACACCTCATTCATTGACATGTTTTCCTGCTCCTGGGTCCCATCCATAGGGCAGGGCTGCTGGCTGGAGCCTTCTAGGGAAGGACCGTGCTGAAACAAGCAGCTGAGAGAGCATGTTTCCCTCTGCAGAGAGTTTTTCATCACACACTTTCATGTTTATTACCAGCCTCGCCCAGGTACTTTTATGAAATTTAGTTTCTTGAAACTTCTCCAGCTTCCTTGGGCCAAGCTCCAGCTGATGGCAAAGAACTACAGGAGCAGCCAAAGGGATAAAAATGGACAAAGGAAACTGGATTATGTATTACATCAAAGACCTGGAAGAAGGAGAGCCGCAGCATCTGGGGTTTAGTCACATACCCTTTCTCACCCCCTTCCTTTGTGTGTTTCTCAGGATGCCTTTGTAGCATTTCACAATGATAAGTCTCTGGTGAAAAAATACATGAAATCTCTGCTGATTGGGGAGTTGGCACCAGATCAACCCAGCTTTGAGTCTAATAAAAAAGTGAGTGTCCCAGAATCCAGCTGTGGGAATGGCTTGGGGATCAGTATGGGAGGAGAAGGAAAATCAGAGAGGGAACAGAAATAATTTCTGAAGCAGCGTGCCTGACGCTGTGCCACAGGCTGCTGGTGGGGAGGCAGCTGGCAGCAGTCTCGCATGGAAACATGCACTGTCCACAATCACTAATTCCCCACCTGAGTGTGAGGAATGAGCCCCAGAGCCCTAAATTCTGCTCAGTTCTTACCATGGTGATGTCTCAGAGCCTGTCAGCAACTTGTTTCCCAGTGTCAAAGCAAAACCAAGACCTGTTGATCTCATGCTCATTTTTGCACAGAGACCCCTCTGATAGAATATCCCCTCTGACTTCCAGGGCTACTTTGGGGTTCCTGGGGCTGCTGTGTTACACTGAAATTATGTGACAGTGCATTAATACTCACTTTACCCACAGAAATCACTTTTAGAGGATTTTCGTGAGCTGCGCTGCACTATTGAGAAGATGGGACTTCTGAGGCCGGATTACCTCTTTTTCATCCTGATTTTCCTTCACCTCCTGGTACTGGATGCTGCATCCTGGCTCGTGGTCTGGTACTTTGGGATATCCTTAGTGCCTTTCCTGGTTGGCATGGCGTTCTTCACCATTGCTCAGGTAAACTGCTGACAGCTGTTCAACACTGCAGATGGCTCTTCCAGACGGAGAGGGTTAATGAAACGTTCATACCCCAGTCATCGCTTTACTGCCTCTTCTTAGATCCTGTAATCTGGCCGAAGCACATTCTGAATCACAATTTCTGTTGCCTTCAGCAAATCTAGTTTTGCTGACAAGCTGCTCAGTAGGGTTGGTGGGACGTTGTGGAGCTGGCAGTTTCACAAGATGGGATGAGCTGATCTAATCACTTGCCCCAGCAAAGGAAGGAATATTTCATTCTCAGCTCCACTTTTGGCTCCATGTTCCTTCTGTTTACTGACCGATGGCTCTGGTGTTTGTTGGGTCCTTTATGAGCCAGTTATATTCACTGGCCCTGAATAGTTTTCTGCTGGTTTAGTGAACTGAATCATAGAAGGGCACGATACATGTCAGGGTCGGTGCAGGGAAGGAGGGAACAGGACTTTGTGGCCCTTAGGTGGGAGAAATTGGAGGGTGAGGAGAGGAAGAGAGCAAGATTTTCTTAGTAACACTAAAACCTTAGGTTTGCGCAGACATCCATGGAACAAGTGCAAAGTAACTAATTTTTTAAATAATCCGTTCTGTTTGCCTAATATCTGCTAAGGCAGATATTCTTCAAAGACTATTCTTGTATTTCCATGGGAATATGAAATGCAACGAAGCTATGGATTTGGAAATTGTTACGCTTTCTAGCTGGTTACTTGGAAATTATGTATCTGTGATGGGAGCAAAAGACTTCCATGCTGTAACAGTCAAGTTAATTGTAATGATGCTTTGCTGCTTTCCCTTTAGCTGCTACAATAAAATTAATATCTGGCATTGAGCAGCTTTAGTGGACGGTAGCCTGGAAGGAAATTCTCAGCATTGAGCACGTAGGACAGTGTTTCTTCCCCAAACCAGAGGGAAGATGCACTCACACTATGAAGTTACAGAGACTCCCGAGGCAAATTAACGCAACGCTGCTGTGATTCTCTTTCCTCAGTGATCCTTTTGTCTTCCAGATCCAGATGAGCTGGTTCCAACATGATCTGGGGCACTGCTCAGTCTTCAGGAAGCCTAAATGGAATCGACTTTTGCAGATTGTTGTGATAAATGTTCTGAAGGTAATTGCCTCATGGTGGGAATGTTCTCTGGGGCTAATCTGGACTAAGCAATGAATGGGAGTGTCCCTACGTTCAGGCAATATCGCCTGTGAGGGAAGTGTAGTGCAGCCGTCAATAATAGGTGGAGAAATAGTGATGTAATTGTTGAATCCCTGGTCTTCAACTTTTCCTGTAGGGGTTACCAGCCAGCTGGTGGAATCACCTGCACAACCAGCACCATGCCAAACCCAACTGCTTCCGCAAAGACCCTGACCTCAACATGCACCCTCTCCTGTTCAGCTTGGGAAAGACACTCTCCATGGAGGTGAGCATGGGGATGGCTGGAGGAGCAAAGATTTTAAAAACAGAAAGCTGTAGAGCGAGGTATGATAATAACCCAGATTCTGCCTTTCTGCATAAACTCATGGTAGTTTCCAAAGTGTTCCGAGGTCGGAGAGTTTCATGTACTGACTGGTTGTTATGATGCTTAGGCACTAGCTCCTGGGAAGCGAAGTCTTAACATCAGTGCTCAAGTTCTCTGTGTTGCTAGAAGAGCAGGGTAAGCACCTTGAAGGCAGCCCAAAGAATGAGTCAGTCCACTTGCATTAGCGTTAGACGTTCTTAGTGATCCTGTAGCTAGTGAGTCAGATGTTCCCTCTGGGTCCTTTTGGCTGTGGGAGCTGTTTGGCACCTAAGACCTTCAGGACCAGTATAGCTGCTATGCACAAAATGCAAGTGTAGCAAATTATTTCTTAATCACAAATTTTATAGCTTTCATAAAAGTAAAAAACATGAACAGATCCTTCCTGCATCCTTATGATTCCTGATATCATCAGGATGGGCAAGGTCTCTTTTGCCTTTTCTTTCCCTGGCAATTCTGTTTACTCATGGGGTGATGAAATGGCCTCTTTGCTAGATAACCAGCCTCTTAAATAACGTCTCACTCTCCTTTAGCTGGTAATAAGCAAAGAAATTACAGGTCTCAGAGCCATGTAGAAAATTCCAGCTCTGCTGTCTCAGAAAGACTCCTGTAAAGAGAGTTTCTACAAAACACTTATTCATAGAAAACTTAGCTGCAACCAGGAAGGATTTTGTCAGTGATCTTCCAAAAGATCCCTCGTGGCTGTGTATTAGCGTGAGCACCTGGAGTGGGCTGGCTGTGCTAGATTGGGTTTGAAGGAAATGAAAATGTAGGAAATGAGTTCTCATGTCTTCCTGCTTCTTAACAGAAGTCAGGCTCACTGTGGATGGGCAAATTTGATCTCAGTGGTTTCAGTTAGTCTAGTTTATTTGTTTTGTTTCAGTTTTGATCCAGTGAAGACATCTTTGAGGTGTTCAAGAGTTTTTTCTCAGTAATAGGGGAGCTCTGGAAATAGTTTGCTTTATCTCCTTATTATTTTACCCTTTGAAGAATCATAAGCACAAAATTTGCAGATGATGTTAAGAACCCTTTTGTGCAAATAGTGAATAAATACACTGTGAGGAAATAAACTTACTTGTTTGTTTTGTAAATATTTCATCTTTTTGCTGTTTCATGTACTTGAAGGCAAAATATTCAACAAAACAAAAAGGCAGATGTCTTTATAGAGCATTTACTATGTTGATCTTGCAGTCATTTTAGGATAGCATCCAAATGCTTGTGTCATTGCTGGCCACTATCTCCTCTATTACTCAAAAACTTGGGATGTCTGCATCCTATCTCATCTGATACAGAAATTCAGGGCTAGCTTTCACATCCTGCATTCATCACCCATCAAGTTTCTTGTCTTAGTTTTCATGTTTATAACCTGTTCCTCCCTGAGCACCAATAGTCTCAGCACTCTGTGGTGTATACGTGGAATTGGTTAGCTTAGACTTTCATTACCATCACTGGAAACTTCCCCTACAAAATTCAAATGACTTGTGAGCATTTTTGTGATTTTTGAGCATTTTTGTATCCTGCCATGAGTTTTGGAACTCTCCTAAAAAATGGCTCTGTTCTGACATCGGTATAACGCTGATATCTGGAGACAGAGGCTCAAATGAAATCTGCTTCTCTCCATTACTTTGGAACTTCAGTATCTGCTTGTCAAGAAGAGGGGTTGAATTAGAGAGATTAAGAGGTAGTTCTCGATGTGTTCATTAGCCAGGAATAAGAAATGTCGAAGGGTCTTGGGTCTCCAACTGGCCCATTACAATGTCTTTTCATTTTTCAGCTGGGGAAAAAGAAGAAGAAGTTCATGCCCTACAATTATCAGCATAAATACTTCTTCTGTGAGTATCCCCGCTTCCTTGCACTGCTTCCTTCCAGTGCTTCACCTAAAAATCATGACTGCATCTCCTCCTCAAAATAAAGGTTTTAAAGATACTCCCATTGAAGTCACAGCTTCAAGAAGCTTCCTTCACGTTAAAGAAGGTTGACGAGAGGAGGAATTGCCCCTTATGTCTCTGTTAGGACTATGTGATGTTAGGTACCGGATAGGGGTGAATCGAGCATGAGGAAGAAAGGGATGGGAAAGAAATGAAGAAGTGAAGGGTGCTGAGATGAAAAGCAGAACAGATCATGTGGACACATGAAAGTTAGTGTAAATGGAAGACAACAATTTTTTTATTCCCTTGCAAAGAAGAATCTTTTAGTGGAACTGTTCCCCCCGCCCCACCGAATATTCTGTAAGATTTATGATGCAGTGAAGTTATAAATGTCTCTCCGTTTTCATTCTTTCCTTCAGTATTGGCCCCACTTGCACTTGTACCCTTCTTCCAGCTGTCTATATTCTACTTTACAATCAAGAGGAAAAAGTGGTTGGTAAGCACTACTCGCGTCGTCTAGAAGACTTCCAAAAAATTTCGCCACTCTGTGGCTATATTAACCTTCACCTCAGGTGGTTCTGGGGCTTCAGATAGAAAAGGCTGGTTCTAGGCTTGGTGCAGCAGGAATGTAGTCGATGGGTCCAGGGAGAATTTTTTTAGGAGAGGCTTTTTAGCCTCTTAGCAGCTGAATAAAAGTTAACAGAAAACTATCAGACCTTGACAGAGTGATTAAAGGGCTGTTTGCTGGGCTTTAGTTACTGATGGTAAAGTGAGTGCTGTGGGAATACTGCAGGGATACACTCAGCTGGAGGCAGAATGGTGGTGTGGAGCTTACTCTCGATAAATAAGAGATAAATAAATAAGAACGTTTTTTTATGCTGCAGTCCAAGTAAAGGGGAGTGGAGGGAGTTGATCAACAAAGGCTTATTTTCATCTTTTGGGGTTTTTTTGTTTTGTTTTGTTTTGTTTTTCTTACAGGACCTGTTGTTGGTTGTGTCTTTCAACATCCGAGTCTGTCTCATGTATATTCCTTTAATGGGATTTAACAATTTCATGGTGTACTACTGGCTGTCCAGGTAACGCACAGCATACCCCGAGTCCCCATGACTAATATTTGTAAACAATATTGAGCTTCAATGGAAATAAATGAAAACTAGTCATACTCACTACAATTTTCTCAGAAATAAATAGTCAACCAAGAAGAAACAGTATAACTTGGGGTGGGAGGGGTGGCTGCAACTACAAATTTAGTGGTTCTCAAAAGAAACTCCAAAAGCTAGGAGGCAAAGCAATGGAATAGAAAATCCTGAATTATGTAAAAGTGCTCTTTTACTTAAGATGAGACTCAGGAAAGTGTTTTAATGGTAAATTTGGATGGGATTAGAGATACGATAAGTGTTTCTGTCTTTATCTGCCCAGGTACCTAGAGAGTACCTGGTTCATTTGGGTGTCGCAGATGAATCACATTCCAATGGAAATCGATTATGATAGGAACGAAGACTGGGTATCAACTCAGGTGAGAATCTCCTTTCTTCTGGAAGAGTGGGTCTCCAGTTCTGAATTATAGGACAGAGACAACGTTGTTCTTCTTTTAGCTTTAATGTTGTGTTGATGAGGTTTGTCCTTGCCATTCATTAAATAGGCATGCATTTCTGTAGTAGTCAAAACATTTAAAACTTTAATTGGAAAACAGGACATCTAGATTTTTTAAAAAATCCTTTTTTTCACTGAAAGGTTTTGACACGTTTTTCACATCACTTTTCCCTTTGTATTATGAAAAAGTACTGATAGACTAACAGTCAATCTCCTTTTTAGGCCAACTAAAGAGAAGCAAAGTGGGACTGGATACCTTTATTTTTTACCCTACAGTTTACAGGTTTACTGCAGATAAGATAAATCTGGCAAAATTTAGGTCTGATAAAAATAAATCTGTGAATACAACTTTACGCACATCTATACTGCCTCCAGCAGTATAATCCCACATAGTGGGTTCTAAGCATTTTTCCTTATATTAAGGGAAAAAGACCTGGCCTAGTATTCATCCGACCAGATCGGGATGTCTACATCTGAACACCTGCTACATTCATTGGAGAGAAAGAGCCATTTCTGAGGCATGATTCATCTTAAGGACATGGTTTAGTGGGTATGGTAGTGTTGGGTTGACGGTTGGACTCGATGATCTTAGAGGGCTTTTCCAACCTTAATGATTCTATGATTCTATGATTCATTTTACTCTGAAATAGATATCTAAATCAGGTCAGATGAATGGCACCATAAAAATGTCTATTTTTCTCCATTGGCTCTAAAGTGATGAGCTCAGATGCAGATTTCAAACTAAAGGTGTCTAAATTAGGTGAGATGAAGCCTGTGTACACAAATGTTTGTCCTCATACTTTTACATCTGACTCCACTTGTACTGGTTGGAGGAGGCCAGAAGAATGTTTTTTGTTTCTTTATTGGGCATCTTTTCTTTCCATCCAAGTGAAAGATGTGAGGAGAACCTATTAATAGAACCACAGTTGGAGTTGTGTGCATGCCAGTGAAGAAGTTGTTCTTTCTGAGTGAAGAGCTAGCTAAATTGACCTATATCCCAACAACCCATTTCAATCTAGACTTCGTTTAATTCTTCAGGACAATGATACCTATAATCCCTGACGCTAAGTTGCCTTTTTTTGCAAGACGAGGGTTGGTAATAATTGCTGGGGTTCAATTATCAGATTTCCAGAAAAATAAAAGCTAAATCATGTATTTCTTTGGTCTTTTTTCCTCCCAGCTCCATGCAACATGCAATGTTAACCAATCTCTGTTCAATGACTGGTTCACTGGGCACTTGAACTTCCAAATTGAGCACCAGTAAGTATGATTATGGGGAGAAGGGTGGGAATAATATGGGGCACTTAAAAGTGAGAAAGACCATGTAGTCTCACATGAAACCATTCAGAAGACCCTTTGCTCTCCTTCTAGGGGAGGGCAGGGAAATATTTTGAACAGAGGGAACAGAGCAAAGTCTTACAATAACTCTCTCATTCAATTCTGCAGCCTTTTCCCCACAATGCCTCGACACAACTACTGGAAAGCTGCTCCTCTGGTGAAAGCCCTTTGTGATAAGCATGGCATTGAGTATAAAAGCAAGACTTTACTGACAGCCTTTCTAGACATTTTGCAGTAAGTATCAATTAACAAGATAGTTTTGCACTGTAATAGCATGCAAGGGAGGGACCTAGGCAGCCATTTCAAATCAATATCTGTGGAGAGATCAAACCTAAAGTTTATTTAGGTTTTTCTAAAGGCACTTTTAATTTTCAAAAATTTTCAACGTTTCAAAAATTATTTTCTCTTCCTTAAGTCTTCTCAATTCATTCTCTGTAGTCAGAATTTGAGATGTCCATGCAGTTTTTAATCCATTTTTGCCATTTACTTCTTTTCACATTTAAACTACAGTTTGCTTGCCATGAAGTTGAATATTGCATCCCCATAAGCAATTTTTTTACTTTCTGTTCTTGCAGTTCACTGAAGGATTCTGGGGAGCACTGGCTTGAAGCATATCTGCATGGATAGAAACTGGCAACTCTCAAAGGGAACCTCTTCACCAGACAACTGCTGCAAAGAGTCAGCACACACCACCAGTGTGTGTGTGTCTTCTGGCATAGAAACTGGGGAGCTGGGCAAAGCTAATTTCAGTAAGAATGGGTGGGAAAGTGGCTTAAAGATACTTTTTTTCTTGGCCATGAAACTCTATTTTTCCTGCTCGCAATCTCAGAATTTAGAGCCATGATGAACTGGGCCTTTAAATTGGGGAGAAGTAGGTCTTGAACCAGCTTGATGAGTTTACTTCATTGGAGGCGACAGCTCATTGCTTATGGAAAAAGTTTGAAAGGAAATTCTTCATAGAGTCATAGAGTCATAGAATGGTTTGGGTTGGAAGGGACCTTTAAAGATCATCTCGTCCAAACCCCTGCCATGGGCAGGGACATCTTTCACTAGATCAGGTTGCTCAAAGCCCCGTCCAACCTGACCTTGAACACTTCCATGGATGAGGCCTCCATGACACCTCTGGGCAACCTGTTCCAGTGTCTCACCACCCTCACGGTAAAGAATTTCTTCCTTATGTCTAATCTAAATCTACCATCTTTCAGTTTAAAACCATTCTCCCTTGTCCTAACTCTGCAAACCCTGGTAAAAAGTCTCTCTCCATCTTTCTTATAAGCCCTCTTTAAGTTTTGAAAGGCCACAATAAGGTCTCCTTCTTAGTGTTTTTGGCTCAAGGCTCGGTGAAAATGGGATAGGACAAAGCAAACTGCAGGAAGACAGGACGCATTAGGACAGGGGGGATGTTTGCGGGATGTTCTAGAATAGATAAGATAAGTAGGCAAAGAACAAGATGGCCTGGGGTATGTCCCCATCGCTAGTGATCATATGTGCACTAACTGTAACTACTTAGCTGTTATAAATAGTACTGTTCATGGATTGCATAGGGAGGCAGGTAATTAGTGCTAAGTTTTACACCTCTAATAGCTGGTTTGAATACAGTCCAAAGAGTCTGTATAGCATGTATTATTTATATGCATAAATATATGTATATATTTTCATTGAGTGGTGACTGTGCTGCCTGATTATCTTTCTGGTGTAGACCAGCTTTGAATAAGAGTGAGAAGCCTAGGCACCGAGGAGTAGGTCCATATTGCAAAGGTGTTTAGGGTACTCCTGCTTTTATTGAGGTGGTTTTTTTGTGGTGTTTTTTTTTGTTTTGTTTTGTTTTGTTTTTTTAATCTAAATGCTTACTTCCCGGTGATTCCAAGGACCTGTGGGTATCTACATTGGTTGTTAGGCAACTACGTACATTTGTGGCTCCGTTCCTATATCCAGGAAATAAATCACACCTAATTCTGTCATCCCAAGGCCTCTTTGGGCCTTGCAAACTTTTCTTCTCTTTCAGCATCTCCAAGAACCAGCTCCTTTCCTGGAACTCTCTCTTACCAATTTCGTACCTGGTACTTAGCTGTTTGGCCCCAAGAAGGACCTAGCCCCTCCCTGCTTATGGTCAGGGACAGCTTCTGCTAGTGGAAGGTGTAATGACCTCCGGTGTAGAGGCACAGTAGCTCTCCAAGAACACTGTTGGCTTTTGAGAGAGCCAGCAAAATAAAGAAGCTAGGAGTGGGCCTACAGTAGAATATTTTCACTGAAAGTGCTTTAAATTTTAAAGGAAAGGAAAACTGTAAATGAAGAGAGATAGGCACTGAATAACAGACAAAAGAAATAGCAGATGTATGAAAGAACAAGGAGATGTGTGGGTATCAATTAATAGCAGGAAAAAAAGAAGGGGAAAAAAAAGCTGAGTGGTGATAAGATGGTTATTTGGAAAAGCTAGAATACAGGAATAAAAGACAAATGATAAGAATATCAATAAAGCTCCTCTTCATGATTTTTAGATTGCAAGTCAATACCTGTTTTAGAAAGAGTATATGACCTCTTATTAATATTGCTGATTTTTCAAAGGAATGATGATTCAAGGATGACATTTTCTAATACAATTTATAGCTAATATAGTGCATTATGAGACAGTTGAGCCATACTGGGAAAACCCGTATTGTACGGTGTTCGCCTAAGTGACCTAAAACCATGAACACAGTCTGTAACGGCAAAGAAGTAGACAATTTGCCCATAAAATCAAAGACCATGTAGAAGAAAAGTGGTGCTTCTCCTCTGCCATTCACGTCCAGAACTCTGTGCCCCAGCTTTCAGTGGACAAACCACCCAAAGGAGGGAAACGTGAAAGATCCTAAAGTGAGATATCACCGTGAACGACATGACCCATCTGCAACCCACTGATGAGCAGCTTACTTGTGTTACAAGCTACAGACAACCACAGCCGCCTTCTAGGTAACAAATCCTATCAAGCCCAACACAAAAAGCAGAAGGAGTCTGGACTTTTTATTTCTGCCTTTCTTTTTTAAGAACATCTCAATTTATTCTTTTATTTATATTTTTTTGTGTGTAGGTGCAGGTACTGATAACACTGTTCTGGTTATTTCCTAATAATAGCTGACAGATGTCATTGAAAAGGATCCTGATTAAAAAAGTAGTTATTAAAAAAACTGCTTTGAATGTAATTTGAAAATCCTTTCTAACTAGTACCTAGAACAATTCTGTGTTCCCAAATCCAAGGTTGGTTAGATGGTGATATCCACGATTACGTGCAACAGTAGTAACATTTTATAAGTATTTAAGTGATAGTACTGTCTTAAGATGAAGGCAGGGGGTTCACTGCATGCTCTATTTGTTAATACATGAAGACATTTTTAAATGGATGTCTGGTGAAGATAATATATATATTAAGGATTCCTACTTTTACTGGTGAGACTTGAAAGCTGTGCTGATTTGATCGTGAGTCCCACTGAAATCCTCTAAACACAAGACTGACACAAAACGGTTCTTTCTGGTGTCAGTCTCATAAATCAAAGTGATTATTTGTTGCATTTAGTTAGTATTCTACTCATTTGAATATAGTAATTTATTGAGTTTGTCTTTTTGCAACCTCCTTCTAATTAAAATGTTTCTGTCCCTTTAATTGGTTCAACAGGCTGCGCTGTGTGCATATTCATTTCTTTATCTGTTTCATAAAGGTTATGAGCAATTAAGCTGCTTTACCTTTATCAAATTCTAACATGGGCCAGAGTAACACCCGGTGAGAAGTTGGCAAGCCACTTCGCTTTGCATTCGCACTAATACTGAGGTCTCTAATAGTCTGATCTTAATGAGTAATAATTAGAAATTGCCCCAGCTGTAACACTGGTAGAGAAGTGTTTTGTGCTCAGCGAAAGCTTGTTCAACAGAAAACAGAGACTAAGACGATTGAAATCCAGGCTTTGTGATTAATCAGTCTTCTGAAGACTGTAATCTTATTTATCATGTTTGTCATTACTGTAATGTTCCCTGAAAGACAATATGTGCAATCTGGAATACCTGGAAGAAACAAGGAAATTAGGGAAATAGTTTGCAGAATCCTGCTTGCTTCAGGAGTTTAAGCTGAGATTCTGCTACTGGTGTTTTTCTTATACAGATAAAGCAGAAGAGCAAAAGAAATGTGGCACAGTCCCTGGCAGTTGTTAGGAGTCGAACTGTGCTCGTGTAAATGTAGTGTGTCATGCAGAGTAACGCAGCACGCTTTTTATTCTGCAGCAATCCCATGCCCAGCCTCTCATAGTAATTCGATGTTTAATTCTAATTGAAATAATGTGAACTAAACCCCTTGATATTGTCTAGCATGTATACCCAGTTGTATTCGCATCCTCAAAGTTCCTTTGCCTTAATTCAGGGATTTAAAGTAACTTTACATTCACAAATAGTCAGCCTGTCAAACAAAAATATTTGTTTCAAGGCATTACCCTTCTGAATGGTCAAAATTTCAAAGAAACCAGAGGCTTTTGAGAAAAAATATCAAAAGCCCAACGTCTACTAAAATGCAGTTTTGAAAAAAAATCAACCCAAAGCCGGTCTCCTGGATCCACCGTTTCTGTAATCTAACAGGTAAGAGGAAGCATAAGAATGTGCAAATAAGGTTGAAGATCTAGGTCATATGTCTGGAAGTCTTTCTGGTTTGAAGTTATCAGAGAGAAATGCAATATTCCAGAGGATTCTTAAAATTGATGTGCAGAGAGAACTAAACCACTTATATTCCTTCTCTTTCTCTTCCAAACACCAAGTCACTTCTTCAAGCCACCGTTCCCTCGTTGCTCGTCTGACAGGAGAAAAGCAGCATCAGCAATCAATTAAAAAATGCATGAGAAGTGTCAGCCGAGCACGAGATGTCTAAATCCTTGTGTAAGGAAAAGCAGCAACAGGAACTTTGTTTCCCACGTCATGTGCTATCAGCAGGTCGCTCCAACTGATTCTCTAAGTGCCTGTTTGTGACAGCAGCCTCACTCCGCTTTGGTTTAAGTATCTAGTATAAAAAATGTCACGTATTTTAGAATTACCTATTTATCACTGGACATTTCTTGTGCCAAAGAAATGATATGCTGATACACACTGGTTTATACCAGCACAGTATGGAAAACGTTGAGCAAGAGCAAGCTAATTATGCAAATAAAGCCTATACGCTCTGCAAGAATCGCTGCATACAGAAATCTACGTGACCTTAATTTTCACTCTGACTCATAATTCCATTTTTGTGAGCAGAACTGCGCATGGCAGTTGCATGCCATTCGTATGCTCACACGGGCATTTCTACCCATTTCCAACCTCCTCTACCATTGTCCCACAGACCGGTTAAAGTTTCAATTACCTGTGTCTTGGGGGGCTACCGGGAACAACAAATAGGTGTGAGGTGGCGTAAGAGAGACCACGTTAGATCAGAGCAATATTCCAGCCAGCCCAGTGCCCAAAAAGTGGATGCCTGAAGAAGGATATAAAACCAGATTCAATGGGGATTAATTACAATGCCTATTTTGTTATCATATATGGACTGAGTACGCGGTGACTTATCCAATGTGGGAAGGGAAATAATAGCAGCTCTGGCCGCTGAGACAGCTGCTGGCAGTGATTTAAAGGGTAGCTCTTCTCAGGAATTACTCGTTCCACTCCCACTGAACTACCAGGACCTTTGAAATCCCACCCTCATGCTAGATGTCCCAAGTATTAGTCTAACCTTCTATTCCTCTTGAATTACGAAACAGCCTAAGACACTTTGGCCTGTTGCAATAGAAGTGGATTTACCAGGCTGTGGCTCCTCGTGAAGCTGAGAAAGGATTTGTCTTAATTTTTGTTGAAGGGGGCACTAGAGCTACACACACCATGAGAAAAAAAATCACAGGAATAATATATATGAAAAAATCATCACGGCTTGGTTGCTGTGTGATTTTTCCTTCCTGTGCCCGCTCTTAACTCTAACATCACAGTAGGAGTTTACCTAAAAATAACGAGCTATGTTTGGGGAGGACAAAGACAGAATGCGGTTTTGCAGCCCCCTCCCGTGGATGAAAGGGAACCTCGTCCTCTGGCAGTTTTATGAAAAACCTTATGCCCAGGGAGGACTGGAACAACATTCCTTGAGGCTGGGGGATTTCTTCACCAGCCAAGCTTCAGCTTGCTTGCCAGGTACCCCTGGTCTTTGCTATCCTTTCAGCGATAAACAAAACCATACACAACCAAAAGTAAAAGCCACAGCAGGCTACAGACTTTAAAAAATTATTTCTGAGTTACATGTTGTTATCACTGTTCTTAGGAATCAAGGAACTTTGCAGTCAGTAGGTGCAATAAACTCATATAAATGAACAACAGACAAATCTTGGACAGCTTCTGATTCCCAGCCTAAGAAAGTGCAGAGTACAGAAAGCCAAATTCTATACTTTGTGTTTAGAAAACACAATTGTCTGAAAGCCATAAAAAAAATCATTCTTTCAGAATTCTGCTGAAAGCCTTCGATTAAAAACACTGACAGGTCCCTTTCCTCAGGACAATGGACAAGTTACAAACCCCATGGTGAGTGGACAGACCACACGTGGGGTATGTGCCAGCTGTGGCCACCTGAAAATACCAGTTTGTAAGGAGCTGATAAAAGAGAGAAGAGATGAAAACACTAACATTGTTTGTGGGTTAATTGGTAATAGCAGCGTCTTTGGAAGCCAGGACTACATGGGACTTAAAATTCACAACTTTAAGCTGAAAACTGTATATTTGGAGCAGCCATTCCAGCACCTAGACAAGAAGGACAGTTGTCCACATGGAAATTCAGAGTGTGAAGTTCATCAGTGCCTTGCTGCAGTTTTTTCCCTCGGTGTCCCGACTGCTCTGCATCTTGTCCTTTGAATGAATTTGTCTCACATGTTTTTCCAACAAATTGTGAGGACTCGTTCGTAAACTAGAGCACTTGGCAGACACTTGCCTACACACCTTACTTGCCTGCAAGCCTAAACAAGGCGGTTCAGCATTCTCACCTCACATGCAATTAGTGTTACTTTTCAACATAATGCGGAGAAAGGAGCAAGCAACAGGCATGTTTCTCTAGCACCTTCTTTTTTAACATAGCTTTGGATACTGTAAGGAGTTTGCCAGTGTCCAGAAGGACACGTGGCGTCTTTGAGGGAACTGTCTTGGTCACCACAGAAGGTGTTCTTTGCTACCAGCTTATGGTGCCTCATCTTCTGAGGGGGAGAGACTCAGGGTCAGGATGACAGGTCAGAGTCCCTGAGTCCCCTTCTGCACAAGACTCTTCCAAAAACTCTTCTCCAAGAAATGGAGTACAGGAATAGCTACATGGCCTTTTACACAAGTAGCCTCTTCTTTCAATCCACCTTGCAAAAGATAGAAGGGGATTTGGTCTGACAGTAAATTCTTGATCTAAAACTGCAGTAGACAGCAAGACACAAAGGATCAGCCTGGCCAAGGTGAATATTTAGTTATTCTGCGCATTTTCAAATTCAAATAAATCTACAAGCAAGGACATTACTCCACTCCAACATGCAAAGTAAGTTACCAGAAGTCTCAAGAGAGAGCACAGTGTTTGGAGTACAGAGTTTGAGCCTAAATAACAGAGCCTAGTTTCTTGTAACTTTATTTTCCTTAACAGTTCCTTTCCTTGCAAGTTCCAGTTGAAAGGTTTTTTCCTTTTTTTTTTTTTAATGGTTGTTAGTTTCTCTCTGTCTCATAATAGCCGAGCGCTCAGTGGACACACTGGAATGAGCTTTCAGAACCAACTGTCAGTTTATACAAACTTACAGGCACTTATTCTTGGCTTATTTTAATCAAATCTGAAGTGGTGTAGAGGTCCCAGTGAGTTCAAAAGTTGTTGGCTGGGAGGAAAAGTGAGCTGAGAAACAGGTGGGCACCTGTTAAATCTCATTTTCTTGGAAAACCAAGCTAAAAAAGCTTCAGGAGATGTTTGTGACTTACAAGCTGTGATTTATTTTTCAAATGACACCGGAAAGGGCAAAGAAGCCAGTCCTTTTCTCTCCCGTCCAAGCAAGGCAGTGAGATCTGCTCCTTTTGACCCATTGCTTCCGCAGGACACTCCCCGCTTGCCCTGTTTTAATGTCCCCAGCAAAATGGCATTCCTTTAGTATCTGCAGAGTAGCCTACCTGAAGGTTCTGTCTGGATAATGAGGAGAGCAAGTACAGATGTAGTTCAGGGCGTGAGTAACCAGGGTGAATCCTTGAGGATCCGTGATCATCTTCTATCCACCTTCCACAGCTGATTGCTATGTGTAAGCTCTGCGCCTGCAGTGGGAGAAAGGAGGTGAATATTTTAAAAGCTCTGAACAGAAATTCTGCACGCGGGTTCTTAGATCAAGGTCCTGGTTGAGAGGAGAACAGGAACTAAAGGGTGAGGTGACGTGGGGCTGGGTCACGTTTGGGTCCATGGATTCCCTAAGGTGTGATGCTGGCAGGGCATCAAAACCGGGTCCACTGCGGAAAACTGTTGGCAACATCATAGCGGCTGCAGTAGGTGTTTGCTTTCAGGGCTGATGTGGCAAAACTGTAATTTCTTCACCTGTTTCAAGGTGGTTCATGGATGTTGTGAACCCGGGGACGTTCCTGTCAAAAGCGGGTCCCACTTCCTTATGCAGGACAAATGAACCTTTTCTAGAATACATCTAAAATTAGATTGTCAAACCCCAAAATTCAAGCTGCAGAGTTAAACTAAGAGCATAGGGCTTTTTTAAGCCTACAAATACCACCAATAATTTAAAAATTAAAAGAATGTTTTAAGAACTTAAAAGGCAATGCATTCTTTCCACTTCTTCTACCCCTGCCCCAAGAAAACCTTCTCCCAGCACTCACTGATTTCTAAGTTCCTCTTAACGTACAGAGGTCAAAGTTTCAAGCTTTTCTGAGGAAGCGTAAAGCACCTTTTCTCTCCATTCTATTCATGAATACAGATTTTTTTTTTTTTTTTTTTTTTTACTTTTGTGACTGCTGGGAACAGAACTGTTAAGAAAAATACCCGGAACCATGGGGCTCACAATAGAATAGCAAGTGCTGATACCGCCGCTGAAAATGCATCCCAAAAGAAAACAACAAAGGTCAGTGTCTGGGATAAATACCAAGGCATTAGAAATGGCAGAAGCTTTTCAGCTCTCTCCTGATGAGGTTATGTCTAGGGGCAATTTATGGAGAGAAGGGATATGGTGTTATGGCCCAGGATTAGTCTTGCATCTCCTTCGCTTGCTCCGTGTAATATCTTGTGAGACATTAGTAGTGGTTGGGACGGACTCCAACAGCCTAGGCTAATGAAGCTCATCCCTTTGCCTCAGTCTGCAGCTCACAAAGCCCTTGTATGCCTCCTACAAAGGGAAATGAAATTGCATTATGTCCCTGGTATAATCCCTTTAGATTCAAATTAATTTAATTATGTTGCCCTTAGCCTTTTGTCCCAGGACACTGGGAGATCCTGCTAGATAGAAGGTCGTATTTCAAGATGCAGGTCTCCCAGGTATAATCCCAGCTGCTGTCAAGATTTATGTTTCAGGTCCAAAAAGCAGCACTTGCAGGATTGGGCCAGCCAATACATTGTGGAGTGGTTTGTGTGTCTGGCATCGCCGCCTCCTTAGGTTTATAATCTGTGAGCCATCAATGTATAAGCAACTAGTAGGTGCCCAGGGCTAAGATTAAACAATTAGTTCACCACTTGGATTTTCAGAAGTATCCCACAGGCATAGGCCAAGGCCTCTGTTTGTCTAATCAAGGATTAGGAGCAATTAAGAGAAGTAAAATGTAATACTTGCATGATATCCACTAACATCCATCATGCTGGGCTGGCACAAAACACTTAGGAAACGTGTTTTTAAAATGCAATCAATGTCCTGCCCAGGTTAAGCCTCCAGGCAGATCATGGTACAGCTGAAGGAAATACCATCCTAGAACCTGGTGTCTATAGATGGAGAAGAAAAAGCATCCCATTGAGTTAACCTACGTGACAGTAATCCACAAATCCAAACAAAGCTCTAGGGTCTGTGTCTCAATGAGCTCATTTCGGCTCGGAGAGGAGAGCTCTTGACCCGTCAATTCAAGGATGTCGAGCTGAAAAGAGAAAAGAGATGGACTGCGATGCTGTGCCCGAAATTCAGCAGAGGACTCACCGTATGAACTCTGAGTCACGTTACGTAGGATGTAACATCAGTTAGTCCATGAGTCTGACAACAGAAAAGGGACACACCACAAGGGTATTGGTGAGGACAAACTGGATTCTTTTATGCATATTTTGTTTCTCCCCAAATATTTACAAGGAAGTTCACGGTATCCCTTCTCTCCAGATGGCACCTGGCCAGGAGACCTCAGGAACTGGGAGACAGGATACCTCAGATGCACATGAAAATTCACCTTAAGTCCACAGTGTTTACCTGTTCTTTATTCTTATCAGGCATTATAATTTTCCCAGTTTGTTTTTTGCATCTGGCAATAGTTTTGCTTACCTCAGCAGCTGCTCTGCCTGCCTCAGTTCTAACAGTTCTTTATCGTTTAAGGATGCTTTATTTGGCTTTTTACCAAAACCTTTTTACCTTCTGTTTTGCTTAGATAGTTTTAAATTATGCGTACTCCGAATAAACTCCTATGAACGGTTTTACTTTGTTACCCTTTGCTGACCCGTAATTTGTAAAAGCTGAAGTACAAATCAACTGGGAATAGTTACACCCCTGCGCTTTTGCCAATTTCTCCTTCAATAATACAGGTCAGCTTTAAATGAAGAGCATAAAATAATCTTCTAACAAAAATAAGCAGGCATGAAATAATCTGGTAAGCATAATCATAAGAGAGGACAGGTTCTTAGGCTTTGAGCAACTGAGTATCTACATCAAATAATTAGATTCTTGAGCTAACTGATCTGATGATATCAGAAAAGAAAAAAAAACACTGTGCAGTGGATCCATGGAAGCTATGCAGGGATTGTGCAAGCCGATATAAAAGTATTTGTCATAATTTATGAATGTTTTTTCTAATGGCTGTTTGAGACCTGTCAAACTTTCCATCCCATGTTCCTAATGCTGTAGGCAGAGAGCTAAGCATAAACTGTGCGTAGAACAGCTTACATTTAAACTTTATCTTAAGGGCCCTGGCAGCACACCCATGAAATTAAAAATTTTACCATAGTAGGCATGAAACTGCTTATTAGAGGCTAATAGGAGCTATAACTCGTGTATTGCTGAATCTAATAATAGATTATATTTACTGTATATGCTGTCCTACATGCTCAGTTGCTTTTGTAGTGTCTATTTTTGTAACTGTGATGGTTCAAATAAGTTCCTGAACATTTAGCGTCGAGGGAAAACACCTCAGTGTTTCACACGGCTGAGGACTGCAGTAGTTACTCGCTTCAAGATTGTCTTCACATCCAGAAAGCTTGAATTTGGAAGCAAAGACTTTTTTAACTTTCGAAGAATACTCTGATGAGTGGGTCATTGTCAGGTTTCAGGTTCTTATAGACTCTATCTGTCTTCACATTTCAACCTGTGTCCTAAGGCCCCATGTCCCAAGGGCGTCCAAGGTCTAGGGGGGGGCAGCCATTCTCAAGGGGTTTGAGGGTTTTGCATTTGAGGGTGCCCTTCATGAGAACAAGGCTACAGAAGGAAGTCGGTGCATGCCTGGATAATTCCAGCCGCACGTCTCCAAACTCAGGTTGTAGAAGTGAGTCCATATGGATAGAGCTACAGACTTTCCTGACACGTGGTACTTGTCCCGGACCTCTCAGAACATAGGTTTGTGCACAAACTCTAAGTCCTCTTGTGGCCTGGTCCAAACCTGCCTTCCTTGGTTTCCCTGATCTGTGGGGATTATCTGGCCCTCCTGGACCACGCATTGTGGATTAAAATTGCCCACAAACCTTAGGGACCGTGCAGTCCTCCTTAGGTAGTAATCCCAAGACTATTTATTTCCCTCTCTCTGGTTGGCACCCTTGGTCTACCTCATGCTTGGACTCGTGAGGCCTCACAAAAAGCATTGAAGATAACTAGGCCTGGAGAGGGGGAAGGAAAAGGGGACAGAACAGAAAGGCAGGGAGGAATTGGCTGGCACTGGCTGAAGAGGAGTAAACAGAATCTCCTACCTTAGTCTGAGATAAGCAAACAGAAAGAAAGAGGCTGAAAATGGTTTTGCTACCTTCAATTACGTTTATAGATAGAATTATTAATTTTAACCTTATAGATTCTTTAAACATTGGTTTGGAGGAGACAATTAAAAGTTTCATTTGAAAAGAAACTTCAACTATAGGTAAGTAGGACACAGAAAACTTTGAGCTTAACTGAACAATGTGCAACTGCTTGTTTTGTCCCTGAGCACGAGCAACAACATATTTCCATTTCCTGCCCTTATACGAAGATGTTTCTCATATAATAACCCTCTTAAAGGTGGTACCGCAATGCAACATTCACTTATCTGCGCTCAAGTACTACACCACTTATATTGGTTGATTGAATTATATCATCTGTTCTTTGTATGTTGGACCACTACACTACTACTATAAAGGAATTATAATTATATAATTCTTTTTATGCTTCCTTATCAACGTGTAAGAAGCTTTCAACAGATACTGATTATCGTTTATACATATTCAAAGGCACAGATGAGGGTGACTTGTCTGTGATTTACATGGCATTGATTGTTTGAATTGTAGCCTTGTTTTACAACACTGAAGTTACACTTAATAAATCCGTGTAATTTCTAGAGCTAGCTGCGCTTCTGGGCCTGGAGACGTGAAGTAAGTTGGCATGTATCCCATACCTATGCCATCTATACGAATTTACATTTCCAGATACAATTGCATGCCAAAGACTCTGTTAACCTGATACATTCTCGTTGGCAAGCAAGAATGATTTGTGTGGTTTGGCTAACATAAGAGCTAGCATTAACTTCCCATTTCTGCTTCTTTCCCCTTAGCAGGGAAGCAGAAGGAAGAAAATTCTAAAAGAAAGGATGAGTTGTGATGAAACGTGGATCCAGTCACTCCAGGTGAAACAAGACAATTAGGTAACCTAGCTGGTGCTAGGCACAGGTTGTGCAAGGAACCAGTCCAGCTGCAAAACATAGACCCTCCCTTTTAATCTTGATAATGGTTCCTAACTGACAGAATGAATTATATTGCCCTGCTTTGCTCCCCCTCGTTTCCCTCAAATAAAAGTGACTAAATTGTTCTCACAGAGTGAGTGGGCGTCTAGGATTTTGTAAGACAATTCTAAGTGTGCAACGTGCCAATTCTCGGTTGAGATTGGCTGAACAACTTGATTGTGATTTTAATATTCTGCCTCCCTTGGGGAGAATAAAGACGAATCATGTAGACTCACTACTAAAGGTGAGGGATGGTGAATGCACATTGGTAATTGTAAGAGATACTTGTAAGAGAGTAATTCTGCAAAAGGTTATTTTAATTGTTTGATTTTCTATTTCAATTGCTTCTTGAGACTTTTCCTGAAATTTGTTTCAGTCGTTCAAAAAAAAAGAAAAGATGGTGATAAGAGCTGAAAGTACAATTCCTTAAAGAACGCTGTTATTTCACTTACGAAAGAGAAGATGAGGAGGTAAGTTGGTCACTGTCCATAACAAATGGAAGGAATACAAAGAAAATCTGAGTAGATCTCAAGTGCTTTGGTCTTCTTGAAATCTTAAACTTGTGCTGCCTCCAGCAATGACTGTTTAGAAAAAGAATGTTATCAACCCCAACACTGAAGGACTCATTAAATAGGATTAATCTTGCTTCGCTTTATGATGTTAAGCATCTAGTCTATGCTAGTGCCTAGGTTCTCTTGTCAATGAAGCAAGATAACCATCTCTAGCTGTTATTTATGCTGTCCATTTTCTCAAATGATTATAGAGAAAGAATAAATAAATCATTTAGATTATGCATTTTTAGACAGCTAACAGTAAGTGAATGAATTAATTAGTTGTGTCTGAACTCTTCTGATGCTCACATCGTCCTTTTTTCAGACAGAGAGATGCCATGGACTTTCTCTATCTGTATATTCTATATCTGTACCACCACAGAGAGCAGCTTTCTGATACTGGAGAGCTTTATTCACTATATGAACAAAAAAAGGCCAGATCCGGTCACTGAAAAATCCTTAAATCAAAGCTAAAAGATGTATTCTGCCTCAATCAGAAGTTGTTGAACTAGATGCCAGAATCCTGGTGTGAAATGCCAGAGTTAGTGTAAACACAGCCCCACATCTGAAAGCATAAGCCTTATATCTGTAGATGATAAAAAGAGGTTTGTTTGTTAAAGGAAATAATCTACTTGCAATAGAGTGAAATAAAGACAAGTTAAAAATACTTATGTCTACCTACTGATATGTTTAAGTCTTCCTTTTTTTGTTAGATTTTTTAGTCACATTTTTCCATCGTTCATTTTCAGGTCGTTCTATTTCTGTATTAGTCAGTCACAAACAGATCAAAGGAAGCTGCTCAAATTAAAAGTACTTTTTTATACAGTCTACAGATTCAGTATCCTGTACGTATTGCCTGAGCGCCCTTTAGTGTAAGTAAATATTAATACGCCTTTTTTTAGAAATGTATTTGCAGTGCTGCCATATTAGATATATTAGCCCAGGAAAATGTCATGTGGCTATACTCTTTCCAATGCTTAAATTACCTGAAAGAGTTAAGTCTGGAGCCATATGAGCTCAGCCTCACTCAAGATAACTCGTTCTTGTTTATTTAAAGTGTCTAGAGTATGTATACGTGGGCACTGAGTTTTCCTCTGTCAACATGATCTGGCTGGGATCACATGGGAATTCAAAGGTTGAGAAAGAATACAATAAATTTCCAAACCCTGGAAGAAAATCCCAAGTGCTATTTTCATCAAGGATGTCTTGAGAGGGACAGTGCTACTGTCTGATAATCATCTACAAGCAACAAGGCGGGGGAAAAGCCATGGGAGAGCAACAACGTCTACAAGCCAATGCTGTAGTGAACCTCTGAAAAAGAAAAAAAGCAAATTTCTATCAGTCAAGGAATTATTAGTAGTGAAAGAAAAAATTTAGTGGTCTTGTACAAGACTGGGAAAATCTCTTCTGGATGATGGTGCAAACCGTTGGTTGCCCATTCCACAGAAAGATTAATTCAAAACTAAAAAGGGAGGGCTACTTGCTAGATCAGAGAAATGCTGTGTCGATCGTATGATCGGAAGCTAAAAGAGCAAATTTTCAGGTGATGTTTCCAGTATTTTTCTCCAAATGAAAAGTCAAGAACCAATACAACTGTAATTTAGATATATGTATTTAAATTTTGTAGAACGATATGATTTCAGCTGTTCTTTGTAGGAGCCTAGTAGGTGTGAAGAAATACTACGTTTGCTCCCCTGCCCAGGGGGGAAGTACTTTCCATCAGATCTAGTGAAAGAAGCACATGTTATGCCCAAATTGTTATAGAAGCGACTTCTCAGGAAGATAATTTATAGTGTTGTGCAATGTGTTTTCACCTACTTTTTGATGTGACTTGTCTGTACCTGCTGACATACCTCAGATGGGAAGGCTGGGTGGATCTTTATCTTCTGAGGCAAGTTGTAATAACCAGTTTTCTCCAAACACTAACGTAGACGAAGCTTTCTACAAACGATATCTGTGGGTCTATGTGGAGTGTGGACTCAGCCTATAAGCTCCATGTGCAGGAAATCGTTGCTGGCTTACCAGCCTTGTGCTGCTGCTTCTCCCGAAATTCACGGTTCCTGTCCTACGGAGGAAAAAGAGGGGGTGCAGTGGCATGTACATAAAGAACACCCCTCTCTTTGCCTTCCTTTCCAGGAGAACATGTCCAGTTACTGTGGACACTGTCACCAGTTTCCCTCGAGATTTGCTTTAAGAACATGAGTGATTCCAGGTTTTTCTCCATCCTTGCCACTGGTGTGACGGCAACGTAATCACTACCCTTACGAAGTCTCTCTGCTGACTTTCCATCACCAGTGAGAACCGTGGTTCACCTTCTACTCCATGTAATTTGGGGTTGGTTTTGTTCCTTTCTTTTCATAATTCCAATGTTTTTTGCTGCTTTTGCTTAAACATATTGAGAGTCGCTAGGCTGTTTCTTTGGCCTTTTCCAAATACTATCTTCATCAGAACATCACTCTCTGAAGATTAAGAAAGGAAGTAAGTATGGCTATGACATATTTCTGAAAACCAAGGACTAAGAAATTAAGAAGTATGCAATATTAATCCCTCTCTCCCTCACAGATTGGCAGTGTGAAGTGGAAATCTGCCGAGAATATTGCAGGCACACCTAACACGTCAGCAGGTAATTAATTGGATGGTGAGAGGTCAGTTTAGCAATGCTGTGATACAATACAGTCTGGAAGAGCCAAGACTTTCTATAGGATTTCAGCCTCTCTCTGACCCCTTTGTGTACAGAGGACAGTGTTACGTGTAAACTTTCAAGTCCTCAGCCGTAATTCATACCTGTGCTGGTTTGCATAGATTATATCAAGCAGCAGGAAATAGGGATTCTCTTGCTGTGACTACCAGGAGTAAAGCAGTTCTTGTTTGATCTGCGCTTTTGATGGCAAGGAGGTGAAAGTGTAGGGACAGGGTCCTGGCCAAAAGACTAAAAGGATCCAGATTTTGAGACAGTGCAGTAATCTGCATGGGACAAGCTCTGGCCACATAAAACTGAATCACCCACTCGAGGTGTATATCTCATTGCACTGGCCAGACAGAGTCTAACCGGTCTCTTAACACAGGCAGTTAACTGAAGTCAGGCACTTAAAGTGAGGTATGATGAATCTAAACCTAAATATTTGGCCTTGTAGGGAAAACAAAGACAAATTCTGTTCACTGCAATTCTAAAATAAAGTAAGAGTGTCTGTGTATGTAGGGGGAGAGGGAGAAAGAGAGGGACTGGTAGATTAGAACATCATTCAAATAATGTAAAGATCTGGGCATAACTTAACTCTGTTTTCAATTCTTCACACGACTGAGTTTGAAATCCTTTAACTGTTCCTGATTTTCGGGTGTTTGAGTTTGTAGAACAGTTATTCTCTAAATGGAACAGGATAACACGAGGGCAAGTTATGTGGACTGATAAAGCCTTCAGTTGCTGAATTTCCTACTTCTTGTTCTAATAAGAGTAATGCTTTCTGTGGGAGTAAGTGATCGTGCACTTAATTTTATGTGCAGGTTTGAGTAGAGGTGGTATGTGATTCTTTATTATGTCTTCCCTTTCTGTCCTCTGCTGTACTAACAAGGTAATTGCTGTCATGCATGGTAAAGTTTGAGGTGTGAGAAACAAGGCTGATGAGAGAAATCACTTCCCCATTGATGTTACAAAATCGCTTCTGTTATGCAGCAACTTTAAGCATGTGAGTCCAGACATTTCCATAACTTTTGTACCCAGCAACGTTCTCAGCCTATCTTCATTTATCCTGTTAACAGTACTAGAGGTTATCCCGTGTTAACATACCCCGGGAAGCAGCGTTAGCTGAACGCCTCTTTCCTTTGCTATGTTGCCTGAGTTGGAGAGAAACTTGAAACATTAAGTCAGACTGTTTGGGTACCGAATGAGCTATCCTTCCCCACCTGCACCATGTAGTAAGAGCTCCCACAAACCACCATGCCTCAAAGAATACACATTCTTTGTATATTTTGTTCAAGTTCTTCTCTTCCCTATCCCTGTGACGTAGTATTCATAGCTTGGCTCAAATGACTTTCGAGTTGCCACGGCTCTGGGAAGCTTCTCCTTCACCTCGACATTCTTACCTGCCTTGCTCAGACATGCAGAGCCACGTATTTAGTGCCTCTTCAGCACTGGATTTGTGACAGGGAACTTCTGGTCTGATTTAGATAGAAATATGGTGATCTGGTGCTTTGAAAAGCAAGTTGGAATGAGGTAAATGGGAATAAGGCAAGGTTCTCTTAAGAGTTTAAGTTGTTAAAAGTGAGGAGAAGTTGGTGGGAGAATGCTTCCATATGTTTCCATTATTTCTTCAAGGGGTTAAGGCATCCACCCCATGATTGTGGGTGCAGTTATTACCAAAACAGGGCATAATCAGCTGTACTAGCCAAAAAGGGTGTAACATGGCATGACAGAAAAGAGATTGTATCACTCTTTTTATTCAGCAAGTCTGTGCTGCAAATTTTGAGTCATACGCTGAAGCTTTTTGGGGGGCATAGATAAGATCTGTTATTATGAAAGAAGACATTACATCATCTGAAGATGCAAGGATACAATTCTGTCAATGCCACCCTTCCATTCATATATAAAACCTTAGGTATCCCATGCACAACTCTTTACGTGACCACCTCGAGTGGTGTGCAGCAGCAGTTACTAGGCATGAGCACAAGAAACCTTTCAGCCAGAATACAGTGGGTTTTTTCCTCGGAACTTCCAGCTTTTTCACACATTCTTTGTCTCTTTACTGATCTCCACTGGGTTGCCTTATTTAATCTTTCAGAAATTTCTGCAAAGCAGCACAAACAGAAACCTTTGCTGTGTCATTAGCACACGGTGCTGGTTAGCTAGTGGAGCACACCCAAATAACGGGGAACATCTGGAAAGAATAGGGTTAGCAGCAGCTCTGGCCACATCAGCTGCTCCGCTAAAACACTCTTTATCAGCTCCTTGCTCACCTGAGTCTTTTCCAGAGCAGCGTTCAGGACCATGAACAAAGCGCAATGAAGAATTTCTAAAGATTTACTAAAGGTCCTCGCCAGCATTGTTATTGCTCCAACAATGTGACTCTGCTCTGCGGCTCTAGAGGAAGAGTTTGGATTAACCTACATGCCACTGGTGATCTCTTCCCTAAAACATGACCTTCAATTCACAGCAGAAAAGGGAGAGTTCATGGTCACCAAGCAGTGCCAGGACACAACAACAGTTGCAATGTTTTGAACTGGAGGGGAATACGGATCAGCGTGCTTAGGATTCATTTTTTTATGCATATGGTGTGTTCCACCTCTAAGGATTTTTGCAGTGTTCTTGTAATCAACTTTCATGAAAGCTATAACGAGTTTAAGAGATGTTCTGTTATACTTTTACACAAGCATTGCTATTTACATTTGCCAGCTTGATCAATGACCAATGAAAATGATGGGGCATCCACAATTTCTCTGGGCAACCTGTTCCGCTGTCTCACCACCCTTATCATAAAAAAATTCTCCCTTATGTTCAATCTAAATCTACTCTCTTTCAGTTTAAAACCATTGCTCCTTGTCTTGTCACTACAGGCTTTGGTAAAATGTCTCTCTATAAGCCCCCTTTACATATTGAAAGGCCGTGGGCAACATCCTGGTATACTTGTGGATAGATGCCAACCTTGGCTTCATAACACTGTGAAATGAAGTCAGAGGAGGAACAGAAATACGAAAGCGTATTTTAGCCATAGGCAACTAGCATGAAGCTTTACAGGTACGTGCATGAGGAGGTCCAAAATTCTTTCAGACCCACGGGAAGTATAATGTCTTATCCAGAGTGCCAGTTTGGCTGAACAGTCCCACATCAGAAGTCCTCAGTGAAACATCGGGACCTTTTCAAGTCCCTACCATGGCAGTCTTTCCCGCTTGTTGCTGTAAACTCCAAGAAGCAGCACTGACCCTACTTCTCATTCCTCTAACATGTTGCACCACATGAGCAAGAAGAATCAGGAAAGAAAAAGAAGGAACGGGAATTATAGGTCGCAAATAATTACTTATGGATACAACTTGCATTCTCCTCCTATAGATTGCGTTTTTATAAATCATGTTTTACTTTGCTTATATTTTGTTCTGGTTTATTCAGCTTAATTAGCACTTTTTTTTTCCTTTTTTTTGTGTGTGCTGTTTTCAGAGGCCCCTGTTTATGGAGATTTTGGGGTATGTTTTGTGGCTGGCTGCTCTGATTATATCCTTCGGTTACTTGTGTTANGTGTTCAAGAATCTGCCATGTCCATGGCATGCAGAAAGGGAACTAACAGAGTTCCCTTCAGAGTCAGCAAATATATTAACCACTGATGAGGTGCAACAGCTCAGTTTGGAAAAATCAGTGTTCAGATTTTAAGCTGCATACAAGACCTATTTAGCCCTGCCCCAACTCTTTTTTTTTTTTTTTTTTNCCGCTTGTTGCTGTAAACTCCAAGAAGCAGCACTGACCCTACTTCTCATTCCTCTAACATGTTGCACCACATGAGCAAGAAGAATCAGGAAAGAAAAAGAAGGAACGGGAATTATAGGTCGCAAATAATTACTTATGGATACAACTTGCATTCTCCTCCTATAGATTGCGTTTTTATAAATCATGTTTTACTTTGCTTATATTTTGTTCTGGTTTATTCAGCTTAATTAGCACTTTTTTTTTCCTTTTTTTTGTGTGTGCTGTTTTCAGAGGCCCCTGTTTATGGAGATTTTGGGGTATGTTTTGTGGCTGGCTGCTCTGATTATATCCTTCGGTTACTTGTGTTATTGAAATTCATAGCATCGTCTATTACTGAAATTGTTACTGCTGCCCACACAACTATAATGAAAGAGGAACCCATTAAAAAGATTTTACTGAGTTACAGTAACAAAGGAAGCAGCCTACGCAATCCACTGAACTGATTTTCTACTAGTCCAAAAGAGCAAACCGGGCACTGGTGAGGCCGCACCTCAAATCCTNCTTGATAACGTATGTATTAACACAAGAGTTCCAGAAAGGACCATAGTGCAGGTTTGGTCCACTTCACTCTGCTCCAAGGAAAGGAAGAATGGATTACAGAGCATAAGAACTTGGGATATGTGAGAGAACAAGTGGATATCAGGTAGATATCAAGTCATAATTTGATGTTTGTCTTTTTAGCCGCTGAGGTCTTTTATTGTGAAAAGACAGATTGCAAAACATCAAAGCAGAGAGCTGCAATACTGGAAATGCCTAAGTTTAGCTTAATGGGGGGTTCCAGTAAAAAATTGAGTAGCTTGCAACTTGATATAATAGCAGTGGTTCAGATTAATGAACTATTCGTTACCAAATGTCTTGTTCCATTGTAAACACTGGCTGATACAACAGCAATTATTATTATTATCAGCATTTCTATCAGATTAATCTCTACAGGCTGATACAATAGTACTGCCTTGAGTGCCATACGACCCATCTAACAGACAGCTCCTTCTCTGAACGGGTTATGTGGCTCATTCTTAAATGATTAAAGCTTCAGTTATCCAAGGGTTTGACATACACCCATGAAAGGACTTAATAGCCTGGCTACCATTTTAGGTGCTTGAGGGCAGGTCTTAAAATCTAAAGCTCCAGCTAAGCTGTTGCCTATCTCCTGAAATCACCAGGTTCTCAGTGCTGCGTAATACCTCTCTCTAAAGTTCCCAAACACCAGTTTTTGGGGGTTTTTTTAACCTCACCTGTGCGCACACATCTTTCATTCCCAGTCAAGAAGCTTACTAGGGGCAGCTGAGCGGCTGGGTGCTTAGTAGACTAAAAACCTCGGGGGAAAAAGCTTTTCCCTGCCTGTCTTACTGATCCACTGGTAGCTGCAGCTTTACATCAAAGATGACAGGAAAAGAAAGAGATTTTATATTTTACTCAGCAACCTATGATTCACTGAAAAGGTAAAATATCAAGGGGATTTGAACCTATTTCTTGTGTGGATTTCCAGATTGCTCTGACCATCTGAGCATCCTCAGAAAGGTGGAGAAAAAGATGAAAAGGAAATCTCTCAGTGATATTGTTGAAGCTATTTAATTTTGTGCGGGGTCAGAAAAGGCAGCTGAGGAGGTGTGAACATAGGACAAGGAATTCTCCCTCCTTTTCTGCTAAATATCCAATGTTGAGTATTCAGTGTAGGAGGGAAGCTAAAAGGAACAAGTTCTGCTGTACTCCCAAAGGTGTGTACTGGTGCACTGGAGATGGCTTATCTCAAATGTTACAAAAACCTGTTCTGTAAAAAAAGTACCAAATGTGAGCCTAAGGGATGGCAAAGCCCAGGAACGAGAAAGAAAAGGTGCTTTCTGACTGCCTGCTATGACAGGGGAGAAACCAAGAAACAGATCAATTATAATGACCATTAAACTTCTTTTTAAGGCATCTTAATACATTGGCTGTTGTTGGGAGCTGGGCTGAGAAATCAGCTGCAGTCTTTTCACACCTTCTTCTAACAGGGAAGAGCCATAAACACTATTTAAACAACTTAATTGTGATAACTACATGAGATTTCTCATGGTTCTTTGGATCAGCATGTCTAATTTGAAATATAGACTACAGAATTGTTATCAAGTGAGAACTTTACTAGCCCAATCAGCCTCAAAAGCAAATGAGCACTGAGGAAAAAAAATACAAGTAGATGTGTGAGAAATGTTACAAATGTATAGGAATTAGTTCAAATGAAATACTGCAAACCATCAAAAGATAGTAACTGAGACAAATGAATTTCAGCTTTGATCACATGCTTTGAAAACTCTATCCTAATTGTGTGCTCCTCCCTCTGGGTTGATGCTGATGTGGGTTTAACGTGTGTATTTCTATGGAATAAAGAAATCATTGACTCAGTCGTGGGTTTATAATATTTTCAAGACTTTGTGGTCTGTTTTGAAAAGAGAAAATTCTGTGAATGCTATAACTGTTTAGAAAGATAGGAAAAGCTGAACCAAGTGTTGTTTTGCAATTAATACTAATTTCCGGGAGTCCCCAGGTCAATAGTTTACTTAGTAATTTTACAAACAAGAAGGGGGCAAGGGGAGGGGAAGAAAAAGCAATTTCACAACCTACATCAGATCCTGGTGTAACATTTTTCGTGTCCCATCCCAGGCTTACCCAAGGCAACAGAAGCATCAAGTGCAGAGCTCTGAGAAGAGGATGGTTACTGTAAAGGGCACTGTGGAAGCCTCCTCCTCCCTGCTCCGTTCTTGCTGTGAGAGCTGGAGAACTGCAAATACAGAATACAGGTTTTCATCAGGTTCTAAATATAATACTGAGTTCTTAAGAGATTGGCATGTTTGGTTTTTTTTAAATCTGGCATAAGAATGTGCATAACTTGTTTCTTCCAAAGGGGCTCGTGGACTGTAACATCTAAACTAAGCTGCAGAGTGATATTAGTTTTCTGGTTAACAACAGGTTACTGAGAGGTGTATTTTAAGTGAAGTTTTCCCTGAGCTAGTTCTCCTGAGTAAGTTCTCCCTGACTGTCAGAGCCCGCTGAGCCTGTCTTGGGGACAGAATGAGCCAGTTGAGAAAAAACCCACCTGGTCAGACCCCCCTTACCTGTAGTTACCGCTGTGCTTTGCACACTGGGACCGCACTGCGGCTGCCAGAGCCGGGCAGTGAAGAAGCGGAGGGGGGGTTTTTTGGGTGGGGAGGCGAAACCCAGAGCAGCTGGAGCCGGTGTAGGAGCTCTGCCTGCAGCCCAGCGCCCGGGCTTTGCCAGCATCGCTCGCCTTTCCCGAAGCCTCCCGGCCGGTCTCCCAGGGATGGGAAAAGGAGGAGGGCGGGGGCCCGGGGCTGCGGGGTGGGCCGGGGCGGTCCCACCCTTATATGCCATGGCGGGAGCGGGGTGCCGGGGCTGGCGAAGCGGGAGGGAGGGAAGGGGGATGGTACCGCTGCGGGATGCCGGGGAGGTGCGTGAGGAGCGGGATGGGGACCCCGCGGCGGGCCCGGCGCTGCGGCGCTTCACCTGGGAGGAGATCGGGCAGCGGAGCGGGGGGGGGCCGCCGCCGCAGGAGCGCTGGCTGGTGATCGAGAGGAAGGTGTACGANGGGGCCGGGGGGGGATGCAGCGAGGCCGGGGATATGTAGTGTCACTGCTCCATCCAAGCTTTCCAGCCTCATGCTATGGAAACAGGCATATAAACAGGTTTAGCCCGTGGGGCAACCCGGCTGTAACTATTTATCCAGCTAAAGTCTTTAGGATTGCTTTTATCTGCCCATCTTGCTTTTGCAGCTACTGCGGACTGCAGTGATTGCTTACAGCCAGGGGAAGGTGGGGAAGCTGCCATGAGTAGTGCATCAGCCCTGTGGCAACGACAGTAGCTGCTTCCAGAAACATACCTTTAGGGAAGGTATCCCTCCGAAATGCCACCCGGCGTAACTTGGAGGGAAAGCAAAGACGGCACGCTTTCCCAAGCAGTCTTCTAGAAAAGTTTCTGTAGTTATTGCATGTGGTCCTTCTGACCCTTGAGATGAACAAAATTGAAAGAAGCGGCCAGTTAACAAATGTCCAGCTGCTGGTGAGTTAGTGTGTGGGCAAGACGACTCCTGCTCATCATCTTTCCTTGTCTGACTGCTATCTTAATGCCACGGAAACCTGTGGGGAAACACACAGCAAAAGATTCAGCAAATTCCTTGGAGTTCTTACCTTCTGGTATATGCAGGAAGGGTAGAAAATAGGGGTAAATTAATATCTATACAAAGATGTGACAAATGTGATTGCTTCCTTGCTGCGTATTTTGAAAGAAAAAAACAAACAAACGAACAAAANACCGCAGGCACCCGGGAGGGGCCCGGCTCATCGGCAGCCACGCCGGGCAGGACGCCACGGTGAGCGGCGGGCGGTGGTGGCGGGGAGGCGCTTGGTACCGGCCGCCTTTGAGATGCGGGGCGGAGGGGACCGGTACCCGGCAAGCATCGTGCAGCGGGAGCGTGGGAGGCGGCTTCGGGGGGAATTGGCGGGCCCGGGCCGGGGCGGGGGGGTNGCTGCTGGTGAGTTAGTGTGTGGGCAAGACGACTCCTGCTCATCATCTTTCCTTGTCTGACTGCTATCTTAATGCCACGGAAACCTGTGGGGAAACACACAGCAAAACATTCAGCAAATTCCTTGGAGTTCTTACCTTCTGGTATATGCAGGAAGGGTAGAAAATAGGGGTAAATTAATATCTATACAAAGATGTGACAAATGTGATTGCTTCCTTGCTGCGTATTTTGAAAGAAAAAAACAAACAAACGAACAAAAAAACCCCAAGGAAAATAGTTCCCCGATCTTCCATATATAAAGGATATTTGAGGGTCATGGAAATAAAAATAATTTTCAGTCCACTAAGTTTAAATTTCAAATTCTGTATTAGCTACACTTTGCATTCTGAATTTTCCATCATTCATGTGCTCTAGTTAGTACTGTCAGGTTTCTCTCATTTTAGGATGCTGGAATACCTCAGACAATGGATGAACCTGGAAAACACAGATGTTTTGTTTCTGGGATCTGAGCTGGTTCTTATAGGTTGGTTCCACGTCCAAATCATTAAGCCCTGCAAGACTTCAGCCACTTTTGCGTGACACCAGCTCAACTGTCCTCACACANGGCGAAACCCAGAGCAGCTGGAGCCGGTGTAGGAGCTCTGCCTGCAGCCCAGCGCCCGGGCTTTGCCAGCATCGCTCGCCTTTCCCGAAGCCTCCCGGCCGGTCTCCCAGGGATGGGAAAAGGAGGAGGGCGGGGGCCCGGGGCTGCGGGGTGGGCCGGGGCGGTCCCACCCTTATATGCCATGGCGGGAGCGGGGTGCCGGGGCTGGCGAAGCGGGAGGGAGGGAAGGGGGATGGTACCGCTGCGGGATGCCGGGGAGGTGCGTGAGGAGCGGGATGGGGACCCCGCGGCGGGCCCGGCGCTGCGGCGCTTGCCCTGGGAGGAGATCGGGCAGCGGAGCGGGGGGGGGCCGCCGCCGCAGGAGCGCTGGCTGGTGATCGAGAGGAAGGTGTACGACATCAGCCACTTCTACCGCAGGCACCCGGGAGGGGCCCGGCTCATCGGCAGCCACGCCGGGCAGGACGCCACGGTGAGCGGCGGGCGGTGGTGGCGGGGAGGCGCTTGGTACCGGCCGCCTTTGAGATGCGGGGCGGAGGGGACCGGTACCCGGCAAGCATCGTGCAGCGNGTGAGTTAGTGTGTGGGCAAGACGACTCCTGCTCATCATCTTTCCTTGTCTGACTGCTATCTTAATGCCACGGAAACCTGTGGGGAAACACACAGCAAAACATTCAGCAAATTCCTTGGAGTTCTTACCTTCTGGTATATGCAGGAAGGGTAGAAAATAGGGGTAAATTAATATCTATACAAAGATGTGACAAATGTGATTGCTTCCTTGCTGCGTATTTTGAAAGAAAAAAACAAACAAACGAACAAAAAAACCCCAAGGAAAATAGTTCCCCGATCTTCCATATATAAAGGATATTTGAGGGTCATGGAAATAAAAATGATTTTCAGTCCACTAAGTTTAAATTTCAAATTCTGTATTAGCTACACTTTGCATTCTGAATTTTCCATCATTCATGTGCTCTAGTTAGTACTGTCAGGTTTCTCTCATTTTAGGATGCTGGAATACCTCAGACAATGGATGAACCTGGAAAACACAGATGTTTTGTTTCTGGGATCTGAGCTGGTTCTTATAGGTTGGTTCCACGTCCAAATCATTAAGCCCTGCAAGACTTCAGCCACTTTTGCGTGACACCAGCTCAACTGTCCTCACACAAGTGTGAAGCACATTGAATAAGCTGTGCACCACAATGGAAAAATGCCTGCTTATTTTCCCCTCTCTCTTTTTAAACATATATGATAAAACTTCAGTTCAAGGCCTGTAAGTGAAATTAATAAGAAGGCTTTTTACTTTGCTCCAGAGATGCTGAAGAACACATAAATCTTCATCAACTCAGCACTTTTGGAGAATAACAGCATCATCACTTCTGACAAGGCACAATATTCGCAATATGTATTTATTCCAAGGCAAATCGGTACACGTGATACTGGAGTATCTTGCCCTGCCTGAACTCTGCAAGCTTGCAGGCTGTGCACCTCGGCCTCAGCAAAACCTCTGGAGGAGAGTAAAAGGTGGAATATTTGCTCTAGGTTTGTGTAATACGGTACAGAGAAAGCCTTGCTGGCACTAATCACCCTCTAACAGAAGCGGGGTAAATCAGTGTGTGTGGACTTCTGTGCTCTCCCGTGTACCCTGATTATGTGTGAACTATCTCGTTTACAGCAAACTTGGTTATATCCACACTGCGTTGCAGTGGGAATATATCCAGGACATTGTGGGTGAAGTAAGAAACTCCTCTTCGTTACTAAAAGCAGTTTCATGAGACAGTGTGAATTCAATAGGCTCTTTAGTTAGTCTGGGAGGCAGAGACAAAAAGAAGTGAAAGAAGCATTTATTAAGAAAATCCGTAGGACTTTAGTGAGGTCTGTGCATCTTGGAATAGGCCAATTGCTTAATCTTTTGGATGTATAGTATGAAAAATTAAAAAATTATCTTGTACCAAGAGCATATAGCCTTGAAAGATGATGATTTAGGAGCGGATGAAAACCAGGGAAGGCTCTGAGTAAGAAAAGAAACCTGAGGAATGGAAAAATGAGTATAATTGATGCCACAATATTAGTAAGGGTGCCACTGCACAAAACTGTGATGAGGAGTCCTTTTATTGCTGCTTTTTGTTCTGGTGTTTTCTCACAAAGGATAGAATAGCAGAGTTAAGGAATGAGGTGACTTAGGAAACAGGAGCAACAATCTTAAGACTGGAATTTTTGGCTGAATTTGGCAAAATTTGGTTGAATTTTGGAGACTGTAAAAATATCTGGTGTTGCAACATCATGAAATAACGAGGTACTTGCACTAGATTATTTTGAAGAGAAACTGCTTGCTGATTTTTTGATTCATCAGTGATAGCGATTACATGCACGGTATTCAAACCCACCGTATGTTACACATGTGCCTCGGTGTTTGTCATGGCGTTGCCCAGGCCAGTGTCATTTTGGAATAGAGGAGAGAAATTCTGTAGCGGTTTGCTCAAAGAGATTAGCTAAACAACTTCATTTTGTCACACAACCATTCTGAATAAACATTTGCCCAGGTTGGACGGGGCTTTGAGCAATCTGATCTAGTTGAAGATGGCCCTGCCCATGGCAGGGGGGTTGGATTATATGACCTTTAAAGGTCCCTTCTGGCCCAAACCATTCTATGATTCTATTCTAACTCTGGGGCTGGAATGCAACAGAGCACAGATTCTGGTCTGTTTAGAATGACTAAATTGAATCAGCTGAAAGACGGCACAAAAGCAGGCATGCAAGCAGATCGGTAAGTTGAAGGCCTTTACTTGGATGTACAAAAGCAATTTTCCATGGTTGGAGAATCTTCAGGGGAAGTTCCTTTCCTACAGATTGAGTTCCCAGCTCAGCTCGGTCTCAGCTGTGGCATATCCACGTGTGTGCTCCTGTTTCTTCAGGGCTCCAATGCCCCCGTCGTCCTCTGTCAATGCAGTTGTCTCCTTCTCTGTTTTTCGTCATCCCATCCTTTCTGTCCCCAGCCCTGCCTGGAGGCTATCACACCACCGCTTCTTCATGCTCCTGTCTTTAAGAGAGAGCAGTGACACCAGGCCTGGGCTTATGAATTGTGTCCTTGCGTTCATTTCCTTCTGAATACTTCCAAGTACTAGAGAAAAATAGAAAGTTCGCTGCTATCGCTTGGTCCTTGATGAAACGCTTCCTGCCTTAGTTAATTTGGGAGTGGAGTTCTCTAGCCAGTGAATAAGAGGAACCACATTTTTCTTTTAAGCAGTCGAATTTGAGGGGCAGTTTTGTCTTTTGACAAACTGCACAACGAAGAAGATTCTGGTCCGCTGATAAGAAAGGTCTTTTGGGCACCTGGATATCCAGGAAGATGGAAAAGTCATTGGGGTTGAGAAGCAGAGGAAGAAGAAAGGCAAGGGAACTAAACTCTGCTTTAGGCGTGCAACGGAGATTCATTCAATTTTGTTTTATGGAGCTCGGATACCTGTAGTCATTGCAGTAGTGGAAGTCAGACCTCTTTTGTTTGCCAGCTGAAATAAAATCTCATTTAAGGACAAGAGAAGAAAAAGGTCAACAAAAGCTTGAGGAGATAGAAAGGTAAATCAGCCATCTTTAACATTGTGCTTCCGCCACAGCGAATGTCTTACTGTGCACATCGAGGTTAGTACCATAATGTTTGTTTTTCTTACCTCTTCCTTTACTCTTGTGCATTTGCAGGACGCCTTTGTAGCATTCCATGTTGACAAGGTGCTGGTGAGCAAGTACTTGGAGGCACTGCAGATTGGGGAGCTGGCACCGGATCAACCCAGTATAGAGCCCACTAAAAATGTAAGTCCATCCTCATAAATCAGATCAAAGATGGATTAAAGGGAAATATTCTGAGATTAGACCTTGTTCTTCTGTATCAGCGTAGCTCCTGGAACAATGGGATCCAGGTTCTTCACAATTTTTTGTGCTACTACTTAGAAATAATAAATCCACATTATGTGGTTGAGAATGAGTTTCCTGAAGATGAATTTTTCTTATCACAGCAGCTCTACAAAAATAGCAGAGCCTTGTTTTGCTCTCATGAATATCACAGCTATCACCTTTTCTCCTTTCCCTCATGTTGAGAAATAGCTAACCAAAAATTAAGTAATTTTTTCCAGTTGACAGTAAATTTTCAGACTGTACCCCCTTCTGTTTAGGCATCTGCGGGGAGAGACTGCAGGTAGAGTGTTTTAGCCTTGAATTAAGTTTCACAGGCTGTATCGGCATTGCCCATTTGGACAGTCTTCCTGCATCAGTCTCAAGGTCAAATTGCATAATCATTCAGAGAAGCACTGTTGATGGCACTGCGAGAGTCACCCATCTAGTATGTCAAAGAAAACCTCATGAAGGAGGCAGAGACAACAGAACAGGAATGGTCTTGGACTACGAATATTCCCTGATCCTCCATGGACCATTCCTGTATGGTCCTCATTTCTTCCCACTATCCAAGCCTATTTCTTTCCCATTCCTCCTAGCCTGCCCTGACTTTTCCTTCACACAGTCCCCCACTGCATGCTGAAGGGGGGCAAGATGATACATGGCCCCATGTAACTTAGGCATTAGAAACACAATTCAGAGCAGTCTGGCTGTCCCAGAGTGGCGTGGCCACGTTTCCTATGTAGGTGGGAACCTCATGAACCCTCTTACCCACCTGTGGCCATGCCTTGCCCATTTCTTGATTCCATAACTGCCCAGCACCAGAGCCTGCATGTGCCTTGCTCCATTGAAACTCCATTTCCTCTAAACGATCAGGAAAGTAGGCTGGCAAGCCCCTTTGTGGGTTGGGTTGCATGGAGACAGGAATCAGGCTTAGGAGGCATCTGCGGAGCTGGCAAAGACAAAGGTGGGTTGGTCTAGCACCTGTGCTGTGCTCGCTTCTTGTTCCATCCTCCTTCTTCAGTGCCCACCAGCCTGGGCTGTAGGTGCCGCTTTCATACAGGCATTTAACCCTCCTGTTAATCTTGGGAAGGGTAAAGTGAAAACATATATCGATCTGCTGGAACTAGCGGAAGAGGAACAATTTCATCCCAAAGGCCTACCACAAGATGGCACACTATGTTCATGCACATACAGCACACCTTCCACTAGACACAACTTCCATCTGAGCCCTGTGCTACCTGCCAAGATGATGGAAGAAGCACCAAAGATATAGTCTTAGGGGTTGGGGGTACAGACACTGTGCTCTGTGATGGCTGTTGCTTGCTCCTCCATGTACCTTATCAGGCAAAGACACTGAGAAGCTGTAGGAGAGCGATGACAAAGTTGACTTGTGTGCAAGCCCAAGCTCTTGCCCATTTGGCCAGATACTTTGCTCTTTCTTTCCTCCATTAAAGTGGTCCTTGGCTTTTGAGGCTGCAGTGCTACACTGCAGAAACAGGGAACATGTAACACTGGTGCTTCCCACAGAAAATGCTGGTGAAAGACTTCCGTGAATTGCGTGCTGCTGTTGAGAAAATGGGACTTCTGAAGCCAAATCAACTCTTCTTCTTCCTGCACCTCGCTCACATCCTCCTGTTGGATACTGCTGCTTGGCTCATTCTCTTCTACTTTGGAACATCCTTAATGCCCTTTATTGTCTCTCTGGTGGTGCTGACCATTTCCCAGGTAAGCAACTAAGTCCACAGCATGTACTCATGGACTTGCATCAACTTTCATACACATAATACTGCTGCAGTTTCGTAGTCCTCCATTTCTTTACTTGGCATAGTTCTCCTTCGTCATTAGAAGACAGCCACTATATGGCATGTGTTTGCAGAAGATGTAAAGAAGAAATTCCCCATGTGGGGAGCTCCCACTAAGCCTGGGATGCTTTCAGCAAGATATATTCTAGGGGAAGCCTCAAGAGTATCAGGATTTCGTAGTTCATTTCTGATGGTGACTTTGGAGCACTGTCCAAGAAATACATCTTGATATTTCAAAGCAAAGGATGTGGCAATGTCCTGGTCTCGATTCCTCTTTTTCCCTGCTCCCAATGTTTTCTTTTTACTCTTCCAGGTCCAGGCTTCATGGTTACAACATGATTTAGGACATCTTTCAGTATTCAGGGAGACCAAGTGGAACCACTTGCTGCATAAGTTTGTGATGTGTCATTTGATTGTAAGTACCTGACCCTGGAAAAACTTTGTAGATTTGATGGCTTTCCTGTAGAAGTGTGTGTTCTGAAGAGGATAGTGTGTTCAGCACTGGGCGAAGGAGGGGAACTGGAGAGAATCTGGCCCTGAAGGCATTCTACTTTTTATACTTTGTTCTTCACTAAAACAGGGGGCATCAGCCAAATGGTGGACTCTTCTGCACTCCCAACACCATGCCAAACCCAACTGCTTCCAGAAAGATCCTGACATCGATATGCACCCTTTCTTGTTTACTTTGGGGAAGAAACTCTCTGTGGAGGTCAGTGTGTGTGCGCGCGCTTGTGTACTAGGAACTGGGAAGAACACCCTAGTCAAAAAAAAGCACGCTGTACCATAAAGATCTAAAACTAAGATGTGATGACAGTTTCTGAAAAAGATTGCTTTCACCTGTGTCTACTTTCTTCAGCCTTTGAAAGCAGGTCACATTTCACATTCAGTTCCTTTAAACACTTCTTGAACAGTTGACAAGTAGTTGTAAATAAGTCAGACATGATGTACGTGCATCATACATAGGGTGGAAAAGCCATCAATAAAAAGATTATTAATGGTTATAGTAACCTAATGACCTAGTAGAACAACTCAGTAATTAATGATTGTTAGATAGCTTGTAAACATTAATATAAAGCAGGCCTGCAGTTGGCCTGGGGTTATTACTTCAATATTAATGTCTGAGGCTCAGAGATACAGGTGGCTTTGGGATGTCTATGCCTTCTAGGAGGAGGCAGAAGCCTTGCTGTGAAAGGCAGCCAGCAGAGCAGGAGGGAATGACCACGGGCTGTGCCTGGAGCTCTGCAGGACTGGCTGGCAGGTCCCTCTGGTGGGCAGAAGTCCCTTGACCAGATGGGATGTTCTCGGCTTGTACTGCAAGGCCACTTCCAGGAGCAACAACCTAAGACCATGCTGAACCCCTTTTGTTGTACAACTTCATCCGTTCTTGAGACCCTGTCAGAGTAGCTACAGCAGTGAAATAGTTTTCTCCTTGGAAGACCTTTGCCATCATGAAACTGTCACTTAATGTACAGAATCAGAGAAGAAAGACGGGGCCAGGGAGGGAAGAGAGAAGATACATATGACTATTTTTGACCAATAATATAGCTTAGCCTTGAAATATCTAATGTTTCCCCAAATGAATTATGAACGTGGTAAGAACACAAACCCAAGGAAATTCACCAGCTAAAATTCACCTCTGTCCACCCCCAAAATTATTTTTAACATAACTTACAGATCACACCATCTTTTAATGGGTGAAACATTCTGCTATAGTTTTTACTACATCATTCTGTTCCAGCCCGGGCAATGGTGGTATCTGTGACAGCAGTTTCCTTCCTACCATATACAAACGTAGGTTTTTCTTATGGGCTGTTACCTCTCTTTGGCTTGTCATAAGTCTATCTAGAACTACTTTTCAGCAATCGCTTAATTTATTTCCCCCTATTGGAGGAAAATCACATGCTTGCTTAACAGTTTATCTCTGAAGGACTTTACAAAGCTGTAAGGCAGTAAAGCCTTACATTAATGGAATGAGGATTTATAGAAAAGGTTATTATGTATGTAAACTAATAAGACAGGTACACAAGAGGGATACAGTAGGGATGAGGGTTGTGGGAAGTGTGCAAGAAGAGTGCCTCCAGGGAAGAAAGAATGGAAAACAGCAAGTTACCTGTGCAGATTGCTTAGTTTCCACTCGGTATTTTTTTGCTCTTTCTTTTCACAGCTTGGGATCAAAAAGAAAAAATACATGCCATACAATCACCAACACAAGTACTTCTTCATCAGTGAGTATCTCCATTCTCCTGCAATACCATGAGGGGTACTAATGGGGCTTGTAGGTCTTACTTTTGACCTGTAGGACATGAGCAAAACATCAAAGAACATAATAATCAGTTTACATCTAATTTTTGGAGGAGCTGAAGACCCGAGTGGATAAACCGCCATGTAACCTGGTCTGACCTCATAGGTGATGCTGCTCTGAGATCCTGAGGTCCTTTCCATCCTGAATTATCATATGATCCTATATGATATCAGGTTTCTGTGCCCTTCTTGACTTGAAACACATTAATTTGGTTTGAGAATTTCTAACCAAAGGGCTTCAGTTTGTTCCAGGGTAGAAAAAGTAGTGGGGTACGCTTATCCCAGGTCATCTTAAAACTTTGCGTCATTTTAAAAATTTGCAAAAATAAGTCTACATCTATTTGGACAGAGAAAAAGAGAAAAACTCTTAACTCACTAATTAAGGAAGTTACTTGGGAGGGTGTGATGAGGGCTCCAGGGACTGTTTATGGGAGCTGTATAATGTATGGCTAATAAAGTGCGTAAACAGAGCAGAAGAAAAATTCAGAATTTCTCCACTGTCGGTGCCCTGATCTCTAGGTTCTCACTCCTGCCCCCTTCTTCCCATCTTAGTGGAGCTTTATTCCTTTTGCAAAGCAGCACAATTTCAACACGGGACAAGGAGATATCACTTCTTGCATCTCTCCAGAATAGTCTGGTCTAGTCTGCAGCTTAGGGTGCTTCTCTGAAAAGAGGACAGTATGAATTTGAACCCTAAAACTCAGCAGAAATGGGCATGTTCAAGGTGTGATGAATTTGACCTGGGTTTTTCCCTTGCCCTCTCAGGACGGCCGGCACTGCCAGCAGTGGCTTTTCTCTCAAGTGGCTGGACAGAACGAGCAGGGTTAGTGCAGATACGCGTATCTCGGATATGCAACTCGGAGATGCCTAGTTAAGGAAGGTGATCCTAGAAGGTGATCCTATCCCAGATCTTCCACGTCCTCCACAGTGGCTCTCAGTTACAATGTCATGCCACATCTTTCAGTAGTATTCAAATCTAAAGAATAGTCTGTGGGCTTTTTGTTGTTGTTTTGGTTTTTAAGTACAACTGAGATGTCCGTTCGGAATCATAGAATCACAGAATCACTAAGGTTGGAAAAGACCTCTAAGATCATCGAGTCCAACCGTCAACCCAACCCCCCCATGGCCACTAAACCATGTCCCCAAGCGCCTCATCTCCACGTCTTTTAAATCCCTCCAGGGATGGGGACTCCACTACTGCCCTGGGCAACCTGTGCCAAGGCCTGACCACTCTTTCAGTGAAGAATTTTTTCCTAATGTCCAATCTAAACCTCCCTAAAGGTTGAGTTCGAGCTGCTCGTGCAACCCAAAATCCCTGGTAGGCACGGGATTTCATAGGTATTCCTGCTGTTGCCCTGCTTTGAACAACAGAATGGGGAGCCAGATAAGGTTCGGGGCTGTGGAAGCCACTTCTCAAAATACTCCTTTGTGGCTGTTCCTCAGTTAAAAGCGTAAAATGAAATCTCAGGTTTGTAAGCACTATCAGGTTAATGGGCAGACCTAGAAATGTTTAGGGGCACTAACATAGCATCCTAACCAGTATCAGTCAGTTGTTTTCTTGCAAAGTGGTTACTTACTGCGGTACTCAAAAGGATTATTATGTTTCTGGGGTCTTGTCCTCCTTATTTCTCAGGATTCTCTACCCCTCTTTTTGTTTTCACTCTTTTCTAAAAGAAGCCGAGGTCACAGCTCTCCGTGAGGAAGCGGAAGGCAATCCGACCTGTCTTGAGAGGTGACACAAGCAGTAGCAGGCTGTCCTGCTGAAGAGCAGGAACTGTCCTCAGCCAAGCTTCAGAGAGCTTCTTGTCTTACCTCTGTTTTACCTCTTGAGGTCAGCAGGCTCCCAGATTGCTTACTGTTTGTCTGCGTTGATGCCGACTGGTATCACCCAGAAAATTCTGCAACCCTAAAACTTCTCAGAACATTCTCCGTACCGAGTAGCTGTTCAGGGATCCTCTGCTTCCAATTTGATTATCTGTCATTCAGTCCATGACATTACCAGTGATAATGAATTCTCCCTTACAGCTCTTCCTCCGCTCCTGTTTCCCACCTACTTCCACTGCCACACATTTTATATTGCATACACAAAAAGGTATTGGGTGGTAAGTATCGCTACTCGTGCAACCAAGAAGGGGTCAGTTGTGGGCCTTCAACCTTTCTTCTGAACATGGAGCCAGCTTCTGTCCAGAGCTCAGTCCCAGCTGCGTGACACTCTATGCCATTCAGTTAAGCCTAATGCGACGGCCCGTTTGGTGCAGGACTTTCAGGGGCTGTGCATACTTTCTGCTAAACTCATCATGTTCCCCAGCTCGATGACAAAGGCCTGAAAACAAGCAACAGGCTGTTTGGCTTGTGCTGCTTTGCTTCATTTGCAGAACCATGACGTGTACTGTCTCCTTTGGGTTTGGAGGCAAATTGGAAGGACCGTAGCGGTCAGGAATGGGAAGATGGGGATTTATAGGAACTTTTGTTGTTGATTTGTTAGCAGAATGCATATGCTTGACATTACTTCCTATGCCAGGCAGCCGGAATTAATGCTTCATACTTCCTTCTCTTGCATGTGTTATGTATACAAGACAGCACATTCCAGCCCAAATGGGATCGTTGCTCTAGCACTTAGCTCGCTGCAGAGTCCTGGGCAACGGTTTGATACAAGTCTTCAACTCATGTTTCTGAATGCATAGTCATTTGCTAACATGTTCATCTACTTACTAGGCGTGAATGCTCAGAGCCATCTCTATTATAGCAAGCTGTGAAAAAGTGTTATTAGCTTGTGTTAACTTGGATTGCTCCAGATGATCCAATTAAGCAAAACCTACAGAAGCTGAATGTAGATTGTTCTCTTGTACATATAACATGAAGCTTAGAAAAAGATTTAAGCAAATGTAATTTATAATGATTTTCCTTTCTTGTTGTCTCTGGTTTTGGTAGGACTTGGCCTGGATGCTGACCTTCTATATCAGATTCTTTTTTACTTATGGATCATTATTAGAAATAAAGAGTCTCCTGGCGTATTATTTTATATTCAGGTGATATCTTTTTAGAAGGTTCTTCAGCCTTCCTCTACGTATTCTTTCCACCTGTGCCTGCCTGCCTTTCTCTGCCTTTGCTTATCTTTCCATATTCTCCTTGAGCATCTCATTTTTTTGCTTTGCTTTTTAATTCCATAAAGTTAAACTAAGACTCTTCTGCTTAGTTGCTAGTTCGTTTTATGGCGCCTTGTTGGCTCTGGTGGCAAAGAGACTTCACTGAGCGCTGAGCAAACCGAGGAATACTCACCTCACGTAACGTTCCGTGCTTTGGGTGTTGGGTCTGCTACTGGTTAGAGAAAGAGAACGTTTAAGAGAAACAGCTTAGCCTGGGCTTGCAAATGCCCAGGCATTATCCAGCAGCATTGGCTTGAATGGACAATACACTCTCCACTTGAACCATTTTACTGATTCTAGTCGGTTTAGTCCTTGGCTACAGATGAAACAAGATGAATAACAAGCTACATCATTTTCATAACAAAACCTATTAAATAATCATGAGTTTCATAAGGAAGTATGAAACTGCCAGGTTTTGGAAGTTCTTCCAGGTGCTGGATTAGCAAGGCTGGTGTTCAGCCATGTGTTTGTAAGCCTGGCTATGCTGTTATTTCAATGGCTCATCATTGACTTGCTTACCTGTTACTGAATTCTGGCCTCTTGTCTGATTGCACAGGATGCTGGAGAGCAGCTGGTTTGTCTGGGTTTCACAGATGAACCATATCCCTATGGATATTTACTATGACAACAATTTGGACTGGGTGTCTACTCAGGTAAAATATTTTCCATTCTTAAGAATTGTGGCCATACAGGTACAAATTCCAACCATAAGACAAGCAAGCCCTCTACTGCATTAAGGGTGAAAACCTGTTGGTAACTGGGAAGTGAAGGTTCATAGGATAATGGGATTCAGTTACGGTAACAGTGAAGGAGGACAGCAATGACATGTTCATGGGCAATCTAAAATCAAAGCTAGGTCCCAGCTCTATTTCCTAAACATACCCACCTCCCCACTTATTGCATCATTCTGTCTTGGACTTTTTGCACTTACGCAGAGATGGAAGTTCGTGTCCTGCCCCTGCTGAGCAATTTTGCACTAGTAGAACACCAGCGCCGTGTCCCCTCTTTGCAGAGAGACTTCCTGGAGTCCAGCAGTAAAGTCTGACCATCACAGAAGTACCCTGCCACCTCTCCTTTTTCTGCAGTCGTAGGTTTGAGAAGACCCAGGCGGAACTTTTGACTATTTTTCACATGCATTCACAGGAGCACAGAGCCAACTCCTAGTTTTACCATGGTCCATGTTAGCCAGTGTAGATACCTCTGCTGGTCCACAAAGCTGAAGGAGGATTATGATCCCTGGCTTCAGGTAGCTCAGCTTAGGCTGAAAGAAAACAACAGAACAGAGTAGCACAGCATACTGTGCTCTTTAGGCAAATGAGAAAGGTTGCAGCTGCCCATCCGTACTGACCTTGCTTTCCTTTCCCCTCCTCTAGCTCCAGGCAACGTGCAATGTTGAGCAGTCTCTGTTCAATGACTGGTTTACTGGGCATCTGAACTTCCAGATTGAACACCAGTGAGTACACACCCCGAGAGAGAATTTTCTTCCCTCTTTTTTTAAAAATTTTTTTTTCTTCTCTTTTTTTCTTTTCTTTTCCCTATTCTTCTTTGCTCTGAATTCTACAAATAGTTGTGGGGCACCAATAAGTTTGTCTTTAAAAAGACTGAAAACCCTAAAGAGGATCATAATGTAATTCAAAACCTTCACTGGACCCACAGGAAGGTGAGAATGACTAGCAAAAATTGAACACGGGCAAGATCTACGAAACCATACAGCCAGCAACAGGGTCTATCCAAAGCAGTAGCTCGTAAGCATTAGTGAAAATGCACACGCTAAGGCACCCTGTTTATAGGCCGACACAGCAGTTTAAGCCTACCTATACTGACGGCTTACACTGTTACTCTAGAGACTGAGATACGCAACTGGAGGATGGGCTCATCTCCTTTTCTGTGCTACGGACATGGTTACTTCTGCAGAAAGGGGAGGCGGGGAAGTAGATTTTTCCAGTTTCTGGCATCACTTAATTTGGAGAAATGTCACTTCAGAGATGCTAGAGAAAACTGTGGAAAATAACGGAGGGGGAAAGCAGGAAAGTCTTACGAGTTACTTGTGCTAAAAGCACACCAAGGGGAAAGAAGAGTCAGGGCAGCTACAGACCCTCCGTGTGAGCTGTGTGATTCCTGGGAAGTAATAATGAATGTGAACATGTGAAGGGGTGTATTTCTTATGGGGCACTGGAAGAGAACTTGCCTGTCTCCTGTTCACAGCCTATTCCCCACAATGCCAAGACACAACTACTGGAAGGTGGCTCCTCTGGTGAAGTCCTTGTGTGCCAAACACGGCATTGAGTACCAATGTAAGCCGCTGCTCACGGCTTTTGCAGACATTGTGCAGTAAGTAACACCACACTGGCAAAACATTGCAGAAGGATGTAGGAGAGGCTGGAAGCCTCAGAACAAGAGTTGGCTTGTTTTTCTTTTACAAATCCACACACAGAAACCCTCATTTCCCTTGTCCCCACCAACACTCCCCCAAGCAACCCTGCATAATGCGGCCTCTTGTGCTCTCTCTTAGCTCTCTGAAGAATTCAGGAGAGCTCTGGCTTGATGCCTACCTCCACAAATAAGAAGATAAGGCTTGATGGTACCATTCCCAGCAAGCTGAGGAGCAGGAACCATCAGGGACTCTATGGCAGAAGAAAATGGAGAAGAACCGAAGAATATGATTCCAATAGATATGAAGTTACCTGAATTTTACTTCTGGTCTTTCCTGGTGTTTTGGTTCAGATAGGTTAAGAGTGGATAGGGCAAGAGATGACTGCTTAGAACAGGAGAAACTCTTTGCTAGCTGCATCTAAGTAAATATGGCTAAGAGCATTCATGAGCCTGAGTATGTGTTCAAGTCAGATTATGGACTGGTGGAGCTGCACACACTGAACTTCATGTCAGAGTCCTCTGACCAGTTTTTTTTAAAGGCACTCCTCATGTGGAAGGTTTACTGCTTAATACAACGTTTGCTTATTTGAAATTGTAGAGGATTTTGAATTAACATGGTGTTCCAGCAATGCACTTAAATCATAATAAATTATAACAGACTACATATCACACTTAGAGTACAGCAATTGCAATATGCAGTTGAATAACAACATAAATGTGTTTCCCATTACCGCTCTCTAGAGCATCCTTCTTGTCACAGTGCCAGGTGTCCCCAGTTGTCAGGAAGAAATACATGGGTTGAAATCAGCTTAAGCCTGCTGTTTTCTTCAAAGTTTCTTTATTCATTGTTTGTTTTTTGTACTTCATGTTGGACTGAGCCATGCATACGCTCCCCATGCTGGTCTGGCTGAGTTGTTTATAACCACAAGGTCTCCACTGTCAAGTCTGTGCCCCAAAGTGCTTTTAAACACTGAATAGTATTATTATCCGCTAGTATATATGAGTAATAAACCTAGAAGTAACACAACTGAGTTCCTGGAACTGAGCTCTCTCTATCAAATGTGGATTGTTGCTTATAATTTTCTATTAAGAAATAATCCTGGTCTCCTTATATAAGGAGTGCACTGGGGGAAAAAAAAGAGTGCTCATATTCTCTTCTCTTTAATAAGGAGGCAGCACCAGAACAGACGTTGTATCTAGTACACAGCCTTACCGTATTTCCCTCTTGTGATTACTGGGACTAAGGGTGCCAATACACTTCTGGTATATATTTTAACCTGTACAAAAGAAACTCATTGTATGCATTTCAAGTTGCTTATCCTAGGCTGTGGGGAGGGTGTATGTATTTGTATGTACGCCTCTAGATGAATACCATCTTCAGTTATGCATCCGAAAAGCCAACGGAGAGTGTCTTGTAGCAGCTAAGCATTGGAAACATGTGTTGTAAGTCATAAAAATGGCTGTGGTTTGAAATCTGTAAATGCTTTTGAAGCAGATCCAACGGCATCTGGACTGTTGAGGCTTTTGTGCTTCCCAGTGTGATACAGGGGATGCCCACGCCACGATGGAGGAGGAAGGATGAGCGCTCTCACCATCAGCTGGGGAACTAATTCTTTTTTTTTGTTGTTTTGGTCATAGGTGCATGAATTAAGAGTTACGGGTTATAAGTTATGAAATCTTATGACCTGAGGGGTGAATAAGTGAATTCACATGACAGGCCAGTCTAGGCAACAGGGGATTGAGCCCATTTGTTGTGTTTTCTTGTCAAATTTCTTAATGAGCTAATGAAATAAAGTTTAAATAACTGTGAGAGATGCAAACAGACCATGACAGGCACTAACCCTTATCTGAAACCTAATAGACCCAAATCCTAATCCTAACAGCCCCAACCCTAACAGGCCCTAACCCTAGAAGTGACTCAAACCTTAACAGGCCCTAAACATAACACTAACCCTAAACCTAACCTTTGCCTTAACGGCCCTAACCCTTACTCTTGCCTTAACCCTAACTCTAATGTCCCTAACCGGCTGTAACACTAAGCATAACTCTAACCCTAATGACCCTAACCTTAACCCCAACACTTATAGGCACTAACCCGAACAGCCCTGATCCAAACCCTAATAGTCCCTAACACTGACCCTAAGCCTAACCCCAACACTAATAGGCCTTAAACCTAACCCTAACGGCTCTAACACTAAACCTAACCCTAGTCCCTTCAAACAAACAGATTTGAGGAGTTTTTGACTAAATGAAGTAAACCACATTTTTTACTTCCTATGCCTTGATACGTAGCAGAGAGTTTATATTACAGTTTTCGAAGCTCATTCATGCTGTGTAGTTACAGAAGTCACATCATGTTTCTAAGCATCCTTGGGGGGCAATAGGCTTCCTTGCTTCCCGGTGAGGTTTGCAGCTCTGGAAATGAACCTGAGTTTGGATTACAAATAAAATCAGGTGAGGAAGGTGGGACAAGAAAAGGGTAGAGTTAGAGAGTTGCTTATGAAAGTTTGGCTTGCAGGAACGACAGCCGCACGAACTCGTGATGGTGCAGAGCTGCTCTTGCTCCAGACTACAGCCTGGCTACTTTTTAAATCAGCATCACGGGAGGTGGGGTGCCAGCCATTTGGACTCGAGCACTAGCCACATGCTATAAGGGAACAACAGTACAGGATCCAGACTGTGACTGAGCCACAGACTTTTGTGCATCAAAGCTTATTAAGGCAAGGCTTATTAAGCTCAAGCTTATTAAGGCAGTTTTGAGTTCAAGAGTAAACTGAATTACCTGAGCAGACTCAGATTTTGGCTCTGCCAGTCAGAGAAAGAGGCTGATCTAGGTACTTTGAATCATCCTTGAGAGGAGGCAATATCTCACCATTAATTAATAAGAGAGAGTGTTCTTTCTCTGAAGTGAGTACCATCATGGGTACATACTCAGACCCTGAAAGACAAGACTAACTTTTGGAAGGGGACTTTGGGAACAAAAAAAATTAATTTGAGTATCAGCAATTAAGGCCACTTTCTTAGAATAACAAAAGTGATAAGGTTAATAAATAGAGATCTCGCTTGGTAAAAAGATATAAGAAAGCCTCTGATTAGATAATGAATGGACTTTGTATTGTTTGTGCAATGATTGTCTGAATTATACGTGCCATACTCAGCACTGACTTTTACTTAAAAACCTTTAACCCAGTTAGCCAGAACATGTAAAAAGATTTGGTTTTAAACCATTTTCTGCCCTGGAAAATGTGCAATTATGTTTAGAGGTTAACAGCACAAAGTACGATGCCTGAACCATGGGAGTAAAAGGAGCAATTCCTGGCAACTCTGTGGGAGAAGTAAGGAGTGAAGCAGTACTCCAAACACTATCAGGTATTCACAAACACATTTCCACTATTTGAAAAAGCCTTTTAAAATTACGATAAGTAGTCCCTTAAAATAATTTCTTTGGGTAGATGAGAGGCCTGATTTTGAAGACCAGCATTTGATTTTTGGACTTGATTTTGGACATTGGGCTTCTAGCGCAATTTGCAGTTAGGACCCCTGTAAGTCAAAATGCAATTAAAAAAAAAAAAGAGCTGCAAATGTTTTCATTAGTTGAGGACCCAACAGTGTGCAAATGAGGAAAGGTGAGCAAGAAGGTTGAGCAAGATTGAGATGAAGGGCTGTGGATAAATGTGGAATAAAGCCTAAGCAATATGGATCAACGCCAGAGCAAACAGGAGGAGTTGCCAAATTTTCCCCAGGTATCTTTGACCAATCTTATCAGTATGGTAGGTAGCATAGGTTTAGATGAAAGGCTACCTGGATTACCTCAGCAAAACATTTAATAGCTTGGTGAGATTTTACACAGAAGATATCACTGCAAAGGCCAAAGAAGGAAACATATACAAATTAGTTACACAACCCAACAGAAGAGCATTTAAAAAAAAAAAAAAGACTTATGTGAAGAAGTTGTGGTACATGAAAACAGAGTGGAAGTAAAAGTAGCATCACCACTACAGTATCTTCTCTAAATGTGGAGAATGATAGAAGTAATACAAAATATTAACTGACTTATTCTAAAACATAGCCTTTATTCCTGCACCTCTGAAATGCAAATTCTGTTCTTTTCCAATGGTCATACCTTGAAATTGGAAGTCCAGGACAGACTTCCACTGGAAATATTATGGAAATAACTTCCACTGGAGATAATATTGAAAATTTGAAATTAAAATGAAGTATTTTTTCCTGAGAAATTCTCTCTGAAAAAGGGTATGTTTTAAGAAATATCAGTGTGCATGACAAATTTTGTTTTATATATGGTACCTCATATTAATAGCTAGATATTAAGTAAATGAAATAAGCACATGCAGTGTCTTCTGTGTTATAAAGCTGAATGGTAAATAATAAAAAAAACTTAATCTTTAAACAAAAAGCTGTATCTGTTAAAAGGCTGACAGATCTTAGCCAAACTTTTTACAGCATAATCACACTGTTTATTTCATGGAAGTGTTGAACCTATTCCTCACCCTGCAGTCTTCACAAACTTGTACATATACGCCCATCAGACAACAACTTCCCTAAAAAAAGCTTGTAACTTGTTTTAAATCTGAAAAGAAAGCAGCATTTAGGAAAAGTAATGGGTGTCACAAGCACCTTGCACTCTGCACATACGCAATAAGTCATGCAGGGAAAGTGAGATTTCTTCATTCTCCAACAAAGTCAAGAGCATCATCAAGACCCTGTAGACAACACGAGAGTACGATTAGGCAGAGCTACAGGGTTTCATCTCCCTAATATGTGCTAATTTTGATTTTTTCACCCTCATCTCAAGCTACACAAAAAGGAACAGCAGACTTATCGCCTTAACTGGGTTTGACAGAAAGATTAGAAGAAAAAATGCAAGCCAGGCAAAATACAGTAGACTTCTGTTAAAGATTACACCTTTAGGCAGAGCAAGTATTGCATAATTTGAAGCAGCACTGGTTTGGCCAGCTTGGCCAGCCCAGGGGCGGCTGGGAACAGGTTGTGCAGACCTCTGCCAGGCAGGGGATCAGCGTGCGGCGTTTGGGCAGTCGTTCCCTAAAGCCAACAGAAGAACGATGTTTGATCAAACAGGCAGTTTACCCTGCGTATTGTCCTTTGATCTATTATATCAAGAGAGTGTGAAGAAACATGTTTAATTGCGTTGTTTTCTAAAAGCGAGGAGGAACCAAAAGGAAGGCTGGATGTGATCTGTGAGGGTGAAGTCACTGCTGTGGACTGAATAAAGCAAGCCGAGAGACCGATGTTTGGGTTTAGGTCTCCCGGTGGTCTCTGACTCCTAGACACCCTCNAACGAAGTTCCCAGTACTGGTCAAAGTTTTAAAATGGTGAAATCTGAAAGGAATAAGCAAAGAATAAACACTGAAGTTAACAGACACAGCAAATCTATATAAAACCTTTTTGGTGATTTATCACATACTACAAAACAGGGAATGAAGATTTTCTCTGACTTGTTCCATTATAGCTTTACAGTATTTGAATCAAATCATTGGATCCACCTTTGATTACAGTAACCAAGCAAAACCCCTTTTATGATCTTGTAATGATTTGAATGAGATGGATTAAGATCAAAGTGAACATCTCTGAGATTTTCAAGAAACTAAGATGACACTGTCTGCAAGTTCTTCTGAAAAAAATGCAAAGTAACCGGTGTCTACGGTTTTCTTTCAAGGTAAAGAGCATTGTATCATCATTTAATGAAACTAGTCAGGCTGCAACTTCTAGGCTGAAAAATGTCACCATTAATCATGTAACAGTACTAGACCTCCTTGATCCAGCTACTTCGTTCTGGTAAGCATTATGCAAAAATATATTTCTTTATTAAAAAAGTACAACTATCATTTTACCAAGTTTTAGTATGTGACCTGAAAATAAATTTCAGCACAGGCTGGGGGCCTGTTTACACTCAGACTGCAATGCAGTGAGATCTCCAGCTGCAGTGGGGTTGAAGTTTGACTTTGGGTGGAATCCCACCATGACAAAGTTTGAGCTTTTATCACACAACTAAATCATACAGGCTCTACACAGCAATCCAGCTGTGAAAGTGTCATCATTACCTGCTGTCGTGGTTTAACCCGGCAGGCAGCCAAACACCACAAAGCCGCTTGCTCACACCCCTCCCCGCCCCCACAGTGGGATAGGGGGAGACTCGAGAGGGGGGAAAAAAAAGTAAAATTCGTGGATTGAGATAAAGACAGTTTAATAGAACAGAAAAAGAGAAATAATAATAATAATAATAAATAATAGAATATACAAAGTAAGTGATGCACAATGCAATTGCTCACCACCTGCTGACTGACAACCAAGTAGCGATTGCTACTTCCTGGAACACACCTACCATTCATATACTGAGCATGATGTCACATGGTATGGAGTACCCCNAAAGATTAGAAGAAAAAATGCAAGCCAGGCAAAATACAGTAGACTTCTGTTAAAGATTACACCTTTAGGCAGAGCAAGTATTGCATAATTTGAAGCAGCACTGGTTTGGCCAGCTTGGCCAGCCCAGGGGCGGCTGGGAACAGGTCGTGCAGACCTCTGCCAGGCAGGGGATCAGCGTGCGGCGTTTGGGCAGTCGTTCCCTAAAGCCAACAGAAGAACGATGTTTGATCAAACAGGCAGTTTACCCTGCGTATTGTCCTTTGATCTATTATATCAAGAGAGTGTGAAGAAACATGTTTAATTGCGTTGTTTTCTAAAAGCGAGGAGGAACCAAAAGGAAGGCTGGATGTGATCTGTGAGGGTGAAGTCACTGCTGTGGACTGAATAAAGCAAGCCGAGAGACCGATGTTTGGGTTTAGGTCTCCCGGTGGTCTCTGACTCCTAGACACCCTCACCCTTTCACAGTCTTACATACCAACACAGTCGGAGTATAGAAAATGAGACATCAACTTCCACAAGAACTCAGTCACCCGCTTCTTCACACATTTTCAATGGTAACCCCAGCAGCATCTGTGAGTGAAAGCCAGACTTAAAGGTGAAAACTCACCCAGCTCCCAGCCCTCGGCAGAGGCAGGGAAGGCTGCCTTAAGGCATTTTACATTTTCATTCTGTTTGGCAAGTGTTGCAATCGCAACAACAGCATCTCCCATCATCCTTATTCCTCAATAATTCTTACAACATGTATGCACAGGGTCAAGGAAAGATCCCTGAGACTTAAGTTTAGAAAATAGGAAAGAGATGATTCTTCCCCAGCTATTTGTTCATAGAAGAGTCTATCCGCTTGTGTGTCAATGCTGTTACTGTCAATCCTGAATCAACAATCACTGTGAGACAGGATTTATTGCACGGGGNGTGACCTGAAAATAAATTTCAGCACAGGCTGGGGGCCTGTTTACACTCAGACTGCAATGCAGTGAGATCTCCAGCTGCAGTGGGGTTGAAGTTTGACTTTGGGTGGAATCCCACCATGACAAAGTTTGAGCTTTTATCACACAACTAAATCATACAGGCTCTACACAGCAATCCAGCTGTGAAAGTGTCATCATTACCTGCTGTCGTGGTTTAACCCGGCAGGCAGCCAAACACCACAAAGCCGCTTGCTCACACCCCTCCCCGCCCCCACAGTGGGATAGGGGGAGACTCGAGAGGGGGGAAAAAAAAGTAAAATTCGTGGATTGAGATAAAGACAGTTTAATAGAACAGAAAAAGAGAAATAATAATAATAATAATAAATAATAGAATATACAAAGTAAGTGATGCACAATGCAATTGCTCACCACCTGCTGACTGACAACCAAGTAGCGATTGCTACTTTCTGGAACACACCTACCATTCATATACTGAGCATGATGTCACATGGTATGGAGTACCCCATTGGCCAGCTGACCCAGCTGTTCCGGCTATGCTCCCTCCCAACCTCTTCCAGAGCATGGAAGTTGGATGTCCTTGACTAGCAGGGTACTTAGCAACAACTAAAAACATCAGTGTGTTATCAACATTCTTCTCGTACTAAATCCAAAACACAGCACTAGGAAGAAATTTAACTCTATCCCAGCTGAAACCAGGACACCTGTGAAACGAGTATCAAGTACTTCACTGCCTATTTTTACACCACTGCCTATTTTTACACCACTGCCTATTTTTACACCACTGCCTCATCGTTTAGCCTTCATTAGCTTTCCAAGACTGTATAAATACGCAACCCTTTACAACCTTTTGCAAACATAGGGCTTTTTCAGGAATCTTCTTCAGTTTAAATGATACATCCCCACAACTGAAAAATCATCCTGAACTAGGAGAGGACCTCAGAACTTCTCATGTGTGAGAAGTTTTCACACGAAAAGTATATTGATACTTTCTTAATAGGTCAGAAGAGAAAGGGAACATGACAGATGCTTTGCAGGTACCTTAAACAGGTATTTGTGAAATGATGGTACAGCACAGATTATAAAGGTCTTTAGATCTTAGTCTGGGTTCAAAAGCTAAGTGGGTATCTAGCAATTACTGACAGACAACTACAAATCTGGCAAAATTGCCTTTATTTCATTTATAATCAAACTAGAGGCTTAGTTCTTTCCCCAGTTCTGTCCAAAATGGCCTTATGCAACTGCTTAAGTTACATCCTCAACGTCAGTTGAGCAAAGGCCATGCTCAAGTCCAGCTTTGCCAGTTCTGCAATATCACCTGGGAGGAAGGGTCAAGCTTTACCATGCACTGTGCATCTTCATGTCATCTACTATCAACAAGAGATAAGAACATCACTGGATCAATCCACTTCTGCAGTACTGGTCTGAGGCCCCAAACCCCACAGCCAACAAAACAAGTGCAGGAAGAATCATAGAATCATGAAGGAAAAGACCTTTAAAGATCATCTAGTCCAGCAATAAGCAGGGACATCTTCAACTAGATCAGGTTGCCCAGAGCCCCGTCCAACCTGACCTTGAATGTTCCCAGGGATGGGGCATCTACCACCTCTCTGGGCAACCTGTGCCAGGGTATCACCACCCTCATCATAAAACATTCTTCCTTGCATCTAGTTTGAATCTCCTCTTTTAGTTTAAAACCATTACCCTTTGTCCTGTCACAACAGGCCCTACTAAAAAGTCTGTCCCCATCTTTCTTATAAGCCCCCTTTAAGTTCTGAAAGGCTGCAATAAGGTCTCCCCGGAGCCTTCTCTTCTCCAGGCTGAACAACCCCAACTCTCGCAGCCTGTCCTCATAGGAGAGATGTTCCATCCCTCGGATTATTTTTGTGTCCCTCCTCTGATCCTGCTCCAACAGGCCCATGTCTTTCCTGTGCTGTGGTACAGAAAGGTTTGACTTGAGGCTAGGGCATTATTGACTTTAAAAAAACCTGCAGAGTTAAGGCACGTGAAGGCTAAATTATGAGTTCTGGCTCATACTGCGTGCCAGGACACCAGACCACGCAGTGCGTGTGCGTATCCAAATGAGACCCCTCAGTACCTGCTCGTTTACAACCGGGAAGTATCGTCACAGGGTACACATCTGTCTTCTTCCCCTCGGACAGAAGGAAGAAAGGGAAGGACACAATCCAGGAGGCAGCCCACAGGCAGAATGGAGACTGAATAACTGGAGAAAGAAAAGAGAAAAAAAAAGGAAATAGTTCAAGAGTAAATTCTTTTGCATTAAATCATTTCAAATGCTTATTAAGAGAAAAAAAACATGAGACCATTACTTTCTTCTTTCCAAAATGATGGTGGTTACTGTTTATAAACCTCAGTTAAAAGCTTATTAAATTGGGGGGGGGGAGGGGGAAGTCTATGGCATCTTTTTTCCTCTCAGCATCCAGGCAAAGTAGGCTACAAAGCCTGTCGTGACACAGCAAACATTTTTCATGACTGAGTGTTCAGACATTATTTGAAACTCATCTGTGATGTTAAAAGGCGCTTTTAACACAGCTAAAACCACTGTTTTTAAGAAGGCCCAACCTACTAGTGAAGTCCCAAGCTACGTGCATCCAAGTTTCCTGATGGCAACCCTTTAGATTAAGCCATTTAAGGTCTCAAAACTAATATTAATCATGAAACCTGACCCCTACTTTGAATGATAACAAACTATAGAACAGGTGGTACTTTGAAGTTCATCTCTAGTGTACATCTACTACGCTGTTTGCAGTGCTGATCAATAGTTGCTTTCTTAGCATCAGGAACTCATGCCCATAGCTTTAACTCAGTAAGAAAGCAGACATTCCTTCACATTCCTTCTCACGCAATTAACGTTTAACTTGCAGATAAAAATGAAACGGTTTAAAAAGAAAGATTAACGAAGCCCCAACTGAAAGTATACTCGGGCACTCACACATGAAATGTGGGTTCTCAGGCTTAAGGCAGGCTTGAACCTTCATAGACCACAACCGCCTCCTCCTGCGGTATTAGGAAAGACTCTTGCTTTGATGTAATTTTGTGAGAAAATGGTGATTCACATGCCTGTGAGAATTCACGTATCGGATCTCCAAATGGAGAACAAACAGCCTTTTCTTAAGATGAGTAACAGGTGTATAACACTATTTAGCAGATCAACATCATTTATTTAATGGACACTGAAGTCACAGACACCTACACACTGCTCAATAGACAATTTCCCTCAGTGGCTTTCACCAGGCAGTAGGCTAGCTGGGTTCAAGAAAGGAATTCAGGGCTTACTTTTTCCAACATACTTAAAAGCGGTAACTATCTGATCCAAACCTACCTCACCCTTTTTCCCCTGGAGAAGATTTAGCAACGCCGTACACTCACTCATCTCCCAGCACAGCCCACTTCAACAAACGTCCACTGGAGATTCTGGAATCTGCTGCTGCTCTTGGCTACTCAAGTACAAACACTTTGGAAAAAGGAAAACAACCTAGAAATAAAGGCAAAGGGCCCATGAGAAGGAGAGGTCCTCCAGGAGAAGCTGTAATTTCCAAAACATGAGTTTCACATTCATTCCCAATTCCACTGTTACAGATGTGCATCTAAAATAAAACAGTAATAGGAAAACATTGAGCAATTCTTTACACATAACTGAATGTTGTATTGCAACAACCTGTCAAAGGAATATTTGATTTTACTTGAGCAGAACACAAAGTCAAACCCCAAGTGAGATTGTGTCATGTCATGTAAACAGTCTTTTTATTCTCACAGTGAGTAGCCATAAATGGACTTACCATCTTATTTGAAGAAATAGCATTATTGTTCTTCCAGTGTTGCCTAACCCTCCCAGTGCCTTTTGAAAAGCCGAGTTTTACTGTATATACTTGTCATGGTCAGTTTAGCAGCACAGAACACGTCAGTCTTAAGCACAACTACACTGAAATTGTGAGTTTTCAAAACAAAGGTAGCTGCAGAAGTACATACTACCTAGCTAGCCCATTCTGCATCTTCTCAGCATTACTGCACAAGGTATTTCCTCTCTCTTCCTCATTCCTCAGTGCTCGATTTTCTTTTCTGACTTGATACCAAACAAATTTCAGCCTAACCTCTACTCTAACCTAGTATAACTTGCAGTACAATTTATTAGTGATAATGATTTATGGGCATGGTCAGATAGAGGCCACCTGGACGAAGTTAATAAAATAGCCATACATGTTAAACACACTAAAACCTCCACAAGGCCATGTCACAGTGCCCTTTCCACCACCTGGTCAGCAGGTGTTCTGTAAAGGTTATGTACAATGAGGCATGAGGCACACAGTTCCCTACCCTGAAACAAAAAGGAGTGATTTAGGAAAAAAGTAGCTGCAATAAAAAAAGCAGAACTGAACATTTGGGCAATACAGATGGTAGAATAAATCTCTCTACTGACAGCTTTTTGAAAGGCTATATGGTAGCTTTGAGACACTTCAGGTGCTATTATTTATCTCCACATACTCTGTTAAACTATTAAGAACTGTCCTTCACTAATTTGAGTGAACCGTGATGAAAAACTAGATAACCTTGTGACAACTCTGTAAGTTGCCACCAAAGTTTTTAGACCAAAAATAACAAAAGGCTCTTCAGCAAACAGAGGCTTACGTAAGGCATCATCAGCAAAACCCCCAGTAAAGCGGGACAGCAACTTTTTCCCCTTCATAGGATACAGTCTTATGCACTGCTGTACCAGAGATGTGAGCAGCATTCCCTTTGTTGAAGGCTCAGAAAATTAAAGAGAAGGTTCCTAACAAGTAATTTCACATATCAGAGTTGAGCAGAATTTAGTGCTTGACCCCTACGCATGAATTCCAAGCATCAGCCTTGAGCCCAAGGCTTTTATTGGCAGGCCAGATAACTAAGTTCTGAAATAGATACCAGTTTCCCAGAACTTCAACAACTTCTGCACTATCTGCAAAAAACAGATGAAGGTATGAACTTCAAATAAAATGTTTGAAAACATTCACACAGAAAACAGACAACACATTGCCAAGAGATTTTTAAATTCAGTTTTATTTCAGAAATATAAGAGGAAGACAATACAATTAATTTAGCAGACACAACCAAAAATAAAGATCAAGCCTTGCTTATTCTTTTCCAACACTCACTAGGATTCTATGTTCCAGCAAGAAATATTCCCACCCATTCACACAGCTCTTTCACTCCCTGAAAGGCAGCTCCCACCTGCCTGATCAGGTGAAAATCCAGTTGAATCACAGAACAGAGCAGGCTATCAGTTCATATTATTTTACTGCTTTTATATCACAGCTAATTTTTGACAATAGAGTTAGTAGGTTAAATCAGTTGGAGAAGCAGCAGCTTTCTTCTTGGAATTTAATGGAACAGCACTTAGTATCTACTCTTCTTTATCTATCTGCCATCACTTCTTGGGATGCCAATTCACACTTAAATGCCAGATCAGGAAGTACTCCTATTCAAAATACAATTCAAGACAGAGCCACAAATGCACCTAATTTTATACATGTATAGCTATAGATACCCACATTCATACAAACATGCCACTTCAATTGAAGTCTAACTCTGAAAACTAGCTCTGGCTTGATCAATAGATGCAGTATCATATTATGGCAGTAAGATAATTTCAGGAACCACTGGGAACAGTTTTGAAAGTGCTTGAGCTTGAATTTGGCCAAGATAAAAATATTTATGCATTTGAAGGTTAATTTCTCAGACATTTGGAAAATGAATATTTTTCTATTTAGATTCTTACAGATTAGAAAGAACAATTCCCCCTCTCCTAAAAACTGTAAGATGTGATCAATTTAGTTGTAAAGTGTACATAAGAAAATATCCTTTCCTATCTCCCTTAGGTCAGCTATATCCAACCTAGCATTAGTAAGCAAGGATTATCTTAAAATTGGGAATAAAATTTACATATATTGAGATTCAACTTTCTAGTTAGCTTCATTTCAATCATAAGCAATGAGACATAACCAATATCTTACTTGAACTACTGCTTATCATTTTACTTCTGCAAGGCCAAAAATAAATTTCAAAGAAAGTGTCTACAACCACATACAGATAACTATTTTATTAGAAATATTGAGCAACATCAACTTTTTAACATGAACAAGTTTATCCATAGGGATAATCACAGTGTCATTATAGAAGTTCTATTGTGTGATTTAGCCAGGAAAGTTTTACAATGAAAAAGCGAAGCAGTATTTTGATTAAACTTATGTTTGCTTCTAGAAATGAAGACAATTTTTAATAATCAATTTCCTTAAAAACACCGTACGTTGTTAACAAGCAGTAAAGCACTAGTGTTGAAAGGCACTAGGATTGTTAGCTTGTGTTCCAATAGTTTCCAATACAGATACAGGCACTTGAAAGCTTAATAAATCAAGCCTGTAAAACACTTCTATATTTGTGCGGAAGTCTGCTACGCTCATTAACATCTTCAACAGGTTGTCCTGCAGTTATAAGGACGCAAAATTCATTCAGTAAATCTCTGCAGCACGCTTTACAAGTTGGATCTTTCTTTGGCAGACATACGAGATGTGGACTGTGTATATGTCCTAATTACATCCTAAAAATAATAAAAATAAAGATATATTCAGAGCAAGTTCCATTAGAAATAATGAAGGGAACTTCAGGGAAAAAAAAGAGTACTTGAAGCAACAATTCTGTTATTCTATGTAGCAAGCACCAAGTCCAGGAAAGGCCTATGGAAATGTTTTGTTACCATTACAAAGAATGGGTAATCATTTGGTCTGAAAAATCAACCTGAACACATTGCACATCATGTACAGTTATCTTGCAGAAGCCTTACAAAAACCCAACTGAAACAGAGTAATTGTACATCATTGCTTAATCAACATTTAATTAAATGTAATTAGAGTCATGTTTCCTCATTTTGTAATTCTGCATGCACTGACTTCTGCCATTTAAACCAAATGGGAATCGAGACCAATTTCCCACTTTGTTGGATTTACAAGAGAAGCTAAGACGATTCACAGCCAGTCGAAATACAACTACAGAAATCATTAGCATACCTTTTTCCCACTGTCAGCATTGTATTTGTCCAGCAAAGCCTGAATACGGGCACCATAGTCAGGATGAACATCAGTGAAGTTTTTCACCTAAATAGGAAGACAGAACAGAAAAGGCAGTAAGTTTTCCTCCACTTCAAATGTATTCTTGAACACATTTTCTGCTCTGTGGTCTACAAGCAGTACATATCACAGGGAAGCACAGGGGGATGAAAACTCTTTTCTGAAAGTTTAATTCTGACCAGCCAGAAAGGAGCTATGAACATCTTCAAATGCTATTTCTACTATCTCACATAGAGCTCTTTCCCAATTTAAACAAAAGTTCCACTGGGAAGGATAAAGATCCAATCCCCCCCTGGCCCTTACTGCCCTTTCCTTGTTTAGAGCAAGACGTTACACTATAGCTTGGTGTTTCAAAAATCAGGTGACTGCCAAACACATAATGACATCCTTCATGTTCAACATCAATCCCACTCTTCCCATCACAAAAAAGTTACCTTAACACGTTATACATTATTTATATTATGTAAATAGACACATACTGAAGTATTCTGTATTGATAATTCCTGCGTAAGAAAAACCTAGAAGATGCCTTCTCAGAGAAGAATTTCTCATCTTCCTTTCCATAAGCATATTGCCATTTTGACAAAGTTACTAGACTTCAAGAAAACCTGGAATAAAGAGCAAAGGCTAAAAACTAAATAGGCCACTTACAGCTCTCTTCTGAATGAAGAGTTGCGCGTCTTTAAGATGATCAGCAATATTTTTACACAGCCTTTGGCGTTCATCCTCCTTCAGCACTTTAGTATAGAATTCTCGCACCTTTTGATTAGAAACAAAGTTTTATTTTGGAATTCCCAAAAGCAAGTCATTCTACCTGTAGCAGCCAATAATACTTACTAGACTTTTAGGATTCATTATTACTGGGAAAAAAACCCAAACAACTAGCTTTCACTTACTAGTCAGGCAACACTTAAAATACTCAAGATACATAAAATCAAAAGGCAACCAATTTGTGTTGGTTTTTTCCTTTTTGGCAAACCTGCTAACAACTCTTTCCTTGTTTAGCTTGACATAACTGTTGCTTATCAAATGAAAATAAATACTGCTGTTGGGGTCCAATTCAGGAATTGATAATCATGACATTAGATGCATACTCTAGTTTGCATACCTGCAGACACTAATCACAAGAAGACAGAGTCACAAACTCTAGATATCTGTGCTCAGAATATGGATGGCAAAGGTCTGTGAGAATTCACTAACTGTCCTGCCAGTAAAAGTTCACATATTTATGAAATTCAGCTGTATTAAGATCTTCCAAGCTCTCATGAGAGCTGAATTTCAGGTTAGCCCAGATGCTTCAGAGAGGAGCCACATGTGAATGATTCTTATTAATATTCTCTAGACTCATCCTATAAACTCATCTTATGTAATAAGCAATATAAACCCTTTTCATTCATCATACCTGAGTCACATTATCTTCATTTGCACTATTGAAGCGCTGCACATCTCCCGAAACGGACACGCGGCCCTCCTTTACCATGGGCTGATCTTCTGGACCAGTAAAACTATTTGGATAATAGTTTGGGGCACCACCTGAAAACAAACAAAAAACCCCACACAAACCCAAAACAATCAGATGTCAGCTCTCTCAGATTAAGTCAGAAGACAGAAAGTGTTCTTTGCCTAGAACTTAAATCCATTACCCAATTATGATTCACTTTATTAAAAACAGTTGTCAGGATTTTTCTGTCAACATACAGCTCAACATCAGGAGCTGTGTCTTCAAGCCAGTACTTAACAGTTCTCATTACAAACAGAATTTCAATAGCTTTTTTGGGGAAAAATTGCTTTGTTTCAGAAATAAGGCGGTCTCGCCACTCTCACAACAACATTGCTCAGACAATTTTAATAGACAAAGTCATGGAAGTTACTCAAAGTTTTAGTCCAAGGCAGCACAAAAAACACACTTTCATCTGCATATTTCAAGTACTAGTAATCTTAACTATATAGGGGGGTTATTTTAAACACATAATGAAGTTACAGGACTGCATAAGCTTATTATCTGTTCTCGGACAGAAGCAGCTGTTCTCAGGTTCTTGTTTTCCAAATATTTCCTTCTCCTCCCTCAGCAAGTATTAGAATTCATAGCCCAGAGGAATACAATGTTTTTGGCACGAGGCATAGCTTAAGTATATCCTCATTTACTCTCAGGTGTAAAACAGTCACTATGGGGCAAACGCTGACAGAACATAATCTGCTGAAGAGAGGCAAAGTTAAAGCTCTAGTCTTGGCATTTATACTCTTGCCTTCTGCAATCTCTTGGAAATCAGAAAGCAAAGCATTTTAACAAAGCAGACTGAGTATATGAAAGTCAGCCTTTACATTTAAAGAGGAAAATACAAATTTCTCAAAGACATTTAGGCCATCTCTATTTTTAGATTAGATTTTCGCCTAGAAGTAGAAACAGAGGCAGTAATTAACTTCTGTGAAACCATTTCTCAGGCATATTTCTTCATTTTAAATAATTAATATTTTATAACTTTTTCAATTAAGTCCCCTTCAACAAGCATGTTTCTAGAAGTCTTTAAAAGGAACATAAACTACGGACATAACGGAATTCACTTGACTGGGTGTTCTCCTGCAAACCCCCTTTCTCTTAAAGGCCTACTTGTAAATTTTTAAACACATCTTAAGCTTCATTTGGTTTTAAAACTTTTAAACTCTCCACTCCCTGTCCAAACATCAAAAAAAGTCTCCTTTCCTGGATTAATAGAAGATATAGACACCCATTCTAAACAAGTATGTAAAGATGACAAACTCTACTTTTCAGGAACCAAGAAGAAAACCCCTTCTCTTTCCCCCCCCCCATTGTTTATAAAATTAAAAATTAGTCTAGTGGTAGCAAGTAGAAGTTACATACATAGAATTAAAAACCACTTATAGAGACTATCAACTGCTTCACACAAGGCTGAAGTTGTATAAGGAACATCTGTGTGCTTTTTTTAAAGTCTTAAAGAAAGATGTAGAAAATGCATTCTGTAATCTACACAAGCATGCTTAAGTTTTACAGCAAAGTTTTGATTCTCAATACTTGTACAAGAGACATAGGGTGGATAAACAAATAAGAGTGATTAAGGCAATACAACATATTCAGATTTAAGAATGCTTTCAATAAGATCCCTCAAACAGGAGGTAAGAGGATAAAAGTCAGTATCTTGTCAATTAGCATCATATCAAGAACACAGGAAACAGAGGAATAAAAGGTCACTTTTTGTATTAAGAAGAATTAATCAGGTAGACCCTCCTGAAGGATCTGTGTGAAGACTAGTACTATTCAACACATTCACGAAGTTACCTGAAAAGGGAGCAAATAATAAATTGACAGCTTAGCCTCTGCAAACTTTAGCCAACTTTGGTTTTGACTAAGTTATTTATACTGACACATGATCTCATGATACCAAAACGGTGCATATGGCAATTTTATTTACCATATAATTCACACAGGGAACAGAAATGCATGCAGCTTTACACACGCACAATCATGGGTTCTAAGATATGTCCTTACCTATCACAAAATAGATCTTGAATTTGGATAGTTTGAAGTAAATTATTTTGATTGCTGGTGAGCGCCGAGTTAAAGAGAGTATTAGGAATGGCACATGGACAAATTTAAGACACTCCACAGAAAAGAGCATATGGTGAATTTGTAACAACTGCAGGTGAGGCCAACTAATCATAGAAAAGTTTGGGTTGGAAGAGACCTTTAAGGTCATCTAATCTCAAAAGGGATCTAGTAACATAAGCAAAGGTACTAAAAGGTTGACAAGGATTATGAAAGGTAAGGAACAGTTTTCATATAAAAGGAAAAGAAACAGATAGACTGGGAAGTCTGAAGCTCAGGAATTTACACAGCAGTAAGTTTGAATTGGGGGAAAAAGTCACAAGAGACACTGAATGGTTAAGGAGAAAAAGTAGCATTTCCCACAGTATAAGAAGTCGGTAATATCCAATAAAACGACCTGTTCAGCAATTATCTTAAATCCCATGTGAACAGAAAAGAATTCTGCAGTACATGCATAAGTATCATTATATTTAAAGATATTTTCATTACTACCTTGGTTGTCAGAAACACACATCGGTCCATCCCTCTGGTAATTGGCCACACGAGTTCTGAAGGGGCAGTTCACGGGAATTTGTAGATAGTTAGGTCCCAGACGGTGTCTATGAGTGTCAGGATACGAAAAAAGACGACCCTAAAACATTTATCACAAACATTAACTACTACTTGCTGAAAGAGATTACTTAAGTTGTATATCCCAATTCAAAGCATTATACATTAAATAGTAAAAGGGAGAAGACCGTTTCCTTTGCGTATATATTCTTGACATACTTCAAATTACGTACAAAGTGACACTAAGCCACAAGCTAACTTTGCTGGAATACCAGTGAAGAAGGGCAGGTTGAGTTGCATTTGTGCAGCGTAGGTATTTCCTACCAATTTCAGAATGTTAAACCTATTCTGAAGCAGGAAAATGGTTAGACGTGTAGCAATGAAAATTACTATAACGATGCTAAATATTACTAAGGAATAATATAATATTTTCCTACTTATTTTCAACCTTAGATTTAAAAATTGATTACATCTGAAATATGGTAGTCCCATATTTACTGAACTGAATCTGAAGCAGTTTTAGTGACATCTGGATGTCAAGCAAACACACTGATTCTGATCATGAAGTTTGTGGGAGCGAAGAGAGACAAAACAAAAAAACTGCATGATTGTTCAAGAGTTTATCCAGTTAAAATTGTCAAAATACCTTCTTGTTTCCATGGATGTAATTTGAAACAACAATCTGGTTTTAATCTGAAAAAGGATACCATGCAGACATCCATGACACTGTAGGCAGTATAGTCTACTGCAACCAGTCTTATCAGATATTTTGACCTGTAATAAATCTGATACTACTTCTAAAGAATAGTCTTGCTATCAGGGATTAGTTACATCTGTATTTTAGAGCATTTGAAGGCCACCTCACACTCATAAGAGTTTATAATTCTAAGATATACTGTAAAAGTGTGAATAAATATGCATTGCTGCTATGGCTTTATCCTGTACTTCTTGCTAGACAGATTTTCCCCATCAACTTTGCTAGTTGTTGCAGATGCCCTCTAAATTCTAGATTTTCTATTCCTTTAGTCCTTTCCCATTCTTTTTGTATTTAAATTTTGGATAAGCACATCAAATGGCGATCATTAAAAACAGCCACCAAAAAAAAAAGTCAGTTGCTTTCCATCTGTCAGGTTATTTTACTGCTGCTACAAACAGTGACAGGAATGCTTTCATAAACAGCAAAGCAAACGTAACACACTTCAGGTAAAAACTTATGTGCACTATAGTTTACCTGCAGCATTTTATCAGGGCTGGGTTCAATACCAGGTGGCATGTTGCTAGGATCATATGCCATCTGTTCTACCTCTGCAAAGTAATTGACAGGATTCCTGTTCAAGACAAGCTTTCCCACAGGGATGAGAGGGTAGTCACCATGTGGCCAAATCTATAAGACATAATACACAAACATCAAAATCAATATTATTATAGTATTTTGCAGCTTAAATAATAGATCAGGCAAATGCTGCCTAGTAAAGTTTTGATTGAGAAAATATATTACTCAAGAAATTTATTTTTTGCTACCAAACGTTTTGAGAAATGTCTTATTTTAAGAAGTCTTTTGCAATGAATACAGAGTATTAATGCAACTTATTTCATCATCCCAGCATAATCTCAGCATTTGACTACCCAAATGAAATACCCACAGGCACTTGAAAAACTGCCTAGGAATGCAGTATCAGAGGTGGAACCAGTAGCATGATTGTTTTCAGCTCCTTCAAAACACAGTCAGCTTAACTAGCCTTTTCTTCGTCATCTTAGCCTGTACTTTCAAGTTCAAAAGTCTTTAGCCATTTGGGGAGAGCAATATTAGAGGAAAAAAAAATAATACAAATTTACATTAGTATCTTTCAACAAGCCATTCCCTGGCACAGCAATTGGAAGTCTGACAAAAATCAGACCAACAGTCAGAAGCTACATTATCAGCAACACTTAAAACTAGCGAGCTCAGGGTGTGACTATACAATCTGAGATCACACTTTGGAAATGCAGTGCAGTTGTAATCTCCAGGCCTGGAATCGAGCCCTATCCATATTTCACTGAGGAAGAGTAACATCAGAGATAACATCAATATAATTTCATCTCCAGAATTTCTGACTCGTCATGACCATAGAATAAAGAGTATAGTTAAAAAATATAAGGGAAGAATAAAAAGGACAGACTAACTTTATTGATAGGGACTAGTAAGAAAACAGCGCTACTCCATGGAAACTGTTACACTTTTTTTTTTTAATAGATAAGCTCAGTTCTGGAAGTTGCTACATTTTGATCTCATGACCTTTCTTAAACTATCTGAAATGGAATACTCACAACAGTATCAGAGATACCTTAGTTAAATCAAAAGGATTAAATGGAAACCTCTCTGCTTCTTCAAATGTCATAACTTGAATGTAGAAAGACCATGATGGATAGTCCCCCTTGGCAATAGCATTGTAAAGATCACGTATTCCATAATCAGGATCAGTAGAAGCTAATCTTCCTGCTTCTTCAACAGAAAGATTTTTAATGCCCTGGTCAGTCTAAAAAGCAAAAAAAAAGCAGTAGCACCAGTTACAACATGCAGAAAGTATTACAGAAATCATTAATAAGAATGTGCTTTAACAAGACTTAGAATCTAAGAATGCGGTTGTCCATCTTCCAATCTCCAATAATTTGAGTTCAGAATGATAGTACATTCAACAGCTGCCTTCCACGTAAAAATTAGTTCTCTGATAAAAGTGGAATAAATATGTAGCGCTATACCACAGAACACAATCAAACATGAAGGTATGATCCCTGCAGCACATCAAGTAAAGATGTTTCCCCCTCCCCTTACAAGATGGAGTGCTCCTTTACTGTCCCATCATCCCACCTTTTCCTACAGATCACATGCCAACACAAAATGGTAAAACGGTTGCAGCCCTCAGGGCTGAAAATTCTGGATTCTACATGAATCTCAATTTCCAATCCCCACCCCTACTTCTGTGTCATCTTTAGCACTAAAATCCCTCTTAGTTTAACATAATGGTTTCTGAAGTCTTGCTTCAAAGGTAGATGTCCAGCCTCCACTAAAGTCTAATGAACCTGTATGGCCTTTAAAACTTCAAAGGGAAGTTGTTTTAAGTGAGGTACGCTAGAGACTGCTTTCTCAGAAAAGTGTGGAAGTTCTGCAAGGTTCTGTGAGCTTCAGCTGCAGAGCTCTTGGAAACAGAGTTTTTATATTTTGGTATACAGTTGAGGCGGTCTTAAAAATACTAGAACAATGCAGCTCATATCCAGAAGATAAATGGGAACAAAAATCAGATCCAGATTGAGAGAACTTTTACCCGAAGAAGCACCTGTTGAATTCGAACTACTGTGTAGCCATGAACACAAGACAGGAACATATCGCACACTGAATAAAACACATTTCCAAAGGGCTAGAGGATTCTTGTATCTGCACTGAACAATAGCAAGGGAGTCTGATAGGAAGTTCTTGCACAGCTTCACGCCCAATACACCTCGTGGTGTGAGGCTGAAATGCAATAAGCTGAGCTAGGTGCTTGAAGCTTATCACACAAGTAAACTGAGTTCTCCAATAACAAGAGACAGTTCCCCAAAGAAGAGTTCTTCATGGTCTAGTAAATACCTACTGCGTCATAGCAGGAACAATGATGTCTGTCATATCTGTTAAAGACATGCAACTGATTAAAAAAAACCACATGCACCTTTTTGACTGAGTCTATGCACTAACAAGTCTTTTCTTAATTAAACTTGAAAAGTCACAAAAAATTTTTAGATCATTTGTTTAAACTGTTTTTTAACCAATATGATGTATATTTACAATAGATAACTGGGAAAAAAATCAATACCTTCACATGGAATTTGCAATAAACTGCTCTTCCACTAGCATTAACCAGTTTAAAAGTATGTGATCCATATCCATTCATATGGCGATAACCATCAGGAATACCACGATCACTGAACAAGAAAGACACCTAAACAGAAGGATCAAACCACATTAATGGACTCACCAGATCAAGGATAAAGCAACCATTTGAGACAAAGTTCATTTATTGCTTTAATCTGCATCACTGGAAGCTATCTAAATGTTATGAATTCCTTGAGGAATTTCTAGTTTAAGTTTTAAGAGTGTTAATGAAATAAGACTGCTTTGGTTTTGCACAAAGAACAATTGTGAACTAAACCTACGTGAAGTTTTATGCCCACAGGAAATATCTGGTGAAGTACAAGACATTAACCTAGTGATAATGTTATGATTCCCTCTATAAGCACAGAGCAGGTAAGCATGGATAATTTAAGTTACAAATATAAATAAGAATTTTTTCCAGGTTAAAAGACAAAATCTGAAAACCGAAGTCCTTAACAACTAGTTCTTCAAAGTCTTCAAGCAGTAAACATACCACCATGCAAACATATTCAAAATACTGCTTTTCTTTAGGTTTATGATCACCAACAATGCTTGTGGTACTTCTTTCTCCAAATAGTAATTACTGGAAGGCTTCTGTATGAACCCATTTTCTTTTTAAAAAAAAACCAACTGCTTTTAAAATTTTATATTAGCTTTTTCACATAACATTCTTAGATACAAATACATTTCAGAATAATCAGAATGCACTGTGAATTCTAGTCTTTTTTGGAGTTGATCTAGTGTGCTACACAATATACAACTTTAAATAAACTTATATGTGATTGCATTACTTTCCTAGTATTTTACTGTTCTCTAACATTAACAGCTTGTTGTTCATCAGTATCTCCACTGCTCTAGTATTAGAAAACCTAGCAACTTCCCCTTCATCCCTATATAAAGTATGATTATTACAACAGAAGAATCCTACCCATTTCACAGTCATTAAAAGAAAAAAGGCAAAACTAGATACATGTACTAATAGCCTTAAAAGTTATTGGAGGCCTTTCACCTTTACTGTTCCTAGAAGATTATGTAGACTTCCAGATAAAACATGGAAAAGAGTTAAAAACATATGCTGTCATAACATGATTTTCTTAATCATAAAAAATAAAGTCAAATGAGAAACTTACTTGATGCAAAGACTCAGGGCGAAGACTCCAGAAGTCCCACACCATGTCTGGATCCTTCAAATGAGTCTGAGGGTTCCTCTTTTGGCTATGGATGAAGGATGGAAACTAATTTGTCCAGAAGCGGAGAAGGGAGGAAGGAGGGGGGAAAAAAAAAAAAAGGTTCTGTAACACCTCCAAATTATATATAAGCAACTCCTGGTACAAAACAAAAACTTTTTTCCAATACACTGAACTGTGAAAGGAACAGCACACTGAAAGATGAGACAAAGTTGTAGGATCAGTGAAAAAGAAAAATCTTCTATTGTCATACCCCTCCTGCAACCAAATTCATTCACAGACCAGCAAAATTAGGGTAAAGTGAAACATGTACAATTCGGATAAACAGGCTGTTCAAAGCTAAAGAATGCTTTCATTTTGTGACTGAAAGTGAGAGGTAAATCTTTTCAAATTTGTGTATCTGAACTTTACTGAATGTGACTCCTAAATGAATACAAAGATACTATATGGGTGCAGAACTCTTCCACTCAAGGAAAGCCCCTCTACTTACAAAGTGCTTATACTAAAAGACAACAAAAATCAGATTTAATAAAAAGAATTTGCAAGAAGCTTTTAAAGTGAAAAGTCTTTTTTTATCCCCCCAAATAGCCTCAAAGTGAGAAAAACTGTCTACAGAGTAAAACAGTAAAACAAACACAAAGTTTAATTGTGTCAAAACAACAGCCTTTGCTTCGCAGTGAAGCAAGAACAAGACGTGAACGAACTTTTGGACTCTTTCACAAAGTAGTCTCATCTTTCGTGCTTACTCACCAACATTGCATCCCGAATAAAGAAGATGGGAGTGTTATTTCCCACAAGATCCCAATTACCCTCTTCTGTATAGAATTTCATTGCAAAGCCTCGAGGGTCACGAACTGTATCAGCTGACCCAGATTCTCCAGCTTGAAGAAACACAAGAACATACAGAAGCATTATGATAGGAAACATATACAAATTGTAAGCATAAAAACATAGAACTTGAAAATATGCCATAAAATCCTAAAAGAGCAGGGTTTATTAATTTAAGTCTTTTCTATACCAAGGAACTTTTGGCATATTCTTCAACAATACTTCAGGCACTGAAAGTTCCTAAAGTGTGAACAGACAGTCACCCAAGCATTTGGGCCACAGTTAAAAGAAAGAAAACACGTATATCCACTTGAACCAATTAAGAGTGGAATTTGCATTATCACTAACAGAGACAACATCAATAAGGCTGAATCAGCTAAAGACACATTTGTTTCTTCTGTGCATCAAATCCCTGTGTGAGAGCTCTTATATGGAAGGTAGCAATCTAAGTAGCGTACCTAATAAAAAGGGAACTTATTATAGAAGAGTTGCAACCCTCCCAGTTTATCCAAACAGTCCTTTCAATGGGTAACTTTATACCAGAGCAAAAGTGCCTACCACAATACCTGAGCAAAAGCGTTCCAGAAATGTTCAGGAACAGCTAATGCTAAACATCATGATGAAATAACAAGGACACTCATTCTTTCATTAAAAAAAATTATGCACTACAGAACAGCTAGGAAGAAACATGTTCAAACAGAGCAGGAAAAGGAAAGGTAACAATGCGACAACCCACTTCAGCACACAGCCCACAGATCAAACTCAGCTCTATGTCTTTGCCCCATATAACATTCCATGACTCCTTAAGTTTTGGTGACACAGGGAAAAAGCCAGTAGGCCAAAACCAGCATCTCCTTGAGCCTTGTTGGACTATTTTTTTCCCTCCACTACTTCCAGAACTGAACCCTAATAGGATTTCTTTTCTTTTAAATACAGATAAAATAGTAACACATACCATTTGAAAGATCATTTTTCTGTCAGACAAGATATTCATCATAATGCATGTTTTAACTAATATCATTTAAGATTTTGCTAGTTTATGCATTCAGCTATTCAAGAAATAAGACTATTTCTGGAAGATTGTTTATTCTTCTTTGTCTAGTACTTACTTTACAACACTCATCCCCAAAACATTCCTACAGCATAAGACATAATAGGTATTTAACTTTCAAGAGTTAAACCGCAGCATTCAAGTGTTGATTACAATCCAACCAGAAACAAAGCAAGCTTTCTGTCAGAAAAAAAAAATAGCTCAGACTATCCTTTCTCTCACATTCCAGAGGTAAAACATGTCTACAGAGAGCTCTGGCAGAAAGATGCAGAAGCTGCTTAAATGAAATTCACAGAATTGGTTGGCAGAAAGCATTTCAAACTACCTTAAATACATAAGTACCCCACAACGCAAACATTGCTATCAGTGTAACTATTGTACACATGTAAGAAGATACACAATAACTTTAGAGCTTTACCAACAGTGGAGAATCGTATAGCAATCGGAGTTCTCTTTCCAATATGTTCAAACACTTTTGCCTTACAGTACTTGGTAATATCATGAGTGACTTCAAAATAGCCAAAGGCTCCTGAAAAAAAAAGTAATTTCAAAGTATCAGATCTAGATACCTTCCTTCCACTCACAGCATATCTGTTATTCCATTATGGTCCAACATACAACTTTAAGTCAAAAGGAAACACGGAAATATACCAGTTTAAGCAGAGTTTATATCTGTGCACTAAAACACTCAATTTATTTTCACAAAATGAAGTTTAACACAAACTACTATTTGCACTGTGCTCACTCTCACCTCCTTAACTGATTGTTAACAGTTCCCAGCAGCAATACAGACCTCACTTCAACTGCTCTAAATAACAATCAGTAGCTTTTTTGGATGCTCTTCTGCCAAGATTTGCATATTTATCTCAGAGCAAGACAAGTATTTCTTTAATCCTGATATGTGTTGCAGAATTTTTGGTCTACCTGTAAGCTGGATGAAGCAATAAAGTTCTTTCCACCCCCACAGAGGAATTTTTCCCATATACATTCACATTATAATAAAATTCATTCCCGTATCTTCTTCTAGGGCAATACGTAACAAATAAAAGGTACCAGTTCTACCCTCCTAAGATCAATAACAAATTTTAAAATTAGTTGGTTTAGGTTTTTTTTTTTTCTTAATTTAAATACTAGACTATCATCTTGCTTTGGCAGACAGATACATCGGATGACAAAGACAAGAATCTCCATCAAATAACATGCAAGCAGACATGAAAATAGAGATGGGCAAGTCTTCCCTTCCAGAGGAATGGGGTACTATGGAAGAACAGATAGAGGAAGCAGAGATTACAGTAAATACAGGAAAAATCTAAGAGCTATAACTATTTTCTCCCTCTTTTTTTTTTAAAAAACAGTTTCAGTGCTTCAGGTTTTGGCATTGAGTTCTTTTAAACCAGGCCTTACCACTGCTGCTGATATATAATTATTTATTATAATCTATAACAGTAAATTATAGATAATATGATGCAATTTATGTCACAATCTATTTGTTAACTCAAAAACTTTTTAAAGTTTAATTCTACACAGAGAAAAAGTATGTGTTTTTAAACATACCTGCCCCTTTTGCATGCACAACTCTTTCAGGAATCCTCTCTCTGTCAAAATGAGCCATCTCATCAGTGAAAACAACATCTTGAACGAGGAGAGGCCCACGTGACCCTACTGTCAGAACATTAAGCTTATCTCCTATTGGGTTCCCAGCACCAGTGGTCAAGACATCTGGTTTCTGAAAGTGAGAGACAGTCAATATCACAACACCAGAAATTAAAAACCCTCTATATATAAGCATGCCTGTTCAACCATTATGTGTCACAGGACATATTAACACATATACAGCAAAATGGCATAAGATTCTGGAACTAGTTACAGAAAATACAGATGTCTAACTACATCACCACAGTACTATGTCTGGGGCTATTTAAGAAGGGGAGTTCGAGTCATGTATAATCCAAGAATGTTTTCTATGGTTCAGAAATATTACTTGTTAAGACTATAGATCTTGCTTCAAGAAAAATATGAAGTGTCAACCTTAAAACATGAGTTAAGGTTCAGTTTGCCCCCCACCTCAAGAGGAGAGGATGGGAAGAGAGCAAGCTAGAAAAGGAGTAGCTGTTGTAAAGTAATTAGGAAGAAAGGAGGGGAAGAAGGTGGTAATGTCAGTACAGGGATGGCGGCATAAGGAAAGAGCTATGGCTCTAAACTGAACCATTCTTGTAGGCTACTTAGAGCTGCAGCATCTTGTACAGTAGGAGTGACCCCGTACCTGAAAAAAACAGCCACTCCAAGACAACTTCAAGAAACACATGTTGGAACTCTGTAGCACTATAATTGAGTGTACTCCCACTTTCTTAAAAAAAAAAATCCCAGTAGAAAAGATTTTCTCTGCATCACATATGGGGTCAATGCTCCTATAAGGCAACAGTCCTATTTTACTGGGTAGTGTAGAAAACACAGCAAGAAAGGTACATCAGCTCCAGAGACCTGATGGTTTCAGGTGTCAGTTTTTCCTGGAGCACATCTATTGTTAGGAGCTAGGGCGATGTTTGTAAAGGATTTAGAAGAACAGAATAGAAATTAGTACAAATCAAAAAAAAAAACCACAGAAGAAAAAAGTTTGCAACAGGGAGAGCTCAAATATCCGAGTCATAGATTATGACCAATTAACACTAAATCCACAGTTACATGTTGCACTAAACGGACATACATCCATATGGGCTCTATCCATACCATCCTACCCTCTTCTGCCAGTAGCATCCACGTACCTGAACCACAGGAAATGCTGCAGAATAAACTCACTCATCCCCTCCTAACTAGTTCTTCTTCTAAAGTTCTATAAATGAAAAGAGATGGTGAAAAGGAAAAAGTAACTCTTGATGAGCAGGCCTTCACTATTATATTAGCGACTTTATGGGGTTCCAACTTTTATATTGCAAACTAAGTTCTGCTTTAGGGGTTTTAATTACTATTAACAGGCAAAATTCTCATTTGTATCTCATGGAAAAGTATACTTAACTGGACTAGCCTCCAGGTATTTTTTCTGAGAGGCAACTCACAAAGGCAGGAGAAAGAAAAATTATCCACATCAACACCCAGAGTTCTGGATGAGGTAGAGTATACAGGGAAAGTTATATACACCTTTGTTTAACTCAAATATATGAATAACCACATAAAAGACATTTGACAGGATAACTGCATTTCCAATGTGTTCTTACTAATATGCAACACACATTACTGTAGCTGGCTTGAATTCCCAAAATACCTAGGTTCTTTATTCTTCATTCACCACTTCATTAGCATAAAGATATAAGCATAAATTCAACTCCTTCAGGATGCCTAAAATCCTAACCTGCACTGAAATTTGGACAAACTTTTTAGCAGGGCATGTTGTGACAGGACAAGAGGGAATGGTTTTAACTAAAAAAGGGTAGATTTCAACTAGATATAAGAAAGAAATTTTTTTACAATGTGGGTGGTGAAACCCTGGAGCAGGCTGCCCAGAGGTGGTAGAGGCCCCATCCCTGGGAACATTCCAGGTCAGGTTGGACGGGGCTCTGAGCAACCTGATCTGGTTGAAGATGTCCCTGCCCACAGCAGGGGGGTTGGACTGGACGGTCTTTTGTACTGAGGTACAAAAGCTACAAGCAACACTTCTTGAAACCCATTCTAAGCCTCTGCTTTGAAGAGCCCTTTCTTAGAACATGGTACAGGCTGCAGATGATGAGCCTATAAAATGCTCACACATCACAACAGTTTTAACTGAACTTTTTGGTCAAGAAATTTTTTCAAAGTTTGCTTAGGGAGAGCTACTTTTTTTTAATCCAGCTTCCATCATTGCCAATGTTTTTCTTTTATTTTCATTAGTTTTGCTGATTAAAAGCTTCAACTTTCTCGCAGATAAAACCCAATGTATTAGTTTTTCTAATCATAAATTCATTGATCTTTTTTCATATTGATGACTCTGTCATACTCATTTAAGACAGGCAAGCTTGCAGTGATGTGATAAGAAAGAACAGATCCTACAATGGCATCCTAAGTTTCTCCATTTTTCTCTCCAACCTCCTTGTGTTATCATTCATTATACACATTTCCATCCTTCCCACGTGTTCTATGTACACATACAGACTTCCACTTTACCCTTACCCTAAGGCAGCCCAAGACACAAAAACCCTGTGTCCAGCTTCAGCACCATTTATGAATTCTGACTGCTATAATTCTAAGAAAAGCAAACTGGGGGACTCGATTCTGGTAACTTTTTTTTTTAAACATGAAACATAGCTCTTAAGACGCTTCCGGTCCATACAGTGATTTTTTTTAAAGTCACTAATACTTATGACATCTTGAAGCAGCAACCAAGCTTCACTCAGTCCATTGAGAAACACAGAAGTTATGTTGAATTAGAGCCCTGTTTATCCTGAGTTCTTCATAAATTCTAAGCAGCCAGTTTAACCATGCAGTGGTAGGACTATAGTGCATATACCTACACCTATGACCTTCTCCTCTACAAAGTCCTTGCACGAGCTTGGTAAAAGACAGAAGGAAAAAAAAAAGTGAAACCTTAGTCTTAAGGAGAATTTCTGAGTCCTTTTGATTCACCTATGCTTTTATAATACCTTCTGTGTGATTACCTCAAGGGTAGGAAAAAACCTTGCATATTATTTGTAAGCTAAGCATGCAACAAAGAATAAAGGTTTGTAGAGGTAACACAGCCCTTCTCAAACCAACAGGCTATACTGTTGTCTGAAAACCACTTCTTCTATAATGCTAACATTTAAGACTACTATAAGTAGCAGCTAAAACCACAACTTTTTGAAACTAAACCTATCAAAAAATTTAACAGCTTTGTGGCTGTACAGTCTCTTTTGGGTAAGCAGACTTTCTAAAAGATTCTTTCTACTGTTCACATTAGAAGCACAGACTTTTTTTTTTTAAAAAATGGTAGGATATATTCACTTTAGTTTCAGGATAATGTCATGTGGGGCACACAAAAACAAGTTCCATCAGTGTGAAGGGAAAGAAAAAAAAAAACACCACAGTAGTTTTAAGATGATTCTCATACTACTTTTGGACTTGAGTTTGTTTGATGCCTATATTTTCATATGGTTTGACTGCATACAGTCAAAACCTTAAAAGATAAGAAGTTTCAAATCTGCATGTGTATTTCATTACAGCACTAACCTGCCATGACAGAAAGAAGGGAAACAAAGCCAGGAGAATTTTAGTCACAGCTGTTGTAAACACCATACATCAAAGTACATACTTCCAGGCATTACTGATACTCTGCACCTTTTACAAGTCACTTTAAAATTCTAATAAGTTCTCCCTACTTTCTATCTTAAGGTCTCATGACTCCTTATGCAACACAGACTTTGGGTTGCCTCCCAATCTTCACATTAACCTTGGCCTGTATTCAAATACTACTTTGTTACAGAAAAGCCGACATGTATACAAAAAGTATTACCTACAGTACAAAAAGAAAGTATCATGACACGTGCTAGAATATGATGAAGTCACAATTCATCACTGGAAGGTAGTTTTCATATAGTACCTTTTAGAACCAAGGGGAAAAAAATAAAATCAAGATGACTTAGCAACTGCAAAAAGTGGGAATTAAGGCATCCACTTGTGTCTTGTAAGACTGCTGCTTAGTATAAGCAGCTGAAAAAGTATTTAATGCCAAATACACACTTCTGTCAGATGCCAAATACACACTTCTGTCAGAAAAAACATAGTAGAAACTGCCACAGTGATTTGATGAAGAATAGAAATCAACTCTTGCAGCATTTATACATTTACCCAAATATTTTGGGGTACATTCTACATCTTCAGAAGACTGAGTGCCATGCTGTTGATACATGTTCTTATGATTTCAGTCAGCCACTTGCCCCAATCCACTTCAACCTGGTAAACAAGTCTCCACATACCGCTGGATGTACCTTATCTTCTATGTTTTTCCCTAGTTACATTTTCACTGGGTTCTATCAACATGATAGCAGAATTGAAAATAGGCGCATCTGATTTGAGACAAAAAAAAAACCCACCAAATATCTCTGCCCAAGGACCTGCCTGCTTGGGCACAGACAAGCCCCATTTCTGCCTAAAAGGGGAGGCTGTGGACAAGGCAGAGCTGCCGAGGCAGCCGTGCCAGCAGTGCTGACCGCCCCTGTCACTCCCGGCCACCTGGCAGCCGCCAGCCCCTTCGTCCTTCGGCCTTCCCGGGCACGGCACCAAGCCGAGAGCTGCGGGTTAGGGGGCGAGGACGCCTCGCCCTCCGCCGCTGCCCCGCGGGACAAGCCGAGCGCGGAGCGCCGCGGCCCCCGCGCTCTGCTCCCCCGAGCTGGTTTCCCTCAGATCAGGCGCCAGGCCCGAGGAACCCCCCGGGCTCTGCGCCCTCCAGCACCGGGGCTCACCCGCTCTCCTCGGCCCCTGTGAGGGGGAAACGCCGCCCGCGGGCCCATCGTCCCTCCGCCATCTCCCTCCCGCAGCGGGCCGGACCGTTACCGCCCAGCGCGCCGGGCCGGCCGGAGAGCGGGTCCAGCGGAGAGCGGGGTGCCGAGGGGCGCAGTCCCTCAGGCTTCGCCGCCCGCCGGGGGCGCGCAACGCCCGCCCCGCGGAGCCCTAGCGGGTACCTGCGAGCTCCGCTGGTTCCGCCACTGCTTCAGCTGGTCCGAGGCGTCGTCCCGGTCGTCAGCCATCTTGCAGTCTTAGGCGACCCCCACGGCAGGAAGGGCGGTGCGGAGAGAAGCAAGCGCGGGGCGGCTCGGCGGGACTGTGCTCGCTACCAGCGAGGAGGCAGCGCCGGAGAGGTCACCCCGCGGGGAGCCGCTGCGCCGCGCCGCGCCCCACAGCACCAGCGGGTAGCGGGAGCTACTGCACCTACGGCTTCTACCCCCAACGCCCACCCCCCGCTACCTCCTCGGCCAATAGCCCCGCGCCCAGCGGGTAACGCGAGCTGTGAATGGGTGAGAGGAACGTCAATCAGGCGTTGTGAGGGAGGGGGTGCTGGCGGCAGCCCGCCGCCTCAGCCTGAGGGGGCCGGCAGGAGGCCAGCGGGGGCTGCAGCCTCCCCTTGTTACTCGAGTTCGAGTGTGTGTAATTAGCTAGTAAGGAGATGTGTAAGTAACTTAATTTTTGGTGTGTGTCTTCAGTTTCTAAAGCTGCTGATTGGGGAGAAGTTATTCGGTGGCGTAGGAAATTACAGGATGAGGGCACTGTGAAAACTGCAATTACTCAGGGAGTTTCAGAGGCAGGATTTGCTTCAGTGGCAAAAAATGTTTCAATTGCAAAATCAAAGTGAGCAAGTGTATAGTTAAATGTTCATTCTTGTATCTGTACTTTAAACGAGGCACAGGTGATACATTAATATTGGTCATAATTCATATGTGCCCAGTTGTAAATAGTGTTTCTTTGGAGGCCTGAATTTGTAACCTTAAAAAAAACCAAAACAAAACACTTCTGAACTAATAAGAAAACTCCCTGGGTTATACTTACAAATGATGAGGTAAATACAGTTCTCCCGTTAGGCAACTGTAGATCCGCCTCTTAAAGCGCAATCTTTGTGTGCTGAGTTTTCTGCACGACAGCCCACAGATCCGTCCCTTGTACTGTAACATTCATTATACTGGGGGAGGTCCCCTGGCTTTGTGCCTAAAGGATGTACTACCGGTGATAAAAGTGGTTAACAGGCAGTTATTTTTCCTATTTCTGAGGCAAAACCTTTCAATGACATGAATAACTTACCTTAAACTATTAGGTTGCGTGACATTGGGCACTTGAAAGATAGATGAAGATCTCTATCTTATTCTGTGGATTTGCACTTCGTGGCGTGTACTTCTATATGGACCCAGACAGGTGCATAAGACTTCCTACATACACTAGTAAACTAAAATACATATGCCTTTCACTTTATTATCTCTTCCCTAATGACAATGATCGGGGGTAATCAGATAGGAGAACTGTCTAAACAAACAGAAATTACCCAAATGTGGTTGCAGGAGTACTGTTTCCTAAAAGCAACTGAGTCAGCAAGTTTTGTGTGTGTGGTGGTTTGTCCCCCCCCCATCATTCTTGATAAGAATCCCAGTATGGTTCTTTACAGAATATATATTACAACAGTGAAGCAGAGCAGCTCTTTTTACATATAGCCTGTCAGAAAGAAATGAAATGGGGAAAATGCTTATCAGTAAGATTATGTCTACACTTTTTTCTCTTAACAGATACACAGAATAGTCTAGTTCGTTATTCCAGTCAGACAATTGCTCTATCTAGTATGTGTTGTTATGTATTAGAGGGCTAAGACTCCCAAATTCCGGTCTGTACTACATAGGGAATGTCACTAGTGGTACTCCTTTTTCTCAGTGGTAAGAACAGCAAACTCCCTTTTTTCTGCTTCAGCTTTATTTGGGACATTTCTTTCATGTCTCCAAGTCTCATAATTTTTTATTCCTCAACATGGTAACGAACATCATAAAGAAGAGCAAGAAAGACAGATCACCTATGTTTCTGAGATTTTTTATACTAAATGTACATCATCAGACTACACCTACTACTGCGTCTTCTGTGCAACCACTGATCACTTCCATGTACCATCCTTGGTAAAGCTAAACAGGAGTAAATCCACAAAGATCTAAGCAGTCTTGGTACAGGGCAAGAAACCTTCTATAGTATCAGCCAAAGAAAAAAGTATCCAAGCTTCACAACTATGTCTTAACCCACAGAAGACTTTATTTTCAAGATGTTAGCTCCCATTCTGCAAACTAAGTTTGTAGGCCTCACCATCAGCCATTTCTAAGAACATTTAACGATCTTTTCAGGTACTCATTCAGGCTTATATGGTGTACTTTCATACAGCTTTTATTTTTTAAGATGACTGTTTTATTAAAAAATGGTCTTTTCATAAGAAAAGACTGAATGACGAGTCCTGTGGACTTAATATTAGCAGTGCATACACACATTTTTTAAAATCAAGTAATTGATACCTCAGCTTGCTTAACCAGCAAAATGAGGGAAATGCGGACATTTTTATGAAGTTATTGTTTGCTTTTCCTTTAAACTTTAACACTTCCTGTCAACAAATGTGTGTAGATAAACTTGTTTGTCACAATGTTTCAAAATAAGAGTAACTTTCACTTCCCATAAACCCTTCTTATTATAACTGTAGTGCTAGAGAAAAATGTGTGTGTATATACATACACGTATGTGTGCATAAAAAAACAAGAAGAGATTAAATATTGGCTAAGAAAATATGCAAAAAAAATTCCAAGAGAGAGCAGGTGGCAACTTCAATGGCATGTATTTTCAAAAACGTTTGCACTTTAGCTTTACTAAACCAAGGATTTGCATTTGATAAGAAGGGTCATATACAAAGCTAAGTTAAGTGTGAAACAGATACACAATTTTTCTCTCATCTCACCTTAATCTTCTACCTTTTCAGTGATGAAAGCAGTGCATAGTGGTTTAAATTCCACAGGTATCTTGCTGTGAGTATCTTAATTTATTTCCTTTTCCCCCCTCTTCTGTTTTGATATTTGATTCCTGCGGCATCTTATTTGCCTGCATAAGCCTTCTGTTACATATACATTAAGTCAACAAACTTCAAACAATTCCAAATTAATCATTTTTATTTACCTGGGGAGACTGGTTCTATGTTGCTGTGTGTCTTTCTGAGGCACAGACCAAACCACACTTCATCCTTAATTAAGATTTTGAGAGATTAAAAGGCATAATACTTAGCATTTCTATTTTGTTTTCTGTAGTTAAAGTGAGTTTAAACACAAACTTCAAGGTCAATTGCATTCACATGCACCCGCACACACACACACATGTGGTGTATAAAGTTTACGCATACTTCAGTCAGTTACACCCAAGGGAATGATGTAGAATTAGTGGAGTAGAAGGTCAATAGTGTCTGTTGCCTTGCTAATTAAGTTACATGAGCACCTAAAGCTTTCGTGCTACATATATGAGCCATCTCGGCTGGCTGACTTGGTACCTACCTCCTGCTTATGATTAATCAGATTCATAAATGTTCCCATGTCCTGTACAACATCTGCTGAGCAGGTATACTCAGGGTACCTCTACTACATAGCCAAAGCATTCAGCTTCAGCACAGAGCATGGGGGCCACAATGACTTTTATTCTAAAAGATCAGAAAAGAGAAACACAAGACAGAGAGTGCCTATTTTTAATTAAACCGATTATTAGTGAGAACACTTATCACAGGATTGGGAGACTTAATTTTTTTCCCCTTCTACTAAAGATGTTCAAACTTGTATCTTCCAGAGTATCCAAATTATGTATCTAGAGATGAGGCTTGGATACATTTTCTATCTTTGCTACAGGGAATAAGGTTAGAAAGAAAAAAATGAAGACTCTGGTTTAGGTTCACATAATAAAAATATAATTTATATTACTGACTATATTTTCAGTCATGAAGTAATATAATGAAACTATTCTCGAGACTTGAAATAATAATTGGCCTTGTTATAAATATCCAACCTTGGGATGTTTACAGTACCTCAGGAACCTCTACAAATGACTTTTCCACCAATCCTTTTGCTGTCACGTCTGATGTAAGCATCAGGGCACAGAAAAAGCACTGAAAGAGCAACATATACTACTACTTAACTGTTCACTTACATGACAAAGGATTGAGGGGTAGGTGTGGCAAGTACAGTCAGAAGAAAAAGGTTGCTATTATATTTTAGAAAACCAGAGAAATATTAATAGAAATGACAGGTCAATGTCCATTGTAATACAGTAGATGGAACATAATGTCTGTCTTGATTCCAAAGTGGCAATACACACCCAAACCAATTTTATATATCAAACTTGCAATTAGGTAGACATGAAGTCCATGCTATTAAAGGCCAGCCAACATCTGGGTGACAAGCACTAAGATGTTAGACATAGGATATGGTGAGAAGAAGAGATAGAATATAAGATAGATAATAATAAACTGGGCATCTCTGTATATACTCTGTAAGTTATGTCTGAAAACATTTTACTGGTTAAGCTACTATGGTAATAAGTGTATCATTCAGTAATTTGTGTTATATGCAGTCTTTTTAATTTTGTATTGTCAGTCATCAGATCTAATGGAAAACACCGTGAAATAAAACATCTTCAGAAGAGGTGGACTTTAAGGGGTGATTGAGAGAACGATACTAGTGGAAAAGGTAAGCAGGCAGGAAGTAAAAGCTGGCTTTTATGGGAAATAGCACATGCATATTGGGCTGTCAGTTGACAGAGTGAGATACTGAGATGCATAGCAGGGAGAAAACGTGGACTTCTGAGGAAACACATGTAGAAGAAAATCAGGAAAAGGCAGATAGGAAACCTCTTTTTTGCGTTTGAGATTCTCCGCCATCCTCTGCTGTAGTTATTAGGGCAAGGTCTTAATTTAAACCACTAGAGAAAAAGTCTAACCTCAGAGATAGAAAAGTGTGTTAGAATAATAATATTTTATAGGTTTCAAACATGTTTTTCTTTTCCTCTGCTTCCTTCATTCTACATAGACGATAAAGACTTCAGTGATTCTGGAGCAGATGTCTTCAAACTTTAGTAGTGTATGTCGTTAGTAAATGTCAATGGATACACCAGTCCTAGCGTAAAATAAATTTTGCCCTATTTTTAGTGAAAAGAGAATTTAATTAATCTGTATTAATATTTTGTAATAATTTATTAATTTTCATAAATAGTACTCCTGATCGTCATCAAGAAGTTCTGTTTCATATTTAATGCTGGAAGGACAGCTGCAATATGCTTCTTGAGATAACTGAAAGAAGAACAATAATAGAATAAGAAATGCAGCACTTTTCAGGTGGTAAGGTATTCAAACATGTATTTAGCATTCTGAATATCTCGGTTGTGTATTTTTATTCCTAGAAACTACATTATGAAAATTATTTCCCATCATATAAATACAATTTTCTTTTGTTGATGCATTTGCTTTTATTTGATTTTCTTTCAAGTTAGAGCACCAATAAGTAAGCTTATGAATGTTTTTCTGCATTTGTTCTCTGTATTATTAGCAGCATTGTCTGAAGCATTTACCTAATAGCAGTTAATAAAGCCTCTATTTTGAAACATGATTTTGCCCATTAATGCTTCATACTGCATAAGAAAAGATTTATAGCTAGCCACAGCAAGATTTTTTTCTGTTGTTGGAATCAGAAGCTCTTAAGCTTTTAAATGGGTCAACCATCCAGTATGACAGTCACATGTGCTTTAAATTAGTCAAGTGCTTAATTGGCTTGCTGGATGTTTGGATATATAAATATAGATGCTTGATCCAAGAGATACCTTGATTAAATATAATTTTATATATTCTAATTCTGTAGAAAGAAGAGAATCCTAAATGAACTGTTTTTTCAAACCAATTGAATTTTCAGAAACTTAAAGGCAATTTAAAATGTTGGCTGCCCAGCAGGACTGGAAAATCAGGCTATTATTTAATTGCCAGTAAAAATTAGATACATGCTTTTTAAAATTTTGGATGTATGTGTGTAGCCAAATGCATCAGTATGGCTCTAGACTGATATACAGAGATTATTCATACAATTCATTACTATGCCAATAAGATGAACTAAACTGAAGCTGCTACTTGGATGTATGAACAGAATTTATTTGCCCATTATATATGTTCTATGATCTGTAAGCAGAAGAAAGAATAGTTTGATGCTGTGCTGAAAAATATCAGTGTAATATTTTAGATTAAAACGTAGAATTCTATGCTGCAAGTGGGAAGGTGTACCTGATACACGCTTTGTTGGAATGTGAAGTGAACAAAAGAGATTGCATATATGCCTAACAATATCAATACTGATTTATCATCTGGACATTCCATTTTGAAAGAAAAATCCTAATTAGTGGCATTTTGAGTACATGACTGACATTTAGGTTGCAAGGTGAACAACACCAGTAATGATAAATTTAGGCATGGTTCATACCTCAACTTTCAGTTAGTTTTGGTACTAAAATAATGTTAAAATTTGTCATCTGATCACACGTGGTTCTTTACAGTGGTGATTTCTGAATTTTCCTATGAATATAGTATCACAGTTATGACTGGAAGAGACAATGATGTTATCATAGGAAGCTTATGGGAAAAAAAACCAAACAAACCAGACAGTGGAATGGTGACAAATGAGATGGATTTGCTCTAACTATGAAAAATGTGGACACTGGGAAACAAGGAAGGACAAAGAAGAAGGTATGTTGCATTTGTAAGGTACGAAAAGAGAAAATGTCACTGTCTTTGAAACCAGTAGGCAAGTAGCTAGAAATTCTCCATACATGATCTAGTCACTAAGTCAAAACTGTTAAACCTGAGAGATTTAAGTTAGGCATCTAAGTAATGTTTAGGTATTTAAAGAAAGGCTGGATTGATCTTTTTCTGTTTAAGTAGGTTGTGAAAGATGTGATGCTCTGCAAGCAGAGATACATCAAAGACTATTACAATGCATGTGACAGTCGTAATAGGTACACGTGGTATTTATATGCTAGAGTTTCAGTAAGCTTTTTACATATATAATAATCTAGTGTGCTGACTTGATGGGTCAGTTTCCCATGGAATTACCTGGAGGTAATTGTTGCAAATTCCTAGCGCAGAGATTGCCTGCCAGGATCCCATTAAGATAATAATATTTTCTAAGTTTAACATGCTTATAATCCACATGCAGTTTAGTATGTTTTCTTTTTCACTTTTTTTGTCCTGAAAATACAAATACATTTTAAAATATTTAATGGAAGCTAGCTCGTCACCGATTCATTTTCATTGTCTTTAAACTAGCTGATTAATAGATGCTGAACATAACTCAGATTTTTTAAGATGATTTCAATGAATTGTGAAATAAATGCAGTTTTTAAAATCTGCTTTATTACAGAAGAAAAAATGTGGCTGTCTCTTTAGTTGCCCTGTTTACGAGGCATAACAGCCATAGACGTAAGACTTAATATTTGTCCCTTGAGATGGTTGCAAATAGAACCAAGGGAATAATTAATCCTAGGGTACTAGAACACTAATTAGTATTGTTTGAATTGATAGGAGTTGTAGGTTCTTAGTACCTTTGAAAATCTATTTTTATTTTGGTGTGAATATTTTAACCTTTTTTTTTCACTTTAAGTAGCTGTCATTCTCAGTATATTTTTCATTCTCGGTATATTTTACATCATAATAGGAGGCATCTAAGGATGGAATACTGGCAAAAAGTCTGTATACCATCTGCTTACATATCTTAATTTTGACAATAAGAAAGACTACAAAAAATTCTGGGGTCTTATGAGATTCAAAGAAGCGAGGGGCACAGTCAGAGTGAAATACAGCACTGTTAGTAGCATACTAGATAAATATAAAATAGCTCTTCTAGCCTGGAATAATTGGTCCACCACAGTGCCTGCCATATGGCCAGCAGCTTGCTGATGCCCTTTGCCCCAGCTGTCTTGTGTAATGGCAGCATTTGAGTTGTTGTTCCAGTCATTCTGATAAAAGCAGTTTTTCACACTGACTAGTTATAGGTTGCAAAGATGGCCATTATTTTGTTTAAGACTTACACAATTGCCAGGGGCTACTTCTGATTTCTGCTGAAGTAGAATAAAAGGCCTGGACAAGCCCTTCACTGTTTTGACCACAGGTAGATGCGTGGAAAATAAACAGAGCAGAATTTTTTCTGTGTGTTTAGGTATGGCTATTCTTAAAGCCAAAGTTCTCTTCTGTACATTTGACCTCATTTTTCTAAGGTTTTTTGTTCATAGAAAATTCATTGTCTCAAATAGGCAAGTTTAGTATATAAGATATACTAAATAATATACTAAATATATTAATATAATGTACTAAAAATATACTAAATACTGAATATACTAATATACTAAAAATATACTAATATATACAAAAATATATACTAATTACTAATATGTTAAATATTATTTAAAATTATTTTAAAAATCAAAATAATTCCATAACTACAGTAGTCTTTACAGCATTTAGTTAGACATTGGGATCCATTTTAGACATCCTAAAAATTCTTTGGTTTTTACATGTATGGAAAGCTATGTTTTTAAAATATGCGCCTGCTTTATAGAAGTTGCTAGAAAAGATAATTGGTATTTTGACATATCAACACAGAACTTGGCTGTTTCAAGACAACCAAGAAGTGGTGAAACTTATCTGGAAACTGTAACAAATTATTAGGTTTTTTTGGTTTTTTTCTGGAGGTTGATCGTAAGTTACCAGGTTAATTATATTCATATGTTTCTTTCTAGCTACTAATTCTCCCCCGCACCCTGCCTGGCCATTTACAAGATATTTGCAAGAGGTTTAAAAGCCATTTACATTGCCAAGAAACTTACCATGTAGGGATAAAAGTTAAATACAGCTCATAACTTACAAAACATCAAACCTATAAACACGCTAAAACCTTCTAAAAAGATCTACAGTGATCTATCAGCATTCCTATCCAGCTTTGTTTATGTGCATTTCCTATTTTTGTTGGGTTAAGAGCAGTGTTTGTTCTGTGTTTGAACAGCACAGTTGGGTCTTGATCCATAACGTGGGCTTCTAAAGAATTTTAGGAGGAATACACATTTTTCACTGAATATGTTGCCTTCATTTTTTTCAATACTTCCAGTCTAAAAACTTTTGATACATTTTTACAGCTACAAGAAAGTACTACATGATACCAACCACGTAAATTAGGCCAAGTTTTGACCACCAACTACTTTTGATTCACCAACAGTGAAAACAGCTATTTTTCAATAGTCCTCTGGTTATATTATTTGGCTGAGGAGGTAAATTTTTTTTTCTTTTCTTTTGTTGTTAGTATGGTAGCGGGTTTCTTTATTTGTTTTTACAGTGTGCTATCACCTCTTCTGTTTGGTATCGTTATTGATACATTTTCCTGAAATCTGAAAGTAGGTTTCAAGATACAGAAGGTTGAGATACCTTAATTTTCTGCCTGCATGGCAGATTCCAGAGGCTTTTCACCATCTTCTTCTGTATTGATGTTTTTGCTCCTTTTCCTGCTTACCTGTCATAGGGATTTTAACCAATGTAACCTGTTCACAAAAGGCTCCATTGTACTTGAAAGTTAACTGCCAAGTATTTTCCTATGGATTGGAGATAGACCTTGGTCTGTCCCCCTATATTTTAATGCATTTGAATGAGGAGGTTTTTGTTGTGATCCAGTTCTAATGACTTATCCTATAACATCCACCCACCATTCTTCATTTAATTTAATTCTTTTGTCAACCTCTGATACATCTCTGATTCATCATTTTATTGAGCGCTGATGGATCCCATACTTCATAATCCTGGCACCAGCCCCTCTTTTACTGAATCATACAGATTCTTTTATTTTTTTCAGGACCAGTTACTGAGATGTGCTATGCATAGAACATTACGTAGCACTGTGATACTTCCATTACAAGTGATGTGTCACAGGTATGCCTTCCCAATGACGTAGGTGGAAAAAAAGGGAGTTGGTAATTATCTACCCATGGCTTACAGCGTATGTTTCATCCTGAGAGGCAATAACAAATTGGCCTGTGTCAGCGGTCTCCTTGTTGGAAAAATATTCCTGGATTATATGATAACAAGCAATCCTGTGTCATAAGTGGAATTAGGTATATAAGAAGGTGGATGGTGTTATGTTTATTAAGGCTATGCGTTGACTAGGTGGTTCTTGAGCTAATAGTGCTAATTAACAACTCACCTATGTGTGCATGTACTGAACTGACAATGAGTTTTGGAACCTTATTATGTGATTGCTTCCCTACTGTTTTTCACATGATTTTACTTTTTGGGTTGGAAGTATGCACACTGTTCTGCTGTAGCAAAAACATGGTGGTATACACATTCAGCATCTTCACAAGAATAGTGAGATGGTAAAATATTGTTCATTCACATAAAAATAAGGAACAAGCATACTGAAAAAGTATGAACAGTGCATTATATAAGGTACTTTTTGACCGTCATATAACTCAGGAAGTTTTCATTAATTAGTAAACTCACTTGGGCAGTAAGTGTCAAACTACAAATTCCAGCTCCAACATACTGAGATTAAATCTTCTCATTGAAGAATGTTTCTTAAAATTTTTAATATGGGCAATATAATTTGATGATGAATACTAGAAGACTAGTTACTGTGCTGTTATGATGTTATATAGAGTAAAAAGATTTCTTTGAAAACTGTGTTACACAATCTTTGAGAAAGAAACAAAGATTTTACCTCTATCTCAAACCTTCATGTTTCAGTGGCCTACTAGTGTTACAAAGCTTTGTTTTCCATTTTGTTTTTCATAAAAAAGCCAATATTAATGGTCATGCTAGGTGAGTTTTATAGCACTTTTCACATACGCCTTATAAATTTTAGATATAATTTTATTAAAATTTCAGCCTAACTTTGGGCAATCCCTTATTTACTAAATTAGCATTACATGATATTGGCTCTGAGGTATTTAAACAATATGAAGTATACCTCAAACTGAAGAATTTATAAGTTACTATTCTAGGTTTATGTGCAGGTAGGCAGTTCTAGCATATACTGAAAATGGCTAAAATCTCTTGAGTTTATCAGAGAAATCAGAGAAAAAGAAATTAGGGGTCAGGAAGTAAAAAGATAGGAAGTTCTTAGTGAAGAGAGAATTCTGCAAGTGAAGACGTTGTTTTGTTGTGGTTTTTTTCCCCTTATTCTAATATGTTTGGCATTCTTTTAGTAATTATTTTGTTGCTGGAAGTACTGATTCATTGTAGTTTTTCCCACAAACGTGTGTGAACTTTTCTACCTTCCAGATGAGTACTATGGTGCTAGTACTGCAGCAGTCTGCCTGTCTCTCTTGCTTGCCCTTTGCTGCTATGCTGGCTCAATGTGTTATTATTGATTCACTACCAAACCAGAGCAGCAAATAGTTGGTGGCTAAAAGAGTTTCATGGAATATGGGAAAAATTGAGTTCAAATGCTAGATTTAGACAAGACTTAAAATGAGATATATGTGCCAGATGACTACCCCAGCTACTAGATCCTTTGTGGTGCTGAGGATTTCCTGGATACATCTGCACTGTCCCTTTGCTCTCTCACTCCTTGGCTTCCATGGTCTAAGTTGTATACTTTGTTCACTCCTGAGGTCTCTCTGGATTGAATGTACTAGGTCCCTTGCTGATGAAGGGACCTTTTTCTTGCTCCCTGGTGTGTCTGAAAGACTAGTTAAACAACAATTGTAAAGACAGTGTGGAGGGCACTGCACAAAGACTGGCTACCTCTGCCTGACTGTCCTCCAGTGCCGTCCCAGATGGCATCATACTCTCGTATGCTTCATACCCTGCCTTATTCCATGCTGGAGTATACCACATCTAGCCTAAGCAGTATGGCTTTCTGGAGGGTTGCCAAGCAACCTTGTCACCGCTCAGGATAACCTGAAAAACAACCCAGTAAGTTACCCATCGAGGGTTTATAGCATTTTGGCTTGGGTTCATGAGAAGACTTGGGCATAGCTCTGTTATGCCTGGAGATGGCCTAGACTGGAGGTGTCACTTCCAGCACCATCAGCCTAACACACCGGTAGCAGGTCTTAGGGCAGCTTGACACTCCTGAATTCTGTCAATAGTGGTGAGCAGGGCCATTTTAAATTTCATAAAATGAAAGCAGAATGTATGTGAAGGAGAGCACGTGACTGCATTAAACACAGTAGGATGCATGCGTCTCCTGGCAAGAAATGGCTCTGACAAGCATCCATACATTCCCATGCCTGTATATGCCTCCCTGGAATCTTTTCTGCGTAGATCAGAAAAAGTAGCGCTCCCTGGGTACAAACCCCATTCCACCCATACTTCTGATGGAAACAACATTAACAACACGCTGGAATGTAGTTATATAAATTATGTGACAACATCTTGGTGAAAGAATAGTCATCACACCTCCTGTCTTTTCCCATTGATGCTTTCATGTGCATTTCCTATCCAACTCCTCTCCGAGGTTCCTAATTGCAGAAGACATCTTCCCATGGGCCTGCCACCCGAGGCCACATGTGGCACCCTAGCAAGGATGGGAGGGAGAATACTCCAGGCATTACAAAGTTTACAGCGTAAGACAGGGTAGGCGCTACTGACTTTTTGGTGTAGGGCTGTCTCAAAACACGGACAGAAACAGGACAACTTAACACAAGCATGTCTTCTTTCGTTAACCTTCAGCCTAGGATTTCTGTTTCTGACTGGAATGCTGTGTACATGGTGACAGATATGCTCACACAGCATAGGGGATGCTGCTTCACTCCTTTTGCAGTAGGCATCTAAGGTAGCTGCACACCCAAGAGTTAGCCAACAGTGAACACAGGAGGCCTGGTAGGACGCCGTGGTAGAAACAATTAATTGAGAGTGGACGGCGTAGTGTGTACCAGCTCCACAGCAGACAGGAATGTACGCTGCTAATCATCTCAAAGGCGTATTCCAATTCAAAGTGAGGCACCTGAAGCGCCACAAAGTTTTTGATTCACTCCTCACTGAGGGCAGCTTAGAAAAATACAGCAGCGAAGTTCCACTACCACATCGCACTTCTCATAATATGCGTCAGCTTGATTCTTATTCTCACTCTGTTTTCCTGTCCTTGCCTCAGTTGCTTTTTCTTCCAGTTGCATTTTTTTGCTCAGGAACATGTTACTGCAGAGAGAGATGCCTAGGTCGGTAGGTGTGACACCTTGTCATGATGGGCCACCTCGTCAGGTGCTGCTCTGGGAACGTGATCTGCAAATGAGTAAGTTTAAGCCTCCTCCTTATGCAAAATTGCAGGTTTCATCTTTGTGAAGCAGGTGTCTGCAACAGTGCACTATGCTGTGTCTGTCTTACCAATATATTGTGAACAGAAAGGGGTGCTCCCCTCTTCCAGAGGCTTTATGCTAGGGATAAGGAAAGAAAGCAGATCTTTATTTCTAGTTTTATAAATAGAAAGTCATTGGCTTCACTACCATGCAGTTCAGATGTTATGCTGGGCAATCCTGCAGCTAAGCAGTTACGTATGCAAGGCGTTGCACACTTGTTGATCACTGTGTGAGGCAAGACACCTTGTGATGACAGTGCCGTATCGTAGGACATGATCTGTTTGAAACTGTGCCACATATGCAGTGCCTCATCAGTGTTCACATGCACCCCCATTACGGGAGGTGTGTCAAACAGCAGTTGTTCACACAGCAGTAGGAAAGCTGGTATTCATCTTTCCCCGCAGCATTCTTCGTTTTGCAGTGAGTTGACATTTGATAGACATCCTGGAGCAGTTTAAGGACAGTGTTGTTGCGGTATTTCCATACAGCCAGCCTCAAGAGGGAGTCAGTGGGTTACTCTGATACACCGAAGCGGCCTAATCCTACAAAGTTTGGTATTCCTTGTGAAAATAAAGCTCTGACTAAGCACAACCAGGGGGAAGCAGAATTTGTGCACATGGCCTATAGACTGTGATGCAGCAGTAGCCCTTGTGAGGGCTGGTAAGAACCTTGTGGAATGAGATCCTGCATCAGCTAGGAAGCTGTTGCTAGACTGGTGTATGCCAGTACCACAATAAATACTGCAGCTGTTGTCCTAAGGTTCTGAACGATTCCAGACAAGGTAGAAGACATTTTTAAGACTTTGGGTTTTGCCCTTGCATTTCCCCTATCAGTTGTCTCTAATTCTTTTGAGCATTGTTTGCCATTGTATATAAACACTATTCTTAGCATGGACTGATACACTCTGGGGCATCCACTTTATAGCAACGTTGGAGGATAATATTGGCTTCAATATTGGGTTTCCTGACAGTTTCCTGACTGTTAAGGATTATGAAAAATACAATATTTGACTATAAATGTCTGTCTGTATGGCTGTTCTTTCCATTGACTCTGATCGTAGTGGTTGACTTTTGATAATGTTATTGTCAATACTGTATTACTGGCTAATAAAAGAGAGTTGAGGACATGAACATTAGTTCTGTACACATGTGCAAGGAAGCATGACACACATTTGTTGCAATCTATGTATGTAATTTGCTCTATTAAGTGCCTCATGAGACAGGTTAATATTAGAGCCGGTGAATGGCTATAGTAATAAGTGTAATTTTGACGTGAAGTTCATCCAAGTATGTGAGTACTGTGGCACATGGGACTGTAGCAGGTTTCCATACATACATCATATAGAAGTGAAAACATGACATGTGACCCATGACCAGATAACTGAGATTATTGCAAGTGCATCCAAGGAATTATTTTACACTGGTAGCTAATCATATATAGACTTGTCAGACCTGGTGTTATATCAGAGCTAGATAGCTAGGTGACTAGGGAAGTTTATCCTGCTGTAACTTTATAGCTGGTTGTTATAAATTAATAGCTGTTAAATGCTGAAGAACAACATCGTTATTTGCAGCTATTTTGGTAATGCCTAATGACTCTAGGAATGTTGTTTCATCCCTGCATAAGAAAGAAAATGCAGGCACTGTAAAATTTTAATTAACAGTAAGAGCTGAAATGAGAAGAAGAGTGGTAGGAAAGTAGGCCTCAGTAAGTTTCAGTACACCACTTGCCTTGAATAATGTCATGTGAGGAAGCAAATACTCTTCTATCCCCTTCATTTGATCTGATTCCAGATGGTATAATATGATTCCTCCCGCCAACCCTGGTAAGACCTCGCTGCTAGTGATTGAGAAAGTTTGATATTGTACCAAGTTATCATCCAGGAATTTAATGCATTTTTCAGGTGCTAGTCTTTCTTATTCTGACAGTTTTTTCCACCCTTTGTCATCACAATAATTTTATTGTGTTATTCATAGGACAAAAGAATGAAACACGGGGCCATAATTTTTGTAGTCCCATAATATTCCCAAATAAGGCCTACTATACACTTGCTCAGTTGTCTGAAGCATTTAAAACTAAAAAGTATTTTTATATCACCTCATGTCTTCATACACTCCAAATTTCTGGATAGAAATTTTCAATGTTCTTTGAGGATTACCTTTTAAATTAGGTGAAATCTCATTGGTTATTTCCAAGATTAGTTTGCTTTTCCTACTTCAAAAATGTTTTCAAAACAAACATGGAATAAATGCATTATACGTGAAAGAGCTACTGAGGAAGGAGGCTATTTCCTACATCTAACAAGGAAGCATCTTCAATACTACTTTCATTCTTAGAAAGTGTTCGATTTAAAGATGTCTTTGCCTATAAAATGTGTGCTGAATTAAGAGAGATTGAAAATTAAATTAACCGGTAATGTTTAAAGATGAGAGGATTCGGCAGCAGTGTTAGAAATGCTCATGAGGAGAGAGATTCCAAATGTAGCAGAAGACCTGACTTTGGAAAGGGAAAGTTGTGCTAAGAAGGGTTCATCTAGGTGTCCTTCACAGTGCAAAGAGGAGGATTCATAGAATCACAGAATTATTGAGGTTGGAAGGCACATCTGGAGATCTAGTCGAATCCTCAAAGCAGGGTCAGCTAAAGCAGGTTGTCCAGGACTATGTCCAGTTGGGTTTTGAATATCTCCAAGGATGGAGACTCCACAACCTCCCTGGGCAACCTTTTCCAATGTTTTACCACCCTCACAGTAAGAAGGTTTGGGGTTTTTTTAATGTTTAAATCGAATTTTTTGTATTGCATTTTGGGCCTATTGCTTCTTGTTCTTTCACTGGGCACCACTGAGAAGAGCCTAGCTGTATTGTTTACTCTGCCCCCATCAGGTATTTACACACAAAGATACTCTCCCACCTTCTGCAGGGTGAACAGCCCCAGGTCTCTCAACCTCTCATTAAATGACAGAAACTCCAGTTCCTTAACCATCTTTGTGTCCCTTTGCTGGACTAGCTTCAGTATGTCCATGTCTCTCTTGTACTGGAGAGCCCGGAACTGGACTGAGCACTCCAGATGTGTCTGTCTCATCAGTGCTGAGTAGAGGGAAGGATCGCCTCCCTCCACCTGCTGGCAATGCTTTTCCTAATGCAGGCCAGGGCGCTGATGGCCGCCTTTGCCACAAGGATGTACTGCTAGCTCATGTTCAACTTGGCCACCAGGACCCTCAGGTTTTTTATGCAAAGCTGTTTTCCAACTGCTCAGTCCCCAGCGTGTAGTGATGCGTGGGGTTATTCCTCCTGAGATACAGGACTTGGGGCTTACCTTTGTTGAACTTCACAAGATTCCTGTTTGACCATTTCTTCAGCCTGTCGAGGACCCTCTGAATGGCAGCACCTACTGTATCAGTCACTCCTCCCATTTTTTTGTCACCTGCAAACTTACTAACTGGCCTCCAGCCCAACTTTGTGATGCTGATCACAACCCTTTAAGCCCAGCAGCTCAGCCACCTTTCAGTCTACCCCCCTGACCACTTATCTAGGCCATTATTCATCAGTTTGCCAATGAGGATGTTATGGGAGCAAGCGTCGAAAGCCTTGCTGAAGTGAAGATAAACAGTATCAACTGCTCTTCCCTCATCCATCATGCTAGTGATTTCATCATAGAAGGCTGTCAGGTTAGTCAGGCATCATTTCCCTTTCATAAATCAATGCTGACTACTCTAAATCACATTTTTGTCCTTAATGTGTTTGCAAATGGTTTCCAGAATTATTTGTTCCATCCCCTTCCCCAAGGGTAAAGGTGAGGCTGACCAGTTTGTAGCTAGTTGCTTTGAATGACTTCTGGAGGAGCACAGTACAGCCAAACCTGGCCAGTTAAGCTGTCTACACAGCAGCAGCAAACCACTTTTTTGCTCCTCTCAGGAATCTTATGTACATGTGCACAGATTTCACTCCAAGTTCCTTATCTCTCTAATTATTATCTACTACAAAAGGCAGCTTTTGAAAGTAGAAAGGATATTTTTTAAATGGATTCTCAATGTTTCTTAGGCTTTTCATATCTGAAAATGTGTGTTAGAAGCAGGCTGTCGTGTAATATCTTCAGCAATTAAAGTTTTTAAAATGGTCTTGCTTAATAGTCACTATTAGTCATGATAGACATGACCCCTTATTTCTCGACAGTTAGTAATAATTTTGAGAAGTAGTACCTTCTCTGTCATTACACATAATAGTAAAGCTAATCTGTGCTGATTTCGTATGCTAAGCAAACTTACCTTACTGAAAAAAAATGAAGAGTGATTTAAATAGAGATTGTGTTTTAACTGACAGTCTGAGGATATCAGTGAGGCAAGTTATGTAAGGACAGGTAATGTCTTTTATTAGAAAAAAGTAGGCAGGATTTGTTAGGCAGGAGCATTTCTGTGGAATTATTAATAGCAAAACATAGTTTTAGTGTATGCTAAATCACAGATAAAACCGAGACAGGGAAAAGGTAAGATAGCCATTTATTACCAACAAGTCTGAAGATTTCTTCAGTGTACTCTCTGTAGAGGATTTCAGTGAGTTCTAAATACCTGAAAAGTTTACACGAGGGATAGTATTATTTCTGAGGATTTTGAAGAACAAAGGCTTGGCCTGAAATTCTACATTCATGAGATTCTGTGTTCTCTTTTTAAATTTTAATTAGTGCTATCAAGTAAATTTACCTACAAATTACCAATTAACACATTCTGAAATGTAAGTGTTGTAACCTTTGGAAAGGTCATTCTGCACAAAATGAATGGGAGAAGAAGCCGACTTATTACATACTGAGGAAAAAGTCTCTCTTCAGCTGGGAAGATACAGCTGGTGCCTCCATTATTCCTTGGTAGTTGGTGAGGTCAGCAGTGAATATTTGGTAACTTGCTGAACTGGACTCTCAACTCCAGTTAGACAATAAATTGAGGGCCTTTGCTGGATGGGGATTTTGCTCTGTAGAAAACACACCAGATGTACATTATCTCTTCATCAGTGTTGCTTTGAAAATATGCAAAATGTGTTCTCTTAACTGCAGTAAACATTTTTTTTTTGCATTTGATTTAGACCTGATATGTTATTCACCTGCTCTAGTCACGCTTCATCTCTACTTTTCCCCCACATCTGCTCAGGTGTCTGGGCTCAGACTGATTTCCAGGTATTGGGCAGCAACTGTTAACAGAACTACAGTTTATTAAAAAAGATAGTTCTGAACGTTGCAGATAAAATGCATTTAAATTAAGTAGCTATATAAGGAAAATGCCATCTTTTTACAGTGGGCAAACAGAATTAGCACTTGCTTAAAATAGAGACAGCAGCTTGAGAAGAAAATTTCTAGCAATAACCATCGAAGCAGTTCATGTCCCATGGAGAAGCCGTGCCAGCTGTGGATTCTTTGGGCTACTTAACACCCCCACCCACAGCTGCAGTAAATAAGGCTTGGAAATGGCTCCTCTGTCAGGTGCTCTGTAGGTGCTACTTCAGGGTTTTGGTTGCACCATTCAGACAGCTTTTTGGAGTGCTCTGCTGAGGATAGTTGTGGGGGTTTTTTAATTTTTTTTTTTTAATTATTATTCTTTTTCCTGGTGGAAAAGCTTGAGTCTTCTTTACTTCAAGTGAGTAAAATAAGCTCATATGGCATCTAGTGGTAAGGGATGTTTATACTGCTCAATAGTGTATATGTGAATGTTGTTTTCTAGGAATACACTGAACTCTGTGGAAGTAACAGCTTAATCTAGCTATTGGTTACTTTAAAAAGTATTGATTTGGAGTCTTTGGTACAGACTAAGTTTATGGGGCTTTACATTTGCTTTGTTATATTTCCTTTAAAAAAAAAAAAACCACAACAAAAAAAAAGTGATTTATTATTTTTTAAATGGGTTTGATGCTATTTGCCCACTTGCCATTTGTGTATCAGAGAATGCTGATGCTTTTTAATTCTAATTAATTCTGATGTACTTTAAAATCAGAGTTTTAAAACTCTGTCAAAGTCTGTAGTGTTAGAGCTAGAATAACATTTGTGTCTGAGCTTTTTATATGAAGGAAGATGGGAGTTTGAGAGTGCTGTATTTTTGTTTATTATGGGACTTCCTTTATCTGTTTTGCTTATGTTCCTGAAAGTCTTCTGATACATTCTACTTTCTTAACACTTCAATTTTAGAGAGAAATGATTATGAGAAAATCTGACTATAGAACTTTTGACTTTTATTGTATAAAAATAATTTGCGATTGCTAATGGCTCCAGTTGAAACATATGTAAAAAGAGCCCAATACTTATTGTGCCTTATAAATCGAGGAATCTTAAGTTGTTCTTTTCAGTGTTTTGATGTATGACTTGTAATCTTGATTGTTTGGGTTGGCAATTTTGTGTTAGCCCAGTGTAGTAATTGCTTTCTGGAAATATACGTTAGTTTTCATAACATAGTTTTGTTACAAGTACATGCACCTGGACTGAAAGTGAACTATTTTCTTCTTTTTCAAAGAAAATAATTTTATTATTTCTTTCCACTCTTTATGCTTCTTTTAGTTGTTCTTGGAAATCTGTTACAAAGTTGGCTATTTCTAGTAGTCTGATACAGATAGTGAATTAACATTGAAGGGCACAGCGCATGTGACGAACTTGTTCTGTCACGGGTAAGTAGTGCACGTGATGTTGAGAAGTGCTAGTAGAGAACCCTTCTTTGTCTGGCCCTCTTCCTCCCACCCCAGTTTTGTCTTTATTTTGTTGGATATCTTGGAGCTTGAGGTTTATATCTTCAGTAAGGAGTATCATTTCCGTACTTGTGTACTTCTGTTCCACAGTTGGTTTGTCTTTGGAAAAGGCTGGTAATACCTTTGCAGTGGAGTGAGAGAAAGATTTATCAGGCAAAGTGTTATTGTATAAGGAAATACTACATATGAAATTCTAAAAATGGAAAGTAGTGTAACTCCTAACAAGGAGAAAACACTGCATGAGGGAAGTAAGAAAGCAGACACTGCTGTTAAGCTGGATGATTTTTGTATCGTTAAATTACTTGGAATGGTAGGAATAACAAACTGTGTGGGAGTGTTGGAGAAGTGTGATAAAGGGAAGGAATAGAAATGATTTGTAGAAATATGTCAAGTACTTGCACAGCTGCATTTTTCCCAAATAACGTCAAGTTCCCGTTGGCCAACTATGTAGCGATTCTCAGTGGCAATTTATGCTTGCTTTTATGATTGAAATGAATTCTGAGAGGTAGACAGAACAGGATGAATTTTAGAGAAAGCTTTTGCAAAGGGGCATCACAAAACAAAGCACAAAGGCTTTTTGGTGAGAAAGAGGTAATAGAGATTGGTCTTGCTGCCTGCTCTTTCCATTTGCATAGGGTACCTTGTCTTATGTTCAGGTACCTATTTACCATGTGCACTGTCAGCTGTGTTGTCTTTGCTGGGCTTGAAATTCTTAAAAATAGTGCTTGAGTCTGAAAAATCTGACAAAATAGCAGAGTTAGCTTTGATCTGTAAAATAACAACTGTGTGAGGTATTAGAATCACGTAGTAAAAATATCTATTTCTGAACTGGCAGTGGAGCACAAACAAAGTGCGAAGTGTTATGATTTTCAAATAATTTGGAATGACTTTGAGAGAATTATGTCTGGTTTTATTAGACAACTTATGCTTCATGTTCATGCTTTCATGGGGAGAAGCTATGAAAAGGCAAGGAGCTGAATTATAGTTGGGCTTATATCTAAGAAAGATGAAAGAAGGTGTAATGTTAAAAAAAGCAGTCTTGAGGGCCAACTAGTGTCTTTTAGTATAAATGGAAGGTACTTGCTCCTGTGAGAAGAATTGCATAAGATATGATTTTTTTCAAGTATTTCATTCAAATTTACTAGTTGTTGTGATACATTTTTCATTGACACTAAGCAATGTGCATACCGCAGTACAAAAATACAAAACGAGATCCTGTAAGGCGTTATGCTTTTGGAGTAGGAAATCTCTTGTATCCTGGGTAGGAGAAAAATCTGTGGAAGAGTGACTTGCTAGCCCTGCAAATAGGTGGTCAATAGCCACATCTGCTCCAAGTATTCGTTAGCTAGAGCCTTGGTAGGAAAGCACTGTGCTCTAGGTCAGATCGTATGCAAATACAACCCTTCTGCTTCCTCTATGGCAAGTACTCATTAGGGGAAAGCGTCGCAGTCTGAGAATAGATTGCTGCTCCATGAGTGTGACTGTAAAATATCTACCTTTACAGTTTTAAATGCATCTTCCTAGGCACTTTTTTAACAACAACAACAACAAAAAAAGTCAAAGCATTTGGCATGTTCATTGTTGCTTTGTAAAGTGGGTGTTATCGCGGTCAGCCCGCTGTTACAAATGTAGACAACTTCAGGTGAAACCTTTTGGCCTCATATGACCAAAAGACAACAGGACATGACATTTTTGATTGAATCTATTTAATTGAAGAATGAAGAAAATTACATGTACTCTGCAAGAGCAGAAGTACCGGCCAGGCTGTTCTAAGCGAAGGATGCCATCTACGGAAGGCCGAGAGAACCGCTGCTTCGCGCGAGTCATCGCAGTGGTGGTTTAGGTTAGTGAGTGCCAGAATTCATGACTGAGGTTTCCTTCCACATGTTTTAAATATCAAATGTCATTTTAGAGAGAAAACAAGCACAGAGCTTCTATGTATCTTATAGAGCAGAAGTAAAATGCTGTGTTTGTAATTATGAAAGCTGTTGAAAAATCAATGCTTGAAATATGCTAAATTACAGGTATTTGCAGTCACTGCAGTTTCCTCTATGGAGGAGTGAAATGAGGCTGAGCATTAACAAAATGGATTCTTGGCCACCTTTGCTCTGTGTGTCGGTTCCTTGTTACCTATGGCTAATGTAATTTAGGGCTCCACAATGTAATTTAGGGCTCTGTGGCCTGCAAAAATGTAACGTGTCTGCCTGGGGGCGTTGACGGTCGGGTGGCTGTAAATAGCGGAATGGTGATCTTTGGCGGGGGGTGGGTGTGTGTGTTACTTGTTGTAGAAGGATGTGAAAACTGCATTTCAAAGTTGAATTGCAAGAACTTGAGAACCTGATGGCCGATGCGGGCAGTACGGTTCCTCCTGCCCGCCCCGCCGCTGCCGGCGCGGTGCAGCCGGGGGGGGGCGCCCTCGGCCCGCGCACCCCGGGCAGGACCGTCGCTTGGGTGGAGGGAGGGAGGGCAGAGACGAACCAGACACCTCCGTTTCATACCCAGCTCACGGTTCAAGGTCAGGGCTGTGTAAACTGCCGCACAAAGGCTCCTTTCAGGAACCGGCTTCGCGGCCGCCCGCACAATCCTCCATTCAGGCGGTGACCCCCACGGGGCCAAGGCGTGCGCGACCCTCGCCCCGGGGAGCCGCCCGGCCCGGCCCGGTCGTGCGCCGTTCCCGAGAGCCGGGCAGGGCGGGCGGCCGCTGTGGGCAAGCGGGGCCGGTGGCAGCGAAGCGCTCGTTGTCGCCCGGTGCCGCAAGCCGGGGGAGCTCCCCGGCTGTCCTCGCCTCCCCTCGCCCCTCCTGCCCCGCCCCGCCCGGCGCTATTTGCATACTAGCCGCCCAGCTCGGATTTCACTGGCCGAGACGGTCTCCGTCGGCATCGCTGATTGGTGCTTCTCCCCGCAGGTCATTTGCATGCGGCGGTGCGGGGCAGACCTGCGGCGGAGAAGTTGAGTCGGAGCCGCCGCCAAGTGTCCCGCCGAGCGGCTCGCGCGGAGCCCGCCCCGCGCCCTCCGCGGGCCTCGCGACCTGCCCGGGCAGCCGGCGGCCCGCGCGCCGGGGCTCTCGGCCGCCGCCAGCCGTCCCTCAGGCTGAAGATGGCTGAGCGCAGCCTCCCCGCGGGATGGAGGTAGCCGGCCCTCGGCGGAGCCGGCGTGCGGGGAGGGCTCCTTCCCGCCGTGCTGCAAATCCTCCCGCGCCGCTGGTGGGGCAGGCGGCTCTGGCTCGGTAGGCGCAGGAGGGATCTGTTCCAGCCTCACCTTTCGTGCTCGTTGCGGTTGGCTTAACCCGTCTTTCCTATGGCTGGGATATACAGCTCTACTCTGAAGACCCTGGAGGATTTAACTTTGGACTCTGGTTATGGGGCAGGGGATTCCTGCAGGTCCCTTAGTCTCTCTTCTTCCAAGTCCAACTCCCAAGCCTTCACCTCTTCTCAGCACAGAGGCAACTGGTGGTACTACTCGGGCTCCATGAACAGTAGGAATAACAGCTGGGATACCGTGAACACTGTCCTGCCAGAAGACCCCGAGGTTGCAGATATCTTTTCCAAGTGTCCTAAGCTGCCGGATCTAGAGGAATACCCATGGACTGATGAAGACATTGGAAAAATACTCAGAAAAGGGAAGGGAGATGGCAATACCAGAACCTTTTCTCAGGAAGCTGTCAGGCGGCTCTCGCAGTTACTGAGGCGCGCCTTGATCAGGGTCTCCAGGGAAGCTCAACGGCTCAGCGTGATGCACTCCAAGTGCACCAGGTTTGAGGTGCAGAGCGCTATCAAGCTCATCCAGAGCTGGTCGTTGTCAGAAAGCTGTGTCTTGGCAACTGTCAAGGCGCTCTCTCTGTACAGCATGAGTGCTGGAGACGGACTGAGGAAAGGTAAATCGGCTAGATGCGGCCTCACCTTTTCAGTGGGGAGGTTTTTCAGGTGGATGGTGGACACCAGGATCTCGGTTAGGATCCATGAATATGCAGCCATCTCTTTAACCGCTTGCATGGAAAACCTTGTAGAAGAGATTAAGGCTAGGGTTTTGGCAAGTCAGAGCCCAGATGGTGGAGGAGGGGAGATCTCAGCTGAAATCCTGGAGATGGTTATCAACAACGATGCTGAACTTTGGGGAGTGCTGCAACCTTACGAGCATCTCATCTGTGGGAAAAATGCTAATGGTAAGATCCAGCTTTTACAATTTCTAATCTTCGTACCAGCAGGCTTTAAAGTAAAATTGTTGATTTCTGCGGACTTAGGGTTTTTTGGTTTTTCTTTTCATCTGAATTGCATCTTGGTTGTGGTTTGTGTGTGCGTAAAACAGACATGATGGTTTTACCAGGCAAGAGTGATCCTGCTTTATTCTTAAGATGTACCAGTTTATAAAAGCTGCAGAGGCTGTGGGAAACCAAGCCCCGTTGTCCTAACAAATGTCTCCTGACTTTCTACCAGCTGCCGTTTTGAGCATTTTTACTATAACTGGCATGTAAACATGCTTCTCTGTAACCATAAGATGAAACGTGCTTTATAAGCTGCTCTTTGGAAAATACCACTATTGTTTTTAAACAAAATTTATATTGTAGTGAGTATCTTGCAGTTTTATCTTGGAGATGCTATTCCCACATACAGCCTGGAGAGGGAAAACAACATTATTTTTTTTTCTTTGCAGTAGTAAAATACAGTTTCTGAGCAGAAAACTTAAAACTACGTGTTACTTAGACTTCTTTCTAGTTTAGCAGAAACCGTGTTGTAATTAAGCTCTTGTTTATTGCACGAGTGTGTGCTTGGCTTGCCAGAGTATGTAGGATGGTGCCTCAGTAATGAGAATAACATAGCATTAAGATGCTTACCTCTGTAATTTTTTTAGAAAGCAGACTTTTTGAACAGTTAAGCAAATAAGTAGATAGAGGAATGTTGGCGTCTTCCTATGAGACTGAGGAGCAATTTGAAAGGCTTAAGTCATGACAGTTCTGTTAAGAAGCTGCGCTGTTTATTTTGCATTGTCACTCTGAGGAGTACCATATTTTTCCATGGAAAACTTGGAGAAACATTCAATTTAGAAAACTATTCTGAGTACCACACACAACTTTGTGACTTTTGCTGGCCTCATAGTTACGGTCAGATATTCCATGCATAATACCTTTCTGATTTAACTCTTTATAAAACCAAGTGGCTTGGTCCTCTTCAAAAGGTAAACTTATAACGAGAGATAAGTAAAGGAGTGGATTTTCTTTGTGGAAAAAATATACCTTAGGTGAATGTTAGTAATAACATTTTTGTCAGAGAAGGGCTGACTCAACTTCTGCTCCTTGGGCACATTGATTTCCTGCAGTTATCCTATCCAAAGCAATAATGTCGCGATTCAGATCACTAGTAGATAGGTGCAGTGACTGTCCCCCGTGGGTCTGCCTGGTTCATATTACAACGTAAGAGGATGGCTGCTATTACAGTGTTCACAGAACCTCTCTTGTGCACTCTATCTGCCCTCTGTCCACTGACGGTGTTACTAAATGTATGTGAAATAAATGTGAGGAGCCCTTTGGGATGTGTTCTCGGCACTGGTACAAGACATAACTGTAATTTTAAAAGTCACAGACATCTCCTTTTTTAACTACAAGCTCTTTAATGGAAGATTATAAAGGTATGGGGATGTCTTGTCATCTGCCAAAACACTTGTCATAATCTGTTGTGTACCATGGGAGTATTTGTCACCAGGTCCAAAAAGAGGACTTGGTTCCCTCTCTTGTAAGCAAAGCTGGAGTAAAATATTGTGGTTTTGTAAAGAAAAACATGCACTTCAGCTGTTCTCTGCTCAGTGCTTCTGCCACGCAGGTTCTGTGTGTAAAATGGAGAGGAAGAGTCAGTCTCTCACAGAGCTTTCTTTCCTTAAGAGAAATCTCCTTCTTGGAAAAATTGCAATGAATGAATGGAAGCTGCTGTTCGATGGAAACATGAGTGACTGTGCAGGGAAATGCTTATAAATATTCAAACCACCAAATGGTCAGTTACGATAACGCTTGTGTAGTGTAATACCAAGCAGTCACTGGCCACAGAAGGGTTGGCTTCTGTTGCCTCTTTTGTTGTTGTTCTCTTTCAGATCAATTCTGCCAATAACTGAATGCATTTTTTGAGTCTGAAAATTGAATAAAACTGCGCATGAAGGTATCCTGTGACTTCCTGTGACCGTCTGTCACTGATATTTTACCTGACATAAGTCAGTGATAATGGCTTTTCTTGCAGTTGTAAGACCACAAATGGTTTTATATGGATGCAAAAAGCTTGAAATAACTTCTTTATCCTTTCTCCCTGTAGGAATTGTAAATTAGTAATATTCACATCATTCTCCACAGTGCTTTCAAGTGATCTTGTCTTTTACATTAATTTAAATTTGAGGTAGATCTAGTGATAAAATAACTGGATTTTTTCCAGTGTAAGGAACAGGAAAACTTGCTTTACTGTTATTTTTTTCTTTTCTAGTGAGAATATTTTAAAGGAGTACTCGTAAATTGCGAACCTGGCATATGTTTGTTGGGCTTTGTTTTATAGCACTGAGTTTGATGTTAGAGATAAAAAGCACTTAGAGGTTAAATTCTAACTCCAGTCAAGCATTGCAATCTCTGGATGAAATCCATGGCAGTGTACTATGCAGAAGATTGCACTGGATTATCATAATGGACCTTTCTGGCATTATGATCTATTGAATACAATTTTCATTATTAGATCAGGATAGCATGCTTCTTTGGAGTCTAAGAAACAGTAAATAAATACATAAATCTTTGTAAAGTCTCAAGAGACTGAGGTTTAGACCTGTATTTCTTCAGTGACTAATCTCCCATCAAAGACAGTAGTCCAGTCACCGTTCTTAAGGCTTTGGAGGCTGAAATCTTAATATTCTGTATTGTAACAAACATGTTTTAGTCAACACCTGGTGTGTGAATGGTAAAGTTTAAAACTCTGTAAATGCTTAAGGGGAATTTTAAACAAGCCACGGATTTATTTTAAAATAATATTATTTGCCCTTTCTGTGAAGCTGTTCTTTAATCAACTATTTGCTGCTTCTATGAGACGTTTTCTGCTGTTAGTGTGAGTTCTGACTTCATGTTTGGGACTCAGTCTCTGCCTTGGAAGGAGGAATGTCATCTGAGCTTGTGGTCGTGAGGAGTTCTGTAAAGCTCTCTGGGTGTGTTAATGCCTCCAAGGGTGAAGTCTTTCCAGACAGAGTCTAGGTGGGATGTTGCAAAAATAATGCAATGCAAGCTGGAATAAAAATTAAACAAAAGCAACAAAAATGATAAGCAGCTACTGAACAACATAGCAACTGGAAGGTTAAAAAAAAAAGCAATATAAATTGGTATACATGTTTTATTTTCTATTTTTAATTAGATGGAGATATATGATATGCATTGTTTGATACAGTTAAAGTAGAGAATGCGTCCGGTAGTTTCACAGGGATTTTGACACATGCTAATTTGGAATATTACAGTCTATTCATTAAAGTGTTTGTTGGAAGATGAGGAGAAATATGAAACTTACCTTGGAAAAGGGATTCGTTTAGTTGATGTTCCTGTGTTTGAGTGGTGCGTGGTTCATTAGAATCTGAACTGTCAGCACTGCAAATACGTTTTGATATTATTGCCCTATTAACTACAGCACTTACATTGTACTTAACTATCTGGTTATTGCTGAGCACTCCTGCGACAGCCAGTACACCTGCTGTGCTATTTAATGCATCAGCACATCCTGGTGTTCTGTAGATACAAGTGTTGACAGATGTTTTTGCAAAGAAAAAAAAAACCCAACAAAAAAAACCCCCAAAAACCCAAAAAAACCAAACAAAAAAAACCAAAAGGGGGGGATGTTAACTTGGTAACACTGTCTTCACATACCTCTTAGCTGAAACACTTGAAGTTCTCTGTGGATGAACTAATCCACAAATTAGCTTGTTGATTTGCTCAGCTGATGAGTGGTAGAAACAGAGTCTGAAATAAGCTCTACTTGTGTCTTGAGACATTTTTTTCAGAAAGGGGTTGAGGGGGGAAAATGTGTAACCTCACACTGGGAGGGAATGATTTGGACTCAATAGAATTAGAGCAGAGATGAATTTTCATCTCTCTGATACTAAACACTGCGGCACACGCTACCAAGTGTCAAGCATGGACTTTGGATTTAATATCACTAACTAACCTCATTTTCTTTTATATTTCTCACTGCACTAATATAGGTTAAAAATTATAGCCGACTTTAACATCAAGGATTTTTTAGAGCTATGCCATTATAATAATTCCTTTTTATAGCTATCAAAATGGTATGAAATAACTTTTTTTTAATTTCAATGTAGTTGTGGTACGTTACTGAAATCCAGCATGAAAAAAAATTATGACATTTCAATAAATAGAATGTCCGTTTGTTATCTGAACTGAACGAACTGTTGTGCTCATAAAGAGTGTCATCAATTTTAATAAGCTATCAGCTTCACAAGTATTCAGGAAAAAACTGCATGTTGGAAGGGGTGCATTTTGGGGAAGAGAGCAGCAAGTGCAATCAATACGCTAAGCTGAGTAGAAGTACAAGGCTAGTACAGCAGTACCACAGGTGGTTTGCAAATCATTGAAAAAATCAAACGCACACCTCTCTTCTGTGTCGTCATATCTGAAGCAGTAGTTTGAAGCAATGTTGCTTACTGGGGATTCCTGGTTAGGAATACGGTAGACCTGTGTGCACGTTTCCACGTTAGATGAGCTGGTCGTAGCTGTGATCCTATTCGAACTATGGCTTTCTTCACTTCTGTACAAATGTACCCCCAACATACCTTGTGTGCTGCTACTCCTACGCATCCAACAGCTTGGATTTATATCCACAAACCCACAGGGACAAATTCTTTAAGCCTAAATGTTAGTGCTTGTATATACATGCTCATGTCTCCTACAAACGTAAACCACTGGATGCACAATTAAAAATACAAACATCTGCAGATATGCATCTTGCTTATGTTAAAGGGTAGATCAAGTAAAGCTAAAATGCCTACTTTTTCCCCTTATAGTGCGATTTCTGTGTATATGTATATTTTTCATTTAGTGATAGTAAAGGAAAATTTCATTAATGAAAGAATAATGCTGTCTTAAATTAATCTTTCAAATTGCTGATATTGCACCACAGCAATAAAATTTGGGTCTTTTCAATTCAGTTGCTTAAAGAGCAAGTGCTGGAATTCCCTCAGTGTATAACTACGAGCAGCAAATTCTGATATTTGGATTTCAAGTGGAATCAGTGTTGGTGACAGCTTGTCCCTGTGAAACTGAGGAGCTAGGCCTGAGAAGAACGAACCTCTTGGAGAAAAAAAGTCTGTGACCTGTTGTGTCGAGGCTGAAGTCTGTTGTTACTGCTAACACCAGGGGTTTGAACTGAGCAAATACTGTTGAGGCCAGGACAGAATTTTATCCCTGGTATGTAAAAACCCCAAGTTATAACAGGGTTTTGCGGGTTTTTTTTTGTTTGTTTTGGGTGGTTTTTGTTTATTTGTTTTTGGGGTTTTGTTTTGTTTTTAATTTATTTTTCAGGTGAAAAATCAAGCTGTTTTAGCTCAAAGTTCAGCTGTGAACACTTGTGCAATATTTGGATATTTGGGGTGCTCTTGCATGGGTTTTTTAGTGTGTCTGCAGGAAAATGAGGAATGAGCTTTGAGTGTTCATATTCTTAATAATAAAATATGGTATGGCTGATGTCATGTCTGCTGATGTCATGTCTTCTGATACTGGAATAATTGAAATTAAATTGTCTCACTTCCAGTTTGAAGATCTTGCAGCATACAGTCAGCTAGTCTTTCTGAACTGAGCCACCAGAGTGGTTTTTTTTCATGTACCCCATTTAATTTCTCATGTGATTTGAAAACTAAACCCATCTGGTCTGGGAAAGTTGATGGTTGTCAGAGAACTTCCCTAACTGATCTCTAGCATTACACATTGCCTCCTCTTGAAATCGGCACTCACCCAGTGCATGGATGTTGTATATATTCTAGCTGTTTTGAAGTCTTAATCCTACCTAATTTGGGGCTATTCCAAAACTAATTGCAGTAGTCACGTAGGGTGGCAGTGAGCTTTTTACACTGAAAAATCTTGTTTGGGTATTAATGTTATTGTAATGTTTTCATGTTGTAATAATTTATTTCTGCTCATGTACATGGTATGATTCAATTAGTCTAGTTAATGGTCCATTTAGAGCTTCCTTCCTTATCTGTTTCATTTTTCTGTGCCTTTCCCTAGCTTGGTGTTGTAATGCATGGGTATGCAACACCGCAAGGGAAATGTTTAAGCTTATAAAGCCCTCTGTCGTATGAAATGTAAAGAGTACAGAAGTACTGAATGTAATTATTTACAATAGACTGCATAAAATTCACTTATTGCACAGTTACTAAGTTGAGAGGGGCATGGGCTTAGGACTGAAGCACTTAAATAACTTCAGAAAGAACTGAGGGTCAAAAGTGCCTCTTTGCACTTGGAAGCTTAAACACAAGGTCTTAATTTTGAACAAGAAGCAAGTTCATTTTAGAAAGAACTCATCTTATAGCAATGCAAGAAAATGGCAAAATAAGGCCAAAGGTAATATTAATCCTGTGATCCTCACTAAGCTGTTATGTTGTCCTTTCTTAAAGTAAAATGTAAGATGAACAGGTGTTTATCTTGAGCAATTTGTTCATCATGCCAGCAGAATTCAAAAGAAGAGAAACAGAGGCTTCTAAACACAATAAAACCACTAGATACTCAGAAGTGTCCAGCAAATCCCTCAGTAATCTTTATTCTTCTGAATGTTTGGAAACAAGATCAAAATAATTCTTTGTTTACATTTTAGCTTTCATTTTACATTTAGTCAATGCTAAGCTCTTCAAGTCAATGTATGTGGTCCTTATTTGTAAACATTTTCACATCGTTACAGACTCAGAAGTCCTGCTTTGCAGTCTTATACTCTGGACATGAAGAAAAACCTCTTTCATTGACTAAGTTCTACTCCACGAGTACTCAACATAAGAAAATGTCCAACTATGAGAATTCATGCTGATGGACAAAAGAATGACAATAGTTTCTGATGCTCTTCTTGTTTTAATGGGATTAATTTACATGTTATTTTGAACATAAGTGCCTAACACGACATTTGGTTAAATCTAAGCAAGCCTGAGGCAATGGTAAAACCAGTACAATGGTGGCTTCATGCTTTCTTAATTTACAAATTGGGACAAAAATATTTCAACAGAACTCTGATTCCTTCCCTAACAGAACAAGAGCTACATTTTTTAAAAAAAAAAACAAAAAAAAAAACCGCAGGACTTTGTTGAGAGCATCTAAGTCAATTTAAGGATTCCAAGTTGTGCATTTTTGAGTGAGGAGGGCTTTCTAAATGGAGTCTTGTTGGCAGCGCAGGCCTTATCACAAGAAAACAATAACGGAGAGAGGAAAGGACGCACAAACACCGAAAGGTTTGTTCCTTTCACCCAAACACATCCAGACTTGCCTTCTGACTTAGGTCACAAACCAAGCTGGGACTGTGAGCTCATGCTGGTCCTTAGGAAAGGTTTGGCTGCAGCGGGTGTGACATGGTATGCTTGGCAACTGGAGCGAGGAGAGACCAGCGCTGGGACAGGCCAGCTATGGGCAGGGCACGGCTGAGGGTTGTTTGTCAACCTGTAATTAAAGTGTCTGCTTGCAGCCTGCTAGGGTGGTGGTTGCAGCTTTTGTGAGTATGGGATATGTGGGATAGAATTAATAGTGTGAAAGTAACTTCTGAGGGAAGGGAATGCTGTAACCGCTGCTGTCTTCAGGAGTGGAAACTAAGGATCAGTCCTTTTAAATTCAAGTTAAATGGAATTCTGAGCTATAAAATCCTTGTCTACTAAAACCTACTTGTTTATGTGTAACTTGCAGATGAAAGTCCCTTAGAATTGTAAACTTCCGCCTCATCTTCTCAAAACCTGTTACTTAATGATGTGATTTCATTAACTGTAGTCTAAGCTGATGTTTTTTGTGGTGGTCCTCTAGGAGGCAGTTGTTTGGATTGGTCTTTACTATGACCTTAACATGAAACAGTTCTTTGAAATAGATATTCAACAAAGCCAAGATTGTGGACTGTAACCTGTGAGAATCATTAAATCAGGTCACAGGGATTGCTGTGAACATACTTACCTTCTTCCTGTCAACCAGGCAAAAACTGTCTGGTGTTCTTCGTATGGGTTTGACCCAGACAACTCATAGATTAGTTGTGAGCCTGAGCACTTGTCCGTCTTGTTCTGGTTGTTTAATTATTACACCTGGACCATTTCTTTCTTCAAACTTGTTTGATGTTCACCAGGGTACTTAACCTGCTTCACATCTGAATTGAGCAAAATACCAGCTTCTGCAGGATGGTGCAAGGTTTCATTCAGTCGTCTGTGTAAAGTGCTTTCAGGTTGTGGAGTGATAGGGACAGTAGAAGGTAAAGCATCTTCTTAATCATCTTGGGCCGGTGTACATCGTTCATGTATTTCATGTGAGGCTTTGTCTCTACGCTAACTATGCTGTCTTATAGTGAGAATATGCATCTCCTTTTGTTTGCTTATCTTATGCACAAGTATCAAATCGGCTATTTGACAAGCTTTCTGCTAGGTTTGTGAAAGTGAAATTGAAATCTAAGCCCTGATTATTTTTAAATTATTATTCTTTTATTTAAAAAAAAAATTCAGAAGAAAGCTAGAGAAGTTTCCAAGTGATCAAGGTGTCATTTTTTTGTAGTGTTACAGTGCCGCAGCAGTCTATCAGGAGACTGCATTTGGTTCTCCCTGTCCAAAAAATGAAAAAGCCTTGACACAAGCAAAAAAGAGCAAAACTGTGGAAAATGTGCTTAAGTAATTGCTGTAGTTTTTGTGTAGTGACACCAAAATGCTTGAAATGATTAAGGGTATTTGTGGTATAATCATGGGCTAGAGACTAAGAACTGAAGCCAAATAAACATTTCAGACCAGCTTTTCAGTTCATGCATGTGGATTTATAATAACTGATAAATTTGCTATGGGGCTATGCAAGATCAAAGTAAATGTTGTTTATGATATTTCAGGGATGAGAGGAAAGGACCATTATGGAAGACATAATCTGCTTGTCCCATTCTTTAGTGTTTATAACATTACAGTCCATGTTACTTTCTGTTACTTTCATTTCTAGCCCAGACTTCAGTCTGTTGCCTGGGACCTGGAGAATAAAGAAGAAAATATGACTGTGTGTTTATGCTGGGACTTATACATTAAAAAGATAAACATGCAGAGGCATAATTATCTATTATTTTCTTGATCCTATATGGCTCTGTTTTTTTCCTTGATTAATTACAAGATAACAGTGAATAGATTTTCTTCTAATATTTACATTTTATTGCTTGTGAATAAAGCACAGTACTCTTTCAGCTGAAGGGCAAGAGTTGAATATTGGCAAACAGCTAAAGTAGGGAATTAGGCCAATTTTGCCTCATTATTTCTTCAAACTGTTTTGGATTTTTTTGATGTTTTAATAGAATTTAGTAGAAATCAATTTCTTGTTTGCTTGTTTTATTTAAATGACTACCCAATACTCCATGCAGCACACACTGATGTCAAAACTAGTAGATTAAAGCAAAAACCCAGTTTTCCGGTTGCTTTAAGACAGTTCACTCATCTATAACTTTGATTCCACTTGGATGATCCTGCAGCTTCTTTTAACCTGAAATAGTGTCTCAGCCTTCCCTGACGGGTGAGGAAGCGCTGTCAGGATGCTGCTGTGGCTTGTGAGGAACAGGGGCATGAGCAGGTGTGGTGTTGCTGTGGTAGGAATGCACGTGTGCGGGCAGAGAGCACCCCTCTCTGCAGTCACGCTGGAGTCTTGACTTCAGAGGTGTTTCTTTGGAGTGTTTTATTGTGTGCTGAGTTTGGGAAGAGCGAAGAGTCGGTAATGCGACTCATGAGAAACATTAATGGACTGGTGCACACTGTAAATTTGTCCTCTGAAGCGCTCAACTGTTTGTGCATCACAAATGGTTGAGAGGTTTCCTTTTTAGTTCTTTTTCAGGTTTTGTGCAATTTCCTGAGATAACGCCACAGGCCTAACCAAAATGTTAGGGATGTGTGTATGTTGTAATAATATCAGAGATAATATATAATGAAATATATTTCCTCTGTGGGGGTGGATATAATTTCTGGTTAATTGCACATTGAATTTCTGCTCTTTGGTTTGAATGTTATCTTCCTTCTATCCCCCACCCTTTTTGTGCTCAACTTGCACTGGCAGGTTTGTTTAGTCTAGTGATCCTAAAAATCGCTCCAGAGTTGAACTGATACAGTTTTATTATGGTCGTAGTATGGTTTCTGGTACTTCTATGTTGTTATATCAAATTTATAAGGTGTCTTTGGATATTTTCACTGAAGTGATAGTTTAACTTAGAGTGGTGGGAAGAACATGGAAAACTGTAATAGTAGCAACCAAAACATCATCTTTATTAGTTGTTTTTAATAAACCATTTCATTCTATTGCCAATGTATAAAGACTTCTACAGCTTGTCTATGGGCTTTTTTTTTCCCCCCTTTTCTTCTCCGAGAAGTGTTATGAAAAGCTTTCTTATGCTTTGGCAGTATATGTGGAAATTTTGGCTTGAGTGAGTATCACTTTTGTTTGAACTTACTGTCATCACCCTCAAGTGTCTTGTAAGATCATCAAGTAGGAAATTTGTCAGAATTGTTGTCAATGAACTGCTACTGAAAGCAAGCTCAGAACCCGTGCGAGAAGTGCTGCTTACCTTAAAGTTTAATCTTGCTGGAGCCAAAGGAATAATTTCCATTAGCTTTAATGGGGTTTTGATCGGTATCCAGAATAGGTGTGTGAATCCCTTAGTTCTGAATAATGCTTCTACCTGGTGTGGTGTAGGTAGAAGAAGAGAAAGGCAGAAAGTCAAGAAAATAGATCAGAGTTGTGAACTAGGCTCAAGGGGAAAAAATACAGTGTGTTTATTTACCAGTGCTGAGAGACCAGAGAGTTTCATTATGGAATAAAGCAGTGGCTGATGGATTTTAGTCTGTGATTCCTTACAATAGCAAAAGAATGATTTTGCTTATCAGAAAAGACTGGATTCTTTCTGAAGCAGTTGCCTGGGCTTTTCCGCTGAAATCACTTGGATTGAGGCCACGTGTTTGTCTGAGGTAGTTTTGTTTTAATACTTTGTCATAAACTTCAGAGCTTTGCACCTCGAGGTGGGAGAAGCTTTGATGGTGACCATTCATTCCATGGAACACCTGGATGTCCCGTCGTGTGTGCTGGGGGCAGGGGGAATTTAAAGCATCTATACACTGAGGTAGTTTTGTAGCTGCGCTTGTGAGTGCGATGTGGGTGACTGCTGTGTTCTTGTTAATGTTATTCCTTGAAAAAAGTGTTTCCTTCTCCCCCACTACCCCCCTGGCTGCATTATCTCAGGGCAATGCCAGATGCAGAATCTCTTATTAAAGCCACTCAAGGAAGATTCATGTTTAACAATACATTTTGTGGTGGAAAGTAACCCTGGAATTGTTTCTGGCACTTTTTCCCTGTGTATATAATCTTGGGTCTTGTATTTTTGTTGCAGACGTGGAAATGCAGCTTTCATCATAGGTTATTTTCTGGGATGATGTATGTGCTGCACATCAATAAATTTGGGGAGGGGACTGTGTTGCTTTGTGTTTAAGCAGTTGCAATGGCCTGTGACCTGCTGGAATTGAGTGATAAAACTGTGTGAATTTTCTTCTACCTTGCCAGCAGTTCAGAATATAATTTTCCTTTTATAGTATGATGATGTATATGTAAGGCTGTGTGATTGTGGTTTTTTTATGTTCACTGGAGAAGGCCACAGCTTCCCTAAAGCAAGCACAATTTATAAATTAAAATGAATATAATTTATTGTCATGAAGGTAACTCTTGCCATGTAGCCAAGACTTAGATAATACACAGGTTATGGAGGAAGATACTAAACTGGCACGGGGCATTTGGCCTACCACCATCTGCAAACCCTGCACTCCAATTTTCTGCTGTTGCCACGGGCTGCAGACTCAGACAGGAAATCATGGTAGGATGGGAAAGGGTCCAAAATATACACAGCTAGTATAAGGTTTGCAGTTAAAAGAGAGTCAGAGAACAGGCTATCTGTTCTACTGAACAGGCAGCGCAAAGTAAAACTGGCTTGTGTGCGCGCGCACGCGTACTTTAAATGTCTTTTTATATTTTATATGCTCATTTTTTAAAAGCTTGAATTTTTTCCACGTAAAGTAACATGTATAACTTCAAATGATCCATTTATGTACGAGGGGCCTGATTCAACCGTCGCTTAATTGGACATGCTGCTCTGAAAGAAGAGTAAAGCAGTTGGAGAATCAGGCCCCTGACACACATGAAGTAACTACGCAGAGTTTTGTCTTGGCCTGTCAAACAGAAGAGCAGCCCCCTGCCTCTGCCTCCTACCCCGGACTCGCCACCGCTTTGGGATTCGCTTTTGGTTTTGGGGAACAAGGCCTGGGTTCTGTGTACTAGTCAAACATACAGCGTTCAGAGTATAGCGGTAGGAGGCTCTATGTATGGTCTGTCAAGAGACAGGACCCAGAAGGTGTTTGGTTAGCGGAGCTGGATCACTTTCTAGCGCTGGGTAGATCATAGGGCCAGAGTTATCAATGTTATTTTCTTTGAACTATAGGTTGAGACAGGGAATACTGGGGTGACTTGCTTTGGAGAGCAAACAGTTTTCTTATCTGTCAATGAGAGAGTAAGCATAATAATGTAGAGGTAATGAACTGCATTGTTTGCAAAGCTTCTAGTGGTCTAAAGAGTAGTGTGCAACTGGTGAACTTGTGCTCCCTTGACAGATGATGGAAGAGAATAATCTCTGCATCAGCTGCTAATTTAATCTTTGTATAGAAGATGCTTCTTAACTAAAAAATAACAACAAAACAACAGCAAGTGTCACGCTCGTGACATGTTCTGGACTGAGCGAATAGGAGCTCAGCACACTTCTTGTGGCAAAAACCTGAACTAAAACTTTTTCTCACAGGCCCATCTGTGGTTTTCAATTCTGACTGAAGGGAACCATACAAGAGCGTGGTTTGTTCTCCGGGCATTTTCCAACCATAGCTTTTATTTGGCTGTAAGAACTGCTTCCTGCTTGCCTTAGTTGTGTATGTAGTCTCTTTTCATTGCATGGAAGAGTGGAACTGTGAATAGGAATAAGGTGAGGTCTGCATGTTAACAGTGCCAAATATTGCTGGATGCAATGGTGATGTATCTGCCAAGAATGAGACTGAAGCTACCAATTAATCCCATTTATAAATCAAATCACTTAGGTAGCATTTAACCCTGGGGCTGGGATCAGTGAACGAGGCAGCCTATTTCATGACCCTGTATCTTCCAGTAACTGCTGCTTTTTTCTGTGTAATATAATCTCAGAAAGACTTGCTGATTTTTATTTTAAATAAAATCTGACTAGAGACAATTTTCAAATTGTGAACTGTCTCAGCCAAGCCATCTGCCTGAGTCTTCAGCAGTGCATTGTATTTCTGAAAAGCGTTCTAGCGAAACATCATAATTCTGAAAAGTTTGAGCTGATTCTACATTAAAAGAAGTGATCCAAAAAGCTGCTGATGATTTACATGTGAACGCTGCCAAGTATTTCTCTGATGAGAGTACATAACAAAGAAGTGCTCAAGTGATTGAGTAAGGCTGATTTGAACAATCTGTTGTGGATTATAGCTCCTTCTGATATTCCACAATTGTGAGAAGCTACTGTCAGTTTTATTTTCAATCTGTGCTTTGCTTAGAGGTATAACATCTTTTGTTGTCAAGTCCCTTGAGCCAGTTGTGGGGGGACATAAAATATTTCTGGCTTAAAAATACTCATGAAGCTTGCATGGGCTAGCTTCATCTGACTTTGTCACCCATAGTGATTTCTAGAAGACAACGGAAGAGTTGTATTTGATTTGTCTTAATCAGGGATTGCTAGACAAATTCTAATTTGACTTTTGGGTCTGAATATTGATATGAATTAAGAATCAGTTGTGCTTCTAACCTTGCTACTTCCTTAACTGTTATGAAGGAGTTTGCTCAGTGAATATCTGTAAAAATGTATAGCATTCATTGTATAGGACTGGTTCATCTGAGGACACTTTTCTGTTGTTCAGGGACAACAGGTTACTTTCTGTGCTTGTTATGTGATGAACAACATGAGCTTTAAAAGACTCGTGTGGGAGTGATTTCTTCTACTTTTTGTGATTTGCTGTTGAAGAGAAATGAAGCAGGTTATATAAAGCAGCTGCTTGTTTTGGAACAAAATCAGCACAACACATTAAAGAGCCATTAATCACTTAGCTTGACCTTAATTTATTATTTGAAAAAAAAACTTGTGTCTGTTGTTCATTTCAGAAGGCCAGGGATGCTAAGAAATATGTTGTGTATTGAGCTGTACAGGTTAAGAGCATCAAATTAACTTTTAATAGGGAGCAAAACCAAAATGGATTCCTGTTGAAGTATTGGCTTTCCTTTTACTCATTTTTAGGAGTAGAAGAAGGCTGGATAAATACCTGCACAAATAAAGAACTGCTGTGAACTCTCATCTTGTTCCATAGTTGCCATGTGTAAATTTTTGTCCTGGGATAGTGGCTTCTTCTCTTTGTTCAATCCTTGCCAACACAAAAGGCCTCACTTTCCTGCAAGTCTTTCAGGAGGGGGGGGAAAAGGAATAAACTAACTTCTCCATCTCTCCTCCCCTCAAAATTCCCAACTCTCATTTTACAAGAGAACCAATTCTGTATTTAGACTCTAAGTTCCTTGGTGCAGTCTCTTTCCTATATGTCCCCCGTGTAGTCGTAATGATATCAGAAGAGCTTACTACGTTATAATGTTAACTTGTTGCAGAGATTTTTTTTTGAGTACAGTGGGTAAATGGATCATCCATTGAAACCTAGATTAGTTTTGAGATGGAGGAAGGGGTCAGTAGATGACTTTTCAAAAAGATTGAATGATTTGGTCAGAAACCTGCTCTATGATTGCATAGGAGCATAATACAACTGGCTATTCCTGCAAACGAAAATCATAACCACAGGATCAAGCTTTATTCAGCTTTTCAGGAAGGTATTCAAACAGCATTTACCTTTTATTGGGAGGGTACAGTCAGGTTTGTGGTGTTCTTTAATATATAGTAGTTCATAAAACTGGCAGCCTTAATTGGATGTAACAGTTAGTAGAAGCATATGAGGTGAACCAGAATGAGATCTCCTGGGGTCTGAATCGCCTCTTCTCTTAAAATACGCATGGCTTGTCACAGTGAGTAGCTGAGGTCAAGAAAAACTTAGTAATAATTTTGTTTGAATAATGGCATTCATGTAGCTATGCTAATGAGCTGTATTCTGCTGTCTATCCTGCAGATTGTGGACTGGACGCTGAGCTTGTTGTACATCTATAATGGCTTCTGTCTGCAGTAGAGCTTGTCTCAGTGCATAATGATGTAATGGATCAGAATCTGACCTTATTGCACTTCTTTCCCACAACTGTTGTGCAGCAATCACAGCTGTTCACAGATTTTTTTTTTTTTTCCCCAATTGGCTGCTTTGGGAGACATTACTCTTTGCCTCAACTTCCTAATGCAAGTAATCAGCCACTCTTCGGTAACAACGTTCAGACAGAGCAGGCAGTGGTATTGAAGGCATTAAGCATTGCTTAAGTATTTGGTTCTGCTCAAAATGTTCAGGCCTTTAATGAATATTAGGTTTATTTTTATGGGCAGTGAATTATGTGCCCCCTCCCTTTGCCCCTGTCTTTTCCTCAGCTTATGACAAGCTAAGACAAAAGCAGCACTTAAGAAAGGAATGAAGTGTTTCATATAGATATATCTTGTAGGCTTTTTTTCATTAATGTCATGGATGCGTGGGCTGTTACATTCAGCATCCCCGCTGACACCAGGGAAGTTGCATGGGCTAGCAGTTCACCGCTTAGTGTTTTGGGGTTTTTTTTGGTTTTTTAAGTATCTTTGATTCATTCATTGTAAAAGTACTGTGACCTATGAATTAGACCCAAGAAAGGGTGGGAGGAGGAATATAAATGAATAATTTGGGAGCTGGAAATCTTGGCTGCACTGCATAACTACTTGGTCACATTAGAATGACTGAAATGCTGGTTAGGAGGAGCTCCTGGAGGTCATCTAGTCCAATCTCCCACCCGTAGTTGGACTCCTGCCAGAATTAGATCGGGTAAGCGATCTAATTGCCTCTCTAAATCTTGAAAACATCCATGTGGTAGATCCCACAGCCTCTCTGAGCAACCTGCTCACTTTTTAGTGAAGAAGTTTCTCCTTATGTCCAGCCTTGAGATTTCCAAGCCACAGTTTGTAGCCAGTGCCCTTGGTGCACCATCTGGCGCTCCTGAGAAGAATTTGACTCCATAATTTTTGTAGCTACCCCTCTAATAGTTGTAGGCTTCTTTTAAATTGGCCCTTAGTGTCCTCACAGCCAGACTATACAAGCCCAGCTCCCCTGCCCTCTCCTTGAAAGCTGTGCTTTGTAGGTCCCTGACCATTTTCAGGCACAGACCCTCTGCTGGTCTCTCTGCAGTGTATCTGCATCTCTTTTGAAGTGGGGAGCCTAAAACAGTGTTACCCACAAACTTACTGAGGCTGATTATGAAGATATGAAACAATATGGACCCCCAGTATCAGCTCCTGTGTTCTCTGCTCATTATCATTCTGCCAAATGAATACTGTATATGTAATATACAGTACTGTTTAGTATGTGGTCTACCATCATCTCTGCCTCACCTTGAGTGTGGAAAGGCCTTTCTGGTTAGAAACTCCTGTTGAATTCTGCCCAGGCAGAGTGCAGGGGAGCAGTGGCAGAGCTCCAGAGATGAAGAGGCAAAAGTGTGGCAAGGAGGCAGCAATCGGGAGGCTTGCTCCAAAGTGGTTGGCAATCCCAGGTCTTCCGACTCCTGTCTGGTTTCTGAAGATTTGGCTTCTCTGTGATACTGAGCTGTTGTATAACTTTTTGGCCATGTGATTTTTTTTTTTCTCTCTGTGTCTCTGTTTTTAATTAATGTATTAAATGAAGCTAATGATGCCTTTAACCTTTTGGAGAGTATCTAAAGTTCAGTGAATGGAAGAACTTCACAAACAAATGCGTTATATTGCCTTGTGACCATGCATTCATACTTAGCTGTCAGTGGCCGTCATGTCTCCTGTCGCTTACAGAATGCCTCACATTGTATGTTAGTGTCACCTGATCTTTGATGATTTGGCATACTGTCGTTTGTACTAGAGAAACATCTGGAAACCTTGTCTTCGGAGCATGCTTGCCCTGGCTTGGATGCCCACACTTTATTAGGCATCATCTTTGGGCCAGAGTAGTTGCAGTGCAGCCGGATAGAAACAAGTTTGGGAGGATGAAGCGTTGTATGACAGCCCTGCGGCAAAAGCCAGACTGATTGAGTCCAGGCTTACCACTTGCAACCACTGCTGCACTCTCTGCTGGAGAGGGACATGTCCTGGAGTTGCTGAAGTCCTGAACTTGACACACTGTATGGGCCAGACTGTGGCTTTATGCGCAGTGAGAAGTATGGCAAAAGAGAGGTTTCAAATGCAGAATTTTCCTTCTGCCAGAGCACAAAACTGAGGCATCTCTTGCTCTAGGGAGTCTCCAAAGAGAAATGACTTAATCGCTAGAGAGTGAGCTTCTTGCTACTACAAGAAGTGATTTTTGAGTTCCCTTTTAGCCATTTGTAAAGTCAAAACTATTTCTGATGATTTAAAATTAAAAAACAAACAAACAAAAAACAAAAAAAACCCACAAAAACAAACAACCAACAAAAAATCCCAGAAGTCTTCTGTGTGGCCATCGAATATTACTACACATTTCTTGCAAACTCCTTTAGCTCTCTCAACTGAGTTAGAGCTATGGTGTCAACATTATTGCAGTGTATGAGAATATCAGTATTTTCACTGTCCAGATGCCTCTTCAAAATCAAGAGTTTGAAGTCTGGCTGTGAGGTCTGCTTCTGCCTGAGATCTAGTCTCAGGTTTCAGTGGGTTTTTTTTTTCTTGGTTCCCTCCCGCCCTTTTCCTGTCCCCCCCAACCAGTGTTGAAAGCACAACCTGCCTGGTTATTTTAAACTTAGGAGATGGGGAAAGTGTGATCTGCTGGTTATAGCAGACTGCAGACTTAAATTTGTTGTCATTCTTCATCACCGACTGCCCTTTTTAAAGTTGCAATAACTTAGATGAATACTGCTTATATGTACTTGGAAAATTGAGTAGCTCTGCTCTATGCAAGTGGAGAACTGAGAAGCAAATATTTTAGTTTCTCTACCTACTGCATTATGATGTGGAGCATTCATAAACCAAAGACTCATTCAATATTTCTTTGGAAAATGTGGCTCTAAACACTAGCTGCCCCTTCTTCCTTATACCAGCTGCCCAGGAAAACAGGTACTGGATTATGTCTTAGCCGTACACTACCCTTAAAAAAAGAATGTCACTTACAAAAATTAATGGACTAAAAATATATGGCTAAGCAGTTGAAGAGAATTTTATACCAATTAAAATAACAATGCTGGTGACTGTGCAAGTTTCAGTGTACCCATACTGCTTTTCTTCCCTTTTCCTTTTTTCATTTATTTTGCTTTTAGGTTATAAACTATTGAAGAGAGTGGGGTGGAAACCAGGAGACTGAAAGTTACTCTGTATTAACTTTGTTCAGCTCTTGAACAAAACTCTTAACAAAACTTGAGCTCTTAAAGTAATTAGTAAAAATAACTGATGAGACTTGTCACTTTCTCTTCCGTGAAAATGTTGAGATTATGCTGAAATGTTCCTTAAGGAGGCTGGATCCCATTAGCCAGCAGTATCAGTTCTGGATGGTGGGGTCCCCTCGGAGGCTGGCAGTACTGGTGGAAAAAGAATAGAGACACATCTTTTTGACGTACTTGCAAACTCTGGAAATGTCAGCGGAGATAATCCTGCCTAATAAATTTTATTTACCAATGAGGTATAGACTGCAAATATTGATATACCCCAGAAAATGGTGTTCTCCTGTCTTGAGTAGTGTAACTACTTGCTAGTAGCAAGAGGAAACTTGCTTCCTATGTACAAATTCATGTCTGTCTTTCTCTAATTGAAGTAAACCCTCTGTGAAATTGCTACCCAGAAATGACCTCACTAAGGTTGTTTGCTCAAGCTCTTGGCAATCAGTTTTGAATACTCAATGCAGTAGCCAGAAAGCAGCAAAAAACCCTATAAGCTAGAGAAAAAAATGAGGTGGCATTGTTTATTATACCAAAATGCTCTCTAGTTCTTCTCTGCTTTTAGTTCAAAAAATGATTAAAATAGTATTCTAATGTTGCATTTCTTAGTTACACCCTGCCATGTGAAATCCAAAGAAATGTCTCTATATAGAATGCTAAAATGCCAGAGGTTAACTGTGCTTCAGTATTTCATATTAATCCAAGTAACTGTAGTGAGCTACTTAAATACAAACATTAGGAAAAAAAATCCTGCACTATTCTAAGTCTCTTGCCAGTGAGTCTTTGAATTTAGGTAATTTCATGCATGCGGAGGTAGACTTTATTTTTCCTTCATCAGCTAAAATAACAATAAAGCTGAACTTGGTGTATTTATTTAATGAAACACAGGATCCCTGCCCTGATGGTTTTAATCAGTACCCTCGCTATGTGGTAATTAGGGGTTCTCTCCCATGGTTCTGTTTTTACTTAACTTTCAGAATGTGTAGCCAGTTCAAGTTTCCAGAGATACTTGCAACTAATGTTGCCTTATTTACATGCAGATTATCCGGAGGGGACTCTTAAACACACACTCACATTACAGAAATGCAGACCTTTTCAGCACTTTCTTATTCAGTGAGTAAAATGTTATCTTTTGTGAGTAACTAATTCATTCCACTCTGTGGATGTGACCAGCTCTTTCATTTCTTGCACACAAGGATTCGGAAGCTGAAGAGGGCTGAGAGCCAGGATTGCCTGTTCTCCGATACGCTGCTGGATACAGCTCTGCTAATTTAAAAGTACATACCTGAAATCGGGTTCAGGCTGTAAATTTGCCACAGAGAAGCCCTATATGCAATACAGGTCAAGAAATGGGCCATTGCTTTCTCTGGCTAGACAGAGCACATCAGTGGAAAAGAGGTTACAGCAGGCTTCTTTCTTTGTTTAATAGCTAATTCCCTAAAAGTGACCTGAGAAACGTTCAAATTTGTGTCTAACTGTACAGCTGGGTACCATTCGCTCCTGGCAGTTACGGAATCACTAGAGATGTGAGGAAGTAGAACAAATACATAGCATTTAAAGCTCTCTAAAACAGGTTCCTGCATAATATGTGATGTTAAAATACTAGGTGGCACTTTGGTCTGATATAAAATTTTTATTGGTATGAGTTTGGGCCAGCCACATTATTCAGGAAGCCACTACTGAGTTTTCAAGTCGTCTGAAATGTGTGCTAGTGAAACCCTTTTATGAAGCAACACAACCTCATGCAAACTCCCTGAATGACTAGTAATCTGTGTCCTGGGATTTAGCTAGTGGGATGTTTGCGATGTGAGTCTCAGTTGCTGCTTTGTACAGGTATACTGCTTGTTAAAGCCAGACAGAAAGAGTGAGTTTCTCCCAGTCTCTCCTGGTCCCAGACTTTAGCAAAGGGATTACAGAGAAACCACCTTTGCATTATGCTGAAACCTATTAATTAAACCTTTCTTATTGCAGAACTGGGTCTTGCTGCTAATTCCTTTCCCTTCCCGAGCATTAAGATTAAGAGGGAATTTGTCAGGTTTTATCCAGCACACTGTGTACTTAAACTACTGTTGGGTCAGAAACTTGTCTCATTGTGGGTATCTGGTGCCTCTTTTCTACGAGCAGAAATATCAAAAAACTTTCCCTGAAACATGACCGTTAAAGCGATGAACCTGAGACAGTGGGGCTTGAGTTTTGGATTGTGAAGGAAAAACTCTTTTACTGTGCGCTGTGCACATCTCTAAATAAATTCATCTGAGAGATTAAAACATTTTGGTTGCAAATACAAGTCAGTAGCTGGAATGATTTGGAGTCAGAACAGGAGGTGGCTAGCCTGGAAAACTGGCATGTGAGCATTGCTTCCTAAATGTGGGTGTACACCCAACTGGTTTTAAAGGTCTCTGAGACCATGACTGTGTCTAGAACATCCCCCCCACTCCCGTTCTTTAGGAATACTGGTAACTGTGAAAACTCCCTCACAGTAGAAATACAGTGTTAAGATGAAGGTATGTTGCATTCTGATTGCAGTGGGATCTCTTATTATTTGTCTGAGAAGCTGTTTAGATTCCCAAAGAGGTCTTTCCAGGCTTGTTCACTCACTTCTTTGATCTGGCTTGGCGCTTTTCTCATTCATTCTGTTGTAATTTTTTTTTCTTTACAGCTCAGCTGTTCTCAATCATAACAGCTTATGAATTTGGGTACGTACTTTAGCTCTGACTTTGAAAATGAGGGATTTCTTCTTTACAATTTTATAATAAATAACAAAATTAAAAAATTGGTAATAAAATGTGCTTTAAATAGTTTCAATAGGAAAGCATGTTACAATGCATTGTGAGAAACCTGTTTAACTGGTACCAGTAACAGTCTACTAACAGCAGCTTGACTTTAAACCTATGCTTACTAAACACAAAAATCCCATACACTTATAGCAAATGTAACTTTCTTTTGTGAATAAAATATGGATACATAAGATCTTTTAAAAATAAAGTTTGCTTCTGCATGTTATGGAAGAGCTGGTGTGTGAATACAGACTGCAGTTTGGAAACCCATAAGGAAGTAGAGATTGCAAAAAAATTGCTCAAAATTCTTCCCTTCCTTCATACTTCTTGCCCAAAAAAAGGGAAGGGTGACTGAGAATGAGAATTACTATGAGCAAACAGTAGGGAACCCAGCACTGAAAGGATTTACTGTGCCAGTGTAGCACTATAGCTATATATATAGTATACAGTACTCACTGTGGTGGTGAGTCCTGTAGTAGCATCCCATGAAGAGCACGGGGGGGGGGACGGGGACTAGAGATGTCTCCTGCTTTCCAAATGAAGAATCAGATTATATTCCTGGTTTTATGTTGTCTGAATGGCCAGTTGGTAATACTTAAACATTTTGATTGCATCCAATGATTGCAAATCTCTCTAGGTTTGGCCACATTGTTCCTATGTAAATGTAATAGTATGTGGAAGGTTGTGGGTGAATGTCCTGGGTTTGGCAGGGATAGAGTTAAACGTGACAAGCTATAGCCAAGGCTTAAAAACATGGGACCTGCATTCACAGCTAAGGCTGTTCTGTTGGAAAAGGAAAAAGATCCCTTTGGAAAAAAAAAAGGAAAAGGAAAGCAGATCCCTTTATGAAAATAAGAACACGTTATGAGATAGCTTTGCTTGTATTGGTGTCACCATCTCTTTTCTAGTGAGGCTTGACTTCCTTTAATTTGAGTACTGTTGCTAATAGTACAGCACCATACCCATAGTATTGATGTGGCACAGAAAATTCAATTGAACTGTCCAAGGCCACCTTTCAAGTCAGTGTTAGAGTTGTGATTGAATTCTAGGTGTTCTGGCTGTTTTGAGTTTTTGTGCTCCCCCTGCGTCCTCCACTGTCCAGCTGTAACTTTAGAGCTTGTGATTATGAAGGGCAAGATGCACTCAGCACAGCACCAGTCGATGATGAGATTCTTTAACAGTGATTTTACATCATGAGCATGAAGCCTTCAATGAAAATAACAAAACCAGCAAGACCTTACGGCAGTAAAAATCACTGGTGTTTGGAATACTTTCCACAACTTCTTTTAACAGCTTGCTTTTCTGATATTTTCTCTCTAGCCTTGTAGGTTGGGACAGTCATCAAGGAGAGCAGTGAAAATATAAGTAGCCAGTTAACTTGAAGGATTTACGTTCTGCTCAGCTGTGGCATTCTGTCAGAAATAAATTTAGTGTATCACGATGAAATATTTTAAGGAATACTTCTCACTGTGCAGTCACCCACATTTGGGTAACATTTCCATGTTGTAGAAAAGCAAACCACTGTGCATACTCATTACAGAAACATGTTTGCGCAGCTCACCATAGATCACATCCAGCAACAACCTACACATACCCGTCTGGTGACAAATGATTGCTCAGCCCAGCAGCGATCTGACTTCTGTTTTATGATAAGCTAAGGTGGTTTCCTTATTGCAAATTATGGGAAGGTCTTTCTCTTTCTTTCTGAAGCACGTAGTCATCTATTTTTGGATTCGGTTTGTATCACATTCATGATGACTCTTGTGGGGTACGTCAGAAAGCTTGTCATCATTCTTTTTTTAAATATTATACAGCTGAGTAGAATTAGGGCATACCATACACATGAGGAAAACCCTCTCTCTTTTCCCTTTCAGCTATACTGAGAAGCTGTATTAGTTCACTATGTGTTTGTACAGATCACTAAACACTGCAGGCAGTGTAATAAGAGGTGGAGAAGCTCTTGTGAAGAAGATGACACACAAGAGTTTCGGTATGCTGCTTCTACTTCACACCCTGCTTACAAAATATTGCAAGGGCTCAAGCCAGGAGCTATAAAGCTTAGTGTTATTATAATAACTTGTGATTTTTATAAAGTACCTTTTGTTAGTGTTTTACAAATTCTAAATGAGCCTTGTAGCACCTTATTAAGGCAGAAAAATATTGCAAATTTAAAAAAGGAAAATTTGAAACATATGCAAGAGAAGTGATTTATTTAAAGTCACATAAAAAACAAAGTGGGAAAAACTGGAAAGAAAAATCCTAAAACGTGTCTCAGTTGATATTGTGGTGCTACCTAACAGACAGGTGTGGTGTTAGTTTAGGTCTTCTGCCAGCTCATCAAGAATTGAAATAGATGTGTCCTAAATGTACTGTTCTCTGTGCTCTCTGGCCAGTGCTGCAGCTGGTATGGGATTGCAGCAAAATGGATAAGTTTTTAGAGCAATCCCAGGACTACATGAATTTACGGCCCACAAACAGTGGAGGGGGGGCACAATGCAGCAAAGCGTCTTCAGCATTTCATTATCTCTCCAAACAAGAAATGGGATGTTGTCTTCCTGAAATTCCTTTTAATATTGAGTAGTTATTAGAGGGTGGTCTGCTTGAGACTTATGGACAAAAGGTTGTGCTATTCGTAGGCCATTGACTGTTAACCATTTATTTTAAAAAATTATTATGATTAGAGGTCTTACAGAGAATTTTGCTGGAGGGACATGCTCCTGCAGCTGAGTGAGTCAAGAATGGGGGCCACCTTCTCAGATCGAGCAAATTCTCAGTGCATCACTCATGAATTGGTTACTAAACTCTAAAAAAAAAAGAAAAAAAAAAAACAATGCAAGAAAGTGATCCTTTGTTGTGTTTATGGCTCCGTTTGGGACTGGAATGCAATTTAGTGTTACATTAAATAAGAATGGTTTTAGCTTAGGTAGAAACAGGTTCTGACGTTAATCAGTTCTGAATCATATTTCTTTTTTTAATTACAAATACAAAAATCCAAAGGCCTGAGGAAGTTCACTAGCATAACTTGGATATAAAACAAAATGTTGTGATTTATTACTTTCAAATCAGGCTCTGACTTCATAAAATGGATCTGATGTGCATCTTAGTTACGCAGTGTATCTGAAATGAGCATCTGGGCTCATATCTCTTATCTACAATGAAACCTGTTTTAAGCAATGGCCCTTCAGACTGATAACCAAGTTTACCAAGTAACAAATTTTTATTTAAGTTAAAAATCAAGTTCTGCATGGAAATTTAGGCTCACTTCATAAATGTGTGTGACCATAAATTTACCTGGGTTAATAAAATGATTGCAACAGTCTTAAATTAGACATTTTAAAGAACAGATTTTCATAAGATGTGCTAAACCTCTGGAAGTGTTATTGATTTACGAGCGGTTGAATTTCCTTGTTGCTAAATTTCTTCTAAGATCTCTCTTCCTCTGGAGAAAAATTATTCTGCATCATTTTAAATTGTTGGTCTTGCTGGTTACATAAGCTGTGGGGTGGATTTACTCTCCGGTATGCCTTGCAAATCTGGTCTAACGCCTTCCTGATGTTCCTGCCACAAGGCAGGACAGGACTTGAGTCTGCATCTCTCCACCTCCTCACCTGGTTGCCTGGGCACCTAAGTTTTCTTCTAAGGAAAACAGGAGTTCCCAGTAGATTTACGTTGGCACAGCTGGGGAAATAAGACTGCAGGGAGTCCCTGGAGTGGTCCTGTTTTGTAGGTTAGGCATGATTGATGATGAGGACCAAATGGGGCCATGCCACCATAGGGTAGTGGTTACACCAGAGATGTGCAGAACTTTCCATATCTTTGGATAGGTACAGTATTTTGACATTCAGATTCATAGTTTCATCTTATTTTTGTAAGGAAATGAGACAATTGTTCATAAAAGAGGTATTTTTCAAGCAGATGCCAATAAATAATATGAAGAACTTAATGAAAGGTAATTGTCTCTTATGGGAAAAAAAGTTTCATTTTCATCACTGCAAATTGAAACCGTGTTGTAGGTGGCTGCTTGCAACAGAGTCCAAACTTGGCTCTGTATATTGGCTCTGAGAACTGAGCTGGGTTCACCCTTTCCCAAGAAAGGTTTTGGAGTGCAAATTATGCCCTTCCAATGTGGGTGGCAACAGCATCGTGTTGTGTTTACACTGTTGTTGATGGGTTTGTATCCCAAAGCAAGCGACACCTGTGTTTAGGTGCAATAGGATAGAACTTGGTAAATACAATCTCATCCTTCTTATGTGCCTGTGATCCAGACTGTTGTGGTCTTTTTCTTTGTGGCTCGTAGTCCATATCAGGTGGAATATTTTTCCTAGTGAAAATTTCTGGTGTGATTTCCCGCCCCCCCCATATAAATTGAGTGACTAAAAAAACCAGGTCAAGTTGAAGTAATGAGACAGTAACTTGCACAGGTACTACCATTACTTTTCTGTGTTGGAGGAGTTATTCCAAGGTAACGTACTGTGATGTTAGTGTACAAGGGCTGATATTGTCTGTCAGCATAGTTAAAATATAATGATTGGCATAAACACATTCTCCTTTGCATTGATTCTTGAACTGCTAACAGAACAGAAAAGCAAGAAAGGCTCGATCTGTGCCCTAAGAACCGGTGATCTGACTCTATCTGTACATAGCATGAGAAGGAACAGAGTTGTTGAGTAAGAGGTCATCATGGCTTCATAGTAATTTTTCAAATAGAAACACTCTTCAAACTGAAACTTGAAGAGTCAGGTGCTAGTGGAACCAAAACCAAAGAGAACACTTGCAATAGAACAAGTTAACTGCGCCATCCGGTTGAACCTTGCTTTGAAATTAAGGAGCACTGAGTTTTGCTCTTGTAACTTGAATTAGTAAATATTCCTCCAAAAATAAAACCTAAAATGTGCATCGCTGTTCAGGGTTTTTCCATGTGGGGATTTTAATGCTAAGTAAGTGGTGGTAAAAACTCAGTAAGGCTATCTTAAAACTGTGTAAGTGGAGCTGCTCCGCATTTGCTAGGGCTGTCCCCAGAAAGAAAATAGCATACAGAAAGTTGTCTACGTTTATGCCATGGCTTGCTGATGAATACTAATGCTTACACAGCGTAAGCCCTGAAATATAACTGAAATCTGAGAAAAAAAGATTATCTTTCAGAATATTCTTAATACCACTGAACAAAGAGAAAAGATCAAAGCCAACCAATCAACCTCATTTTTTGTTTTATTCAATTGATTTCTAAAGGCCCCTGTTACTATAGTAACTCCAGTAGGTCTTTTAATTACAAAATTTGTAAAAACACATCAATTATTCAGAACTGCGGGGGGGGGGGGGAACAGTGGCACAAATGCTTTTTAAAAAAAAAAATAAATTTTGCAAACAAACTATTGCAAACAAAGCTTGACAGACTTCCCATTAAACATGACAGGGAATAACACACCATCAGCATAAACACATTGGGTTCAAGTTCTCAGAAAGTAATCCCTTGGTAGAGGGTTCCCCCTTTGGCTAAAGAGGAAAAAATCCCCATCACTGTACAAATAGAGCACTTCCCTCTCTACAGATACAGATGGTAGAGCTTATTCTTCACGGACCCTAAATTTAATTACAGAGTATCTGAGCGGAGCACTTGTGTTATCACATTAATTAGCAGCTTAGAGAACTGTTCGCTACTGGAAGTGTTGAATACCAGTGTGTGTTGCAGGTACTAGCTCTATCAAAGAGGAATCATTTAGCAATAATGAGCACCTTTCAAATAATAATTGCATTTAAAATAGATGCTGTCATCTTTTTATCATCAGGTATGTTTCCAAAATGCATTTATACTCCAAACAGACTTATATTGACAGTACCAGAGTAGAAGAATTTGAGGCGTATCATGTGAGCAATTTCTAAATGCCTTCTCTTGACTTGAATACTGCTGAGTTGATGTATTTGGCAGACCTGATGTAGCTGTGGGAGGCATTGTGTTCTCTGACACCACAGGGGAACGCAGTAGTGAAATTTGGGTTGTGAATCTTTCACTCTTTAAAAATGGGACGCTTTTAGTGACTGATATTTGGAATCTCTCTCCCTCTATATTTTTTTTCCTTCTGCAAGAAAGTGCATATCACTTTTGTCTGTTGTATTCCTTACTCCAGTATGTCACACATCCCAAACTTTATTTCACCTTCTGACAAAGCCTGTAATAGTATGTCTGAGTAGTAAGCTTACCTCTGGGTCTAAATTGAGTTTTAGCCCAACCTAGATGGCTATGCCTGTACTAAACTACTACACTCCGTGCACTGACCCTTCTTGCTTGCTTTGCTGTGTTGTGAACTGGGATTGCTTCTTTTGGAAGCTCTTGTTTTCTAGAATTTTTTTTTAAATTATTTTTCTGCCTACATGCTCCCTAGTTGCTCCCTGTATGTCAAAACCTACTTGTTTACATGGCACAGCCAGGGCTTAATCCTACTTTTCACACTGCCTATTCCACCTCTGCAGGACTTGATCCTCTCAAGTGATAGGAAATGTAACTATGTGGGCTAGGGAGTCTGGATTCTGTTTAATCTACTGTGCAAGTGCAGGAAAAAAAGGTAATTTTAAAGAAGCATCAAAAAACTTCATGTTTCTTGAAGAAACTAGTATCCGGTGTTAGAAGTGATAGTAATGAGGAATTGCCAATGCTGTGTAAAATAATAATGGGTGTGGATACCATTCTGACCATGCTAATTAGCACTTATCTCTTAGCCTCTTCCTTAACCCCTGACAGTTCTGCTACTCACACTTTATCTTGGTAGCACTGTGGCTTAAAGTGCATGTGTGGTTGTAAAGCATGATCGGGTTGGTAGCAGGTTTGGTAAGGTTTGTTTTTATCTTTGGAAGTCCAGCCCTAATATCGGCTGCATGCAAAGGTGCAGGCTTTGGGTAGAAGAGGCACAGGAGCTCCGGCATATCAATGGGAGATGAAGTTGAATTCTTCCTTGGTCATACAGCAAGCACTCTGAAGGTCTCAGAACAATCCCCCTCACACTGTCTTCCTTCAGCCAATTATATTAATGAAAATAAAATACTTTTGGGGTCTTCCAGAATCTGAGTTACATGAAATTTGTCAGCTTGATCCTCGCTTCATAAAACGACAAGTTACTACTACTGGGGGAGTATTCTTGGCTTTATTCTTTTCCTACTAGTGTAGTTACTATTGCTAGAAGGAGCATTCTATTCCTACTATTAACTGACCATGTTTTTATATAAAATAAAACAGTAAGAGGTGTTTCTGTTAAGCGCCCAGAATGTTTTGTTGTGTGCTATATTACTTAGCCAGAATGAAAATGCACCAAAAGTTTTTGAAAAAGCCCCAAGACTGGTGTGTTTACACAATGTCAGGAGGTGACAAAATTATTCCTTTGAGATACTTTCACAAACACCACCCTGGTACTTTATGCTTCTTCACATTTTTCAAACTCAGATTATGTAAATCCAAGAAGTTGTGGCTAACAAAGCTTCAGTGTTAGGGAATTCCTGGGAAAGAATTTGTCCCTCCTTAACATCTTACATTTTTATGTAAGCAGTGAATGGATTGTGTAAGTAGTGGGCAAATGACAACTTTTTTTGCCTGATGCATAATCTGTGCCAATGTAAAAAGAGTCATAAATAGCCTAGCCGATCTATTACTGTACATGATAACATGAGTTTCACTAATACATCTTCGTTTCCAGGATGGTGGTCTCCAGTGCAAATGTGTTGAGAATATTAATGAATCTGTCCTTGTAAATGGCTTTGCAGTCTTCAGCTGTACGTGCAAATTTTAACTGCGCAGACCTGTACCACAAAATGACCAGCACAAAATATCATCTTGCAGAAATGTTGCTCATCTTCAGCAATCGCAGATGATCAGAACCTGGGTTAGAAGCTTCATTTGAGAACCTCTTGCTGTCATTAAAGTGTGTCTGTTGGGGTCTCCTAAGTTATGAGCTTTACAGCTGTAGAAGTACTGTTCTGAGAACAGAAACCTTGCAGCGGCAGAGCCACTTCAACCCATAGGCTAAGGCAGCATGGAAATGTTTGCTTAAACAGCAGTACCTTTATGTCCAGGAGGCTGGCCACAGCTGCCTGCAGAGGTTTCACAGGACAGTGATTCCTCACATCACAAGGAGAGATGTAATGATTAATCCTTCCAGTTGAAGGATAGAGTTGTAACCTGATGGACTGAAAAGAAATTAGAGTAAAATTTACGTTACTGTTGAGTATATAATTTTAAAGAAAGGAAAATGTGCCATTCCTTAAAAGTTTTGAACACGCACACACAGAGAAAAGAGTCACTGTCGAAGCTGTTTTATATCATTAGCTGCCCAAAATCCTATTGCACTGAATTTGTGTTGACAAACTAGTGTCCGCTTTCCAAAGGCTGCTGAGCATGTAAATGCAGCGAGGCTCCCCCAGTTAATCACTGGGGGGGTAGGAAGTAAGAGACATTTCAGAAGCTAATTCAAAGTGAAAAGTAATTTTTTTTTTTTTTTTAAATTAGGCAACATTTCTTAATGGATAGACACCATTGACCTGGGGCTTAAAAGTAATATTCACAAAGGTTAATTTTAACCTGGAGAGGTATTTTTCCATCAGCTCCATGCTTTGAACCATCCCCTAGAGTACCTTCCATTTTAGACTTAGTTCTTTATTGGCTTGCAGATCGCTATTTCTCAGTGTGTGAAGCAGAGCTAATGATACTGTTTCAGGACCCATAGCTGTGAAAAGCCCTTGTTTTTCCTTTGTCTTTAAAAATTGGGGTTTTTTTCACTAAAAAGTTTTTGAATGAGGACTCTGATTGTTCTTGTGATGAAAGTGCATCCAAGAAAAGAGCAAATGTCTTGCATAACATTGCAATATATCAAGAACAGTGGAAACAACTGTTTTAACTGTAAAAAGTTAAAATTCAAAGTAGCATGTCTGTTGTATCTAATAGCACAATCTCCTCAGGTTCAAAACTGCCACAGATGATGAAGTTTCCATTAAAGGATAATAAACTCTATATGTCAATGTGACAAAAGAACTCTCTTATCTCTTTGGAATAAGAACGTGCTTTGAAGAGCTTCATAAAAGACTGCAGTATGAAATAAGTCTAGTGTATGGTCATTTTGAATTTCTAAAAAAAGTATAAAGTATGTCAACCCAAAGGCTAAAGGGATTATCTGTGAAGGAACAAAATGTGAAAGATGAATGCTTTCCTTCTACGTGGTGAATGACATCTCTTTAGAAAGCACAGGTATAAATTGTTTCTCCCCATCAGTGGTTCAAATCGGGAATGATTCCTTGAAATTAATGGAGCCTTTCGGATCCAAGGGATCTATCTACAGTTGAAGACTAATTCAGTTTTAGGTTGAATGTACATCTCAAGTGTAAATAATTAATTATAATCCTGATCCAGCATATGGTTATCTACCTCTGTAATTGGAACACCACCTTTCTTTTAGCTTTGCTTATATTTTTAGGTGATTTAAAGTGACCCGGAACAAAGATTAACTAGAATAGGCATATCCACACATGAATTTACTTAAGAATTGCTTTCCCTGAACTAACTAAAATGTTTGCAAGCCTGAAATCAGAGGTAGGTTCTTAAGGTGACTTAAATTAGTCATAGTCATATTTAATGTTTATGGATTACTTCTTATTACTTTTTTTTATTCATGAACTAGCTAAATACTAAGCTCTTACTCAAAGGCAGAGATCCAGTGGTAGTGAGGCTGAGGAGGGAGTGCTGTCTTACTCGCTATCAGCCATATACACAAACTGAGTGCACATCTAACCAAAAAAGAGAGATTATTTTGCTGCTTTCAAGATCTAGTGCGTTAATCATTTGATGACTAGGTACATATATTGTTTTCTCTTTATTTCGGGATTAATTTGGGGTATTACTTTTTGAATTGAGAAAACTGAAAATTAAAGAGTAAATTTTTTTTATTTTTAACTAGCAAGGGAAAAACTGACTGCATTTCATAATATTCCTTGTGTGCCAGAAGTGTAAAAGTCCCTTTAAGAATGAACAATTTGGCCAGTGAGCAGTATTAAATAGATCTGGCGAATGGCTAAGTTGTGTGCTGGTTAGTAACTGGCCAACAGTAAGTAGCTCTTTATCTGAGAACTGGCATATCGCACATAATGAAGATGATGAGAGGAAATTTTTTACCCTGCTCGTGGAAAGGCAATAGAAACAAAAATCTGAGCTTTGGAAATAATTGCCACACCACTATGCTTTTATGAAGTATATAGCCACTGAAATCAAAAGGAATGTAAAACTTTCCTCGGGCTAAACGGCTTCTGTCATCTCTGCTGAGAGCCTCTGCATCTTTGCTGACAGCTCCAGATCTCCCTTATCTTCTAATCACCTTAGCGAAAAGCTGGTTCAGTGGATGAGTATCTGTGGATGAGAGGCTTAAACACAGAATAATGTGGCCTCTGGAGATGAGCAGAAGGGGAAGGGAGATGGGTGGCACTGGTGGATAGCCAAAATTCAAGTTATTAAAACATTTGCATACTTTTGGTGTTATTTCATTCATTAAATGCCAGGACTCTGGGGAAAAAAATAAAAAGGGATGTAGGAGAGAGCTACTGGAACTCAGATTTACAAGCTCCTATCGTTCCCAATAATGTTTGGCAAATGGCAGAATAAAATTCATGATGCCAAATTATCCTTCTATGCAGTGTGTGATAGCTTAACTATTTTAGCTATTTCAGTGTTGTAAATTATGAAACTGATAGCACACTAATGTGATCCTTTCAGGCTTCTCGTTTATATTAATGAGTTTTAGTCATCTAAGGCAAACTGATAACTACTGATTAATAGCTCAGCAACTTTCAAACTGGCATCAAAGGCTGATCTCTTCCTCTTTTTCTTTCTTTTTTTTTGTTAACTCCTTGATGGGTTGTGAGTTAAGACAGTTAACAATTAACTCTAAGCTTAATTGAAATCCAGATGTTAAAGTCTTGATGGAAGTTAATTTAATTCTGATCATGACTATAGCTGATTTCAGTCTGTTTTTGTAAAGTAGCTTTGAACTTGCAAAATAAGAGCATGATTNATGCTCTGCACTCTTCCTGGACTGCTTACTAAAAATTACATCAAGCAGCTGAAGTTCTTGCCCTGACGCTCAGATAATCCAGGTCAGCTTCTGCTTTTCAAACAACTGCCTTCATTGTTTTCCAGGAGGAATATTGCTACAGTTTTCTAAATAAGCCATTCCTCCAAATAAAGAAACCTGATATTCTGAGAAATCTTGGCCTAGAGATCAGAAGCACCGTTTGCTGATCAGTATTGCTTTAGAATATACAGTGATGTTGACACTTCCTCTTGGTGCCTGGTGTTTGAGCTTTAAGGCTGTCCCATAAATAGCTTCACACATTTGATGTGCACAATGATGGGAACTAAATTTGCAAAAAACCAATCTCACCGGAGAAAGGAGAGGGGAAAAAAGCAAGGGTATAAAGGGTATTGGTACACGTTCAGTCTTCATTTTAGATCAAGACATTTTACAGTCACTAGATATTCCAAACAACATCTGCTAGAAAGATAAATCCATTGTAGTGGAAATTAAATGCATATTTTAAATTCAGATAGTTTTGTATTATACTGTCAGTGATGTAGAAGAAAAATAAATGTGAAAGCCATTTAAAAATCTTGTGTAAAACTTGTAGGTGTGTTAAAGAATGTTGTCCTTTAGAATTAGACCCCAAATCAGACTTTGTCAGTTTGACTGATTTGTTTCTCATCTTTAGAAAATGAGTTTAAAAAAAGAACTTTAATATTCTGCCACAGAATTATACATCTGAACAATGAGCATCTGCTACAGTTTGAGATTCCTTCTTCGCTTACAAGCGTGCTCCAGTTCAGAGTGTGCTGAAGTTGGTGTGCTTGACAGAACGGTGTTCAGGCTGCAGCCACCAGCCTGGCAGTTGGTGACTTGTAACACTTGCTGCAGCATCCCCACCAAATTTCTCGCCCAGCTTTCAAAAACTGCACAAAACTACTATCTTTACCAATTTACCTTTTGCTCAGCTTTGAAGAGGCCAACCCGAGTCCAAAGTATCACTTAACTCAAGCTAGACAGGTTTCGTTTGACCAGAAGTGAGATTAGTTTCATGGGAAGTGTTAAGTGAAGGTCTGCCTAGCAGAGGTAAGATAACTACAAAGTGAATTCTTAAATTCCAAATTTTCTCCTCAGAACTGGCATAAGATGCAGATACCAAAATAAGAAAAAAAAAAGAAATGAATAGATGATAGTATAAAATAGTTTTCATGCTTATAATTGGGATCCTCCTAATATTCAAGTTATTAACCATAGAAGAAAGGAACACTAATAGAAGGAACTCAATATAAATTACTGAAGCCTTTCAAATCCAACTAACTTAGAAGGGCACGTCTAGAAAATACATTATCTATTGTTTAGATATTGAAGGTGGTCCTGGAATACTAGAGAGTTCTAATCTGCAGGAGCAAGACTCTTCTTTTCTAGCATGTTCAATCTTCCAAAATCCTAACCTGGCTATCCGAAGTTAGGAGCCTGTTTTTTAAAACAAGACAAAACAAACCCCCCCAGTTTTGGTTAGGTTTGTTTTCTGGTATTTTTAGCCTGCAGTGTTTAAGTTGTTCTTCTCATCTGTAAAGAATGGAAGGAAGGATGTTTTGTTTGCCTTTTTTTGTTTTAAGGAACATTATTTTTCTCATTTAATACTAAAACTCTGGGAGATGTGCTTGAGAACCACAAAAACTCCCCGATTTGCAATAGAATGGCAAGTATTGACAAAACTACTGTACTGGAGTCTTGACTTCACATTGAAGGCTGTTAAGAGCCTCCATAGACCTAGTAATAATAATTAATAATTTGGGTAAATCTTGCTTTTACTGAGTTTTAGCTTATATGAGAAGGTAAGAGACTATTTTTACAGTGTGTGGACCAGATTTCATCAAAAATGTCTCATGATCACTTTCTGGATATATTGTTCCTCTGTTTCTCCACTGTGGGCTCTGTGCCACCCTCTGTAAACACTTATGTAGGAAAACTGTTCTAACAAAATAGTTAACATATATTTATTTTTTTCAAATGGGAAGCAGAGGAATCAGCCGCATATGAACAGCTACGTCTTCGTAGTTGTCTGGAGATATGATTCAGTATGCTGTGAGTCACAGAACACAGCTAGGGAACAGTGTTGTAGAAAATTTAGGGTGCAGTTTTATGTTACACTGAGTTCAGTCTAAGTTTAGGCTGTCAATGAAATGAGATCCTGTTCTGCCTGGGCCAGCCATGTGCTTCCACTGTTTGTGTTTGCTCTGGCAACTCTGTGACTGTGGGCAAGTTGGATCAGTTTGCTGACTTAATGGAAAACTTACTTTAAAAATAAAAGCAAGTTTTCCATTGGATTGGATTGCTGACCTGAGACAGAAGACTGCATAATCCTGTGCAAAATTGAGGGTGAGAATATGTACCTTAGGAAAAAGAAAAAGGGACTTTGCCTTTCAACAGCAGCCAGCATAATGTAAAACTGTGACCTTAGGTTATAAGCTCTGATTCCATCTAGTTTAAGTATAGAGAATACTTAGGATCTTTTTAAAATCAGTTGGCACCTACTGGGTGAGATCCTGATTCTGTATTATTGGATGTGAACTACTCTGTACGGTTATAGCACTGCACGTCAGAACACTGAAATGGGTGGAATTTGAACAGGCAAATATAAGGTCCTTGGTATCGCTGACTCACTCCTTGCCAAAGCATTACCTGCAGTACTGAGCATCTGTTACATCATGGGTATTTCCTAGAGAAAAAGAAGATAAACATGAAACTTCCCTGCAGTGTAACCTCTTATCAGAGCGTATGGGCAAGTCTTAAACACCTTTATTTGACTCAGACAAGCAGGANAACTCCTTGATGGGTTGTGAGTTAAGACAGTTAACAATTAACTCTAAGCTTAATTGAAATCCAGATGTTAAAGTCTTGATGGAAGTTAATTTAATTCTGATCATGACTATAGCTGATTTCAGTCTGTTTTTGTAAAGTAGCTTTGAACTTGCAAAATAAGAGCATGATTTGTTTCACAATTTTTTTAAGCATTTGCACTCTGAGGATTTGCTAAACTAATATTGAACAAAGATAAATTATCATAGAAGCATCAAATAGCTACTAGCAAAAGCAATTAAACCCCTCAAAACCTCAAAATTATCAAGAAAAGGCAAACTGCTTTTTAAAAATCTTTAAGCTGTTTTTAATTTCTATGTATTTGTATGAAGAACAGATGCTACATTTTCTGAACACTATGTAATGGTAGAGACCAGAATGAGAGTTACAGGTATGTGCATGTGAGAAGTCAAATAACTACTGCTTGTGTAAGAAAATGAGTGGGAGGGTTTGGAAAAAAATTGAGTGTGAAATAACAAAAGCGAAGTCAGTCTCTGAACAAGCTTGGGGGTTTTGTATGCAGGCAGCTGCTTGCAGGTGAAATCTTTGAAAGCTTGGTTGTACAGTATTCAGTCTCTAGGTTTTCTGTTGCTACAGTGAATACAGGATTGTCCAAATCTGTTAGAATAGTCAGTGCAAATAAGACATCATATGGGATATACTACACTAATACCTACACTAGGCTTCAAAACATTCCAGTCTTGAAGTAGAGGTTTTCAAAGGCCAAGCAGACAACAACTCAGTAGAATGCTTGCGCAATTATTATTACAAATGCTCTGCACTCTTCCTGGACTGCTTACTAAAAATTACATCAAGCAGCTGAAGTTCTTGCCCTGACGCTCAGATAATCCAGGTCAGCTTCTGCTTTTCAAACAACTGCCTTCATTGTTTTCCAGGAGGAATATTGCTACAGTTTTCTAAATAAGCCATTCCTCCAAATAAAGAAACCTGATATTCTGAGAAATCTTGGCCTAGAGATCAGAAGCACCGTTTGCTGATCAGTATTGCTTTAGAATATACAGTGATGTTGACACTTCCTCTTGGTGCCTGGTGTTTGAGCTTTAAGGCTGTCCCATAAATGGCTTCACACATTTGATGTGCACAATGATGGGAACTAAATTTGCAAAAACCCAATCTCACCGGAGAAAGGAGAGGGGAAAAAAACAAGGGTATAAAGGGTATTGGTACACGTTCAGTCTTCATTTTAGATCAAGACATTTTACAGTCACTAGATATTCCAAACAACATCTGCTAGAAAGATAAATCCATTGTAGTGGAAATTAAATGCATATTTTAAATTCAGATAGTTTTGTATTATACTGTCAGTGATGTAGAAGAAAAATAAATGTGAAAGCCATTTAAAAATCTTGTGTAAAACTTGTAGGTGTGTTAAAGAATGTTGTCCTTTAGAATTAGACCCCAAATCAGACTTTGTCAGTTTGACTGATTTGTTTCTCATCTTTAGAAAATGAGTTTAAAAAAAGAACTTTAATATTCTGCCACAGAATTATACATCTGAACAATGAGCATCTGCTACAGTTTGAGATTCCTTCTTCGCTTACAAGCGTGCTCCAGTTCAGAGTGTGCTGAAGTTGGTGTGCTTGACAGAACGGTGTTCAGGCTGCAGCCACCAGCCTGGCAGTTGGTGACTTGTAACACTTGCTGCAGCATCCCCACCAAATTTCTCGCCCAGCTTTCAAAAACTGCACAAAACTACTATCTTTACCAATTTACCTTTTGCTCAGCTTTGAAGAGGCCAACCCGAGTTCAAAGTATCACGTAACTCAAGCTAGACAGGTTTCGTTTGACCAGAAGTGAGATTAGTTTCATGGGAAGTGTTAAGTGAAGGTCTGCCTAGCAGAGGTAAGATAACTACAAAGTGAATTCTTAAATTCCAGATTTTCTCCTCAGAACTGGCATAAGATGCAGATACCAAAATAAGAAAAAAAAAAAAGAAATGAATAGATGATAGTATAAAATAGTTTTCATGCTTATAATTGGGATCCTCCTAATATTCAAGNTTTCCCTTAGGACTGGAGCAAACCACAAAAAGCAGACTTGGAAAAAAACTTTGATTCCAAAGTGAGGGTGATGGGATCAGGTTTTTATTTACTATACTTTGCCATATGTGCAGCATTTGGTGTTGGGAGGCACACAAGAATGAATCTTGCCCTCTCTCTTTGATGATCCTATGACAGCAGGACCGATGATAGTGTGGAAGAGAACATGCGAGAGTAGCTGCTTCATGTGGCCCTGCTTTGTATCGCTGCTGAGGGTTCGGGGGTAGGAGTGCAGGTTGTTCTTGGTTTTGGGTGTTGTGGGGTTTTTTTCTTCCTTCATTTTCCAAACTTAGATTTAATAGTTTTAAGGGCCAGGGGTTGAAGTTGTTGTCCCTTGTTGAATAATTGTAATGCTTTCTATGCTTCTGCTCTTTCCAATTGCTTTGGGAAAGGCTGATTTCCTCTCTGAGTGATCTACGATAAAACTGATATTAATGGAAAAATAAATTGTCCTAGAATAAATAGTCCATTAAACGGTCTTATTTTTAAATCTTCTAAACAAGTGTTGCCATATACTGTTTTTCTTCTTATTTTATACTCCCCTAGATCTAATGGAGATGGAGATTCGCTTTTGCCAAGCAAATGTAATGCCTCCAAAGAATTGCTGATCTGGACAGATAGATGATCGTTATGTTGAGCTTTATTAATGTTCCTAAGAACCCTTGTGTAACATTATCCATCATGCCAGAGCGTAGGAGTAACTTCTGATTGTATCTGGCTTGAGTGATCTGCCTCNGTCCTTGGTATCGCTGACTCACTCCTTGCCAAAGCATTACCTGCAGTACTGAGCATCTGTTACATCATGGGTATTTCCTAGAGAAAAAGAAGATAAACATGAAACTTCCCTGCAGTGTAACCTCTTATCAGAGCGTATGGGCAAGTCTTAAACACCTTTATTTGACTCAGACAAGCAGGAAGAAGCCTGCTACAGCCCAGGTTAGTGTTCTGGGTGAACGCTTCTCTTCAAGGCGGTGACTGACTCAACCAGCAGGAGACTACAATTTCCAGGGTGAAAACGAATGCTTTATCCTCTCAACTCCTGTGGACTAATCTAATCTTTCTGATTCATAATACACGAAGTAGTGGATCGACATACCTGTTTGTTTGTGTGTTGTTTTTTTAGTGGGGTTGGTTTGGGTTGTTTTTTGTTTGTTTTTTTTTGGCTAGAAGCCTTTTGTAAGATCCCATCTCATTCTGATCCACTTTGTTTCCATTCACGTTGATATAGATCAGGAGTAACTCTGTTGAAGTCAAGGCGTTTATAAAGCATAATACTATCCTTTAGCTTTATTCATGGAAGTAGCCCCTACAGGTAACCTGATGGGATATGCACCGCAGAATCAAACCTGAAGTCAGTGAAAGTTATGGTTTGTTGGGCCAAGTTGTCTTTATGGTGGGAACAGATACTGCAAAAAATAGTATGTAGTAACAAACATGTTACAGTACTTAAAATTGGGGACTGTCATAAATAGTCTCGGTACCACTCTCCTGCCCCTTGGCAGTGGAAAGTGGAATGAAGAAATTAGTTTTCCACGTTCCAGGAGAGCAGTAGCCCTACTAGGCCTATCATGGACCTGTGAGCAGAGCCAGTCTGGTGCGTCTCCCCCGAAAAATTCTTATCATTGGGAGGAGTAAAGCTGCACTTGGCAGACCTTTGTACATTTTTAGGGGGACTGTTATAGAAATTTACTCTTTGTGCATTCAAGAGCCAGTGCTCTACAGATCAATGTTCTTTATTACAGTAGCTAATAAAAAGAGCTTTATCAGGTTACTCTGCTTTGTGGCTGGTTCTTACATCTGTCTGTTAAGCATTTCCCCATTTACTGCAAGGGCAATCCAGTCCTGTGGCTATAAGGGCAGCTGTGCAGCAACACAAGTGTAGAGGTATCACACAAACAGGAGTTTGCATTGAACAATCTAGCGAGAGCTCGCCAGTAAATTCTCTCCTCCCAGCTATTCAGATGAGGCTGCAAATTTCCCGTGCCAGAGCACTCATTTTAACTGGCCTGAGCACATACATCGTGGTAAAAATTGTTAAAATAAAGTCAAAATCATGCCATGAAATATAAGCTGACTGTCCACTGGAAATCTGAATGTACAATCCTAGCTTGGTGTATAAAGCACATCTTTGCAAAAATATTTTGCGGCCGTGGTAAAAATCCTTGTGCTTACCTGCTTGCTTTTGTTCAGTTACAGAGTCAGGGGATAACAACAGTAAACTGCCTCTCATGGCTTCATTAATGTGTACAAGCGCATTTTTTTGGAAGCTGCATTTTAATGTTAATATAGTTCATTATTAATACGCAAGGAACAAATACAAATATAAAGGCCAAACTCCAGGCTTTTTTATGAAAATTGCAAATGGGGAGAAATCAGTGTCACAACAGTGTAAGCAAGAGCAGAGTCTGCGCTTTGACTCTTGAAAGAGAACAGGAAATTCAGATGGATCATGCTTTTTGGTCCTTTGCACACACCAGAAGATTGGGAGTATCGCTTACTAGTACTGAATTTTATTGTAACATTCAGAAAATCTTATTAATTATTGTATAAAATGCTAGCTTTCCCTGGCATGGCTGTTTCATAAGCCTTTTCCCTTACAATTACTAGATTTCTTAATTTTCAGTTTTCAGGTCTGATCAATGAAAAGGATAGAAAGTGTAAAAGTTGTTTTGATTTCTTTCAGTATAACCTCTAGCCAGAAATACATGATATTGCAAAACAGGAAGAAAAAAATGAGAGAAATGTGAAAGCTATTGGTGTTCTAAGTGGAAGCCCTGCTCCCTGAAGGATAGAGCTATTTCGTGTTCCCCTTTTCTAATGGAGCATTACAGCATATAATGCAGCAATTATTTTGTTGGGTAGGTGTTTCATTACCAACCTGGGCCTTGGAGGTGATGAGAGAAAATTTGTCTTGACCTTCCAGGGAAGCCATAAAAGAGAAATGATGTCTAAATAATAAATGTCTAGGAGAAATGTGAAATGCCTAACGGTGTTGCACTTAGTTTTCATGACATCTGTGCATTGTATTATAAAGAACTGGTATATGGATCATTTCAAAAGCAGGAATATTTTCTATTGTTCCTTTGCATTTTTGACCTTCCTTCTTCTCCTGGTTCAATCCCTCTCAAATACCGTTTAAATTTTTTTTCTGCAGGATGTGTGTTTTCCTGGTTTTCCCTTAGGACTGGAGCAAACCACAAAAAGCAGACTTGGAAAAAAACTTTGATTCCAAAGTGAGGGTGATGGGATCAGGTTTTTATTTACTATACTTTGCCATATGTGCAGCATTTGGTGTTGGGAGGCACACAAGAATGAATCTTGCCCTCTCTCTTTGATGATCCTATGACAGCAGGACCGATGATAGTGTGGAAGAGAACATGCGAGAGTAGCTGCTTCATGTGGCCCTGCTTTGTATCGCTGCTGAGGGTTCGGGGGTAGGAGTGCAGGTTGTTCTTGGTTTTGGGTGTTGTGGGGTTTTTTTCTTCCTTCATTTTCCAAACTTAGATTTAATAGTTTTAAGGGCCAGGGGTTGAAGTTGTTGTCCCTTGTTGAATAATTGTAATGCTTTCTATGCTTCTGCTCTTTCCAATTGCTTTGGGAAAGGCTGATTTCCTCTCTGAGTGATCTACGATAAAACTGATATTAATGGAAAAATAAATTGTCCTAGAATAAATAGTCCATTAAACGGTCTTATTTTTAAATCTTCTAAACAAGTGTTGCCATATACTGTTTTTCTTCTTATTTTATACTCCCCTAGATCTAATGGAGATGGAGATTCGCTTTTGCCAAGCAAATGTAATGCCCCCAAAGAATTGCTGATCTGGACAGATAGATGATCGTTATGTTGAGCTTTATTAATGTTCCTAAGAACCCTTGTGTAACATTATCCATCATGCCAGAGCGTAGGAGTAACTTCTGATTGTATCTGGCTTGAGTGATCTGCCTCATTCACTGTGAGTTTTACATCCTCAACGATTTCAGATACCGATCAATCAGCTGTTTTTCTGTGGGTCATTGACAGTCTTTGTTTTACTGCTAACTGAAGAAGAGTTTCTGTTCTTGGCTCAGATTCTTGGATAGAAGCAATCCTTTAGAGAAGTAAATGCTGAACAACTTATCCACTGCTTTATTGTATCCTTACTTGTGTCAACTAGGTTTCTCCGTCTCTGTAAGATTTGGAGTAATGCTTCTTGGCACAAAAGGTTTGCAGTGACTAGAAGAGGTGCAAAGGACAGCGTTTAGGCAGGTCTTCGATGCATAAAGCAGAACTCGACAGCCAGGAACTTAAGTTGTAGCATCTGAAGTGCAGTATCTGTGAGAGGCAGGGACTTCCAGCTGCTGAGTTCAGAAGGCAGCACCACTCCCTCTTGCAAAGATAAGAAATTACTGATAAGGAAATAAGAAGGATCTTGCCTCTTTTTGAAGTCAGTTTTTAACTTTATATTCCCTTTGGGAAAGAAAAATCTAATCTGATAAGTTGGTCTCAAAATGTTGCCTGCACTAATTCTAGCTTGGAGTCTAAGGAAGCACAAATGATGCTAAATGCTGTCCAAAAGACTCTCCTTGACGTGTAAGGGGCTAGTGGCTAGCTTCTGTCATGCTTGTTGTGTTTCTGAAGCTCCCCTCCTCCAAACATAGCTGTCCTCTCCCTTCTTCCCCTCCGTTTTCAATCTCACTTTTCCATAGTTGGGAGTCTTCAGTGGCTTCCCTCTCAGCACAGTTCCAAACCCATTTTATTTGTGCCCTTCGTCTGAACCGACCTCAGTGACCTTCCCTAAACCCTCTTCCCATTCTGAAGACTTGCTCAGATGCTCTTCTCTCTTCTACGCTCCCTTTCTTCACTGACTTCTTTTCTACCTTTTCATAGCTCCTTTCCACATACTTGCAAATACTAGTGTATTGGATTATTGCTGCTTTATTTTGTTCTTTGTCCATTCCCATGTATGGCCTTTTGCCAATAAAGAGCCCTTGGTAAATGTTTCTGTGAAACATGCCTATTATAAACCAACTTCTGGTAGCTGTCATGTCCCTGTAGGCGTACATGGGCAGCGATGATGTGCTTCTGTGATTTCATAGTTGGCACTGCTCAGTTTTGGACTGTACACCCGATAGCGTGCTATCTGAATCTTGTAGTCTTTTTATTGAAAAAATAGGTATCTAAAGTGAATTAATGAGCATTGGTTTGTTGGAGGTTTCAGACGATGCAGTGTAATATAGAGGTCTGGGGGGAGTGGGAGTGCATTATATTATTTGTAAAAGCAGAAGCTTCATGAGTTAAGAGGACAAAAAGCATGACTTATCTCTGAGTTTTTGTCACTATTATAAATGTAGAAAAATACCCAAGGAGTGGCTGTAGCTTTAACTTATCTCAGCTGAGAGTTGGTTTTGATCATAGGGAAACATGCCAGTTGTTCTCAGGGCTTCTAGAGAGCTTTGACATCATGATGACTGTATGTAAGAATGCTTAACAAGACTGTCAGCACCGTGTCAAATATATATGTACATATTTGTATACATACAAAAAAGATTTTAAACTTTTCTTGTGTTCCTTTATCTCATAACAGGTATGTCTTGCTTTACGGTGTCTCAGGGGAGCAGCATCACTGCTGGAATGTTTTCTCTGCTCCTTTTTACTGCCTATCTGTCCCTTAGTTTTGCCATAAAGGTGGTTTTAAAAAAAAAAAAATCTACTAATGTCTATGTTTAGATGATCACATTTATGCACGTTTCCTGTTGGCAGATAGTTGAGATAAGCAAAGCATGTTCCAAATCATAAGCCGGAAGGAGCAATCATCACTGTCCTTCAGCACTGCAATGGCAGTATGGATCATGACAGCAGCCTATTATGCAGTTTGGTTTGGTTTTTTTTTTCTTCAATCAAATTGACAATGACAATAGCATGTCAAATGACTTCCTGTAATTCTTTGCATGAAGTTACGAGAAGGTTCAGTCTGTACGTATACATACTTTATTAACAACAATGATAACAAGAAATCCTGATAACCAAGCCATGTGGTTTCCTTCGTTGCCTAAAATGTAAGTCCCCATTTTGTGAGGCTATTCAGTAGGGGGTCTATGTAACGTATGTACCGTGAACATGAGGGTGTTTTAGATACAAAGAGGTTACTCAAATTTAATACTGATTTGCATAGAGCTTAACAAGAATTAGTTGAACAGTCACTTCCCCCCAAATTACTTGCAAATAGTAGGAAGCTGTGCATAATAGCTGTGAACATACTCTCTCTGAAGTCCTCTAAGTAGGTAATGTGGAAGTTAATATTGGGAGCCAGTCAGTCAAATACACTGTAAATAGTTAAAAGCCTCTATCTCATGATAAAAGACTCACCAAAGCTCAGCTGGGCTGACAGCCTTGTTACTCTGAACTACCAAAAGAAATTGAAACTGTCTTGGCGTACGTTTTCAGTCCTTTTTGTCAAAATGCTTTACTGCTAAGGTTTGATGTTAGAGAGCTGTCTTGCTTTCTTCACTGACAGTTATGGACTCAGGTGCTGAGCCCATTTCATTCTATTTAGGTGAACATCGCAGGGCATACGTGAGTTGTAGTCCCTTTTGAACAGGAATTGCAGAGCTTCACCCAGGAAGAAAGAATGTATTGGAGTCCATCCATCCATACCTGAGAGAGATGCACAAAGCCAGTGGGGCAGTTGTGGGAAGAGTGGAGCGAAGATGAGACCACCTCGTCTCACCTCTGGGATCTGGCTGCCTCACTAGTGAAGATTTTGGATTTGCATGAATTTCCCGAGTTAATCTCAGAAATGCAGTAGTGATTGCAGAGCCCCCATGTAATTCTGAGGAAAGGATTCTCTCTTGGCCCCTGCAGAGACCTTCAAATGCCGTCTTGATGCAGCCTATAATCCAAGATTTTTTTCCTAACAGATGAAAGTGCTGATCACATGCAGGATTGCTACTACGAGTTTGTCTCACCTGTGAGTCTAATCATCACTATACTGGATTTAAGCATCTGTTATGAATTAGGCTGGTTCATGCAGACAAGCTGGTCATGCAGACACCTTTCACTTCTATTGTTACTATTCTTCTGGGCTTGGTGTGCGTTTCCGTTTGTTGATGGTAAGTGCCCTCCACAGCATATGGCTGCTGAAGCATGGTGTCAGCACAAAAGCCACCCTGGAGGATAAGATTAAAAAGATTCTGTGTGGGCAAATACGTAAGAAGAATCTTCAAAGGAGTGATATGAAGAGCAACCCTTGAGACTTAACTCTTCTGATCAGCTAAACAAATGTGGGACCAGTTAATCATTCTGGCCTGTGATAAATGACTGAGTCCCAAAACAGGATTCCAATTTAAGTTTACAATTTATTAGACGAATAAAAGCAAGCAAACAGCGCTGGGTGTGCCAGGAGTCTCCGCTCCACCAAGACACACACACCGTAATGCGGCACTCATCATAAATATATACNCCCACTGGTGAGTTCACAGTGTCTTTCAGACGTTTCTGACTGAATGCAAGTAAGAATCCTTGAAAGAAGCACTAGATGTATCCTACCTAGTGTATTTGCTGTTGATTTGTGGTTAAAACTTCAGTTGATGGTACCACAAAAAGTATTACTGCCTCAGACGGGAAGCTCCCAGTAGTGGAAGAGCAGCTTCTGTTCATAGGAACCCGATGGCCTGGTAAAGGCCAGTTAATCTCTGGGATGCCAGCCAACATAATTCATGGATTTATGTCATGTTGCCTGTTACCACTCTAGCAGACTTGTCTGTGGGGGCTGGTGCTTCCCCTTCAGAGGGGTTAATTTTGTCTCACTTTCTGAACACAAGGGAATAAAACTTAGCCTCTTTATTCTTTTGTTCCCCCTCCATTGCCCATGTTAATTTAATTTGACAGTCTGGCGAATAGGATTTGTCAAATACTGTAACCTTAAGCAACACAGATATTGAAAACTGTGCTTTAAATTTATATAATCCAGATGTGAGAACCAATAAAATGCTCAGATGAAATGAAATGTCAGGCTTTGTGGGGTGAGAAAGGGAGAAGTATTATTTGCCACCTATTTTTCCACATGGCATAAAATGCAGAGCAGGGTTCAATCAATTATACTAGTCTCCAAGAATAGAAGTAGTTCTTGTCATTTCAGTGCTGGTAGCTAATAGTAAATATGATTGATATCAAAATGCTGAATGTCATAAGACTTGTTAAATAAAAGACAGTTTAGTGTTTGGGCAGTGAAAAGGCTAGTCTTGGTAAATATTTATGGCTAAGTTGCTGAGATGATCTTCAGCTCAGAATGGTAAAGTCTAACTAAGCAAATTCTGTAGTATCACGTATGAAATGTTTGATTACCTCTCTCTTCCCATCAACACAAGGTACCACTCAAAGAGAGAACATTTCTCTTTCTTACTAGTACTAACGAAAAAGCCACCAATTCAATTATTTTAGGTCTGTAGGAGTTATCCAGTTAGAATAAGTCAAAGAACTCCAAAAGAGTTGGGGGGGGAAGAAAGCTTGTAAGCTGTTGCTGCATGTGTGCCAAATAAGTGAACTACAATGTCCTGTTTGGGAATTTCACTTGTTCTACAAAATATATTCTAAATTATGTGCATAAATATTCTGTTTCTGCAATATTTCTTCTCCTGTATGTAGGAAGAGCCTGAAAGACGTATAATAATTATCTTAAACCAATTTTCAGTTAAATCTTTTAATTCCCTCTGGTGACCTTTTCTTTGGCAGAAGGGAAGAAATACTGAGTAATGCTAGGCAATATTTATCAAATAGTTCATCCCCCAAAAATGCAATTTAATTTTAGCTAAAAATGGGTATTCATCAAATTCAGAGCATAGGCCTAATAAGTAGGATTAAAATTTGAAAAGTTTAAAACATTTCCATTTTATATTTAAAAAGTGAAGATTTTAATGTCAATATGAATTGTAATTTTAAATTTGCCTGCATTTAATATAAAAGCTGAAGAAACTTTCAAGTAAAAAATTTTTCACGTTTTTAAAATAAATTGATAGTAAGCCCAAAGTTGTATGCATAGCTCAATAAGTAAATGCTGGCGTTGAGAACACTAACTTGATTTGTCTGTACCGTATTGTTGTGGTACGATAGAATAAAGTTGGACTGTTCTTAGACTTATTTCCATTCTCTACCATATGAATTAGGTGTCCAGAAGTAGGTTAGAAATTAAACTGTATTTAAACCACCACCCTCAGTTCCGCTCTCAGAAAAAACACCTTTCATATTTGAATAAAGTTAGACGTGAATCGAGACTATCTGTGGTTTTGATCGCACAAAATCAAAACATGTATGATAAGATTTTGCAAATCCGTCCCAACCACTGGCTTGGTGTGTCTGTAAGTGATGATTTGCTGAAGTCAAAAGCTGTAGAAAAAAACCTCAAAGGTTTACTGGAAAAAAAAGTAATATGAGAAAATGCAAGTGTCAGAATTTTTCTTACTCCTAAGACACCAAATGAGAACAGCTAGGGGACGCATCCTCCAATATTAGCACTATTAATAAAATTGATTGCTCATGTTGGAGCCTTGTATTTTGTAAACTGAGTCATGTGAAGTTAGTGCATTAATTAAGAGACTGGGACACAGCAGACCTTAGCTAAGTTACTCAGTTTTTCAATGACTTTCTGCATTGTGTTAGCACAGAATTACGTCTTATTCTGTATCTGTAATAGAAGGCTACTGCTACGTCTTACATCTGAAGGGACCCTTTTTTTTTTTAACGTTCGTGAGGCTATGATGTTGAAAGAGCTTCTTCAGGCTGATGTAAAGGCAAAGCTTTTATCAAAGATAGTTGTTGGAATGCAAGTTTGGGGCAAAGTTTGGAGTTTCCATGTATCCCACCCTTTCCAGGCCACGCTTAGGGTACATTTTGTATGCAGCCAGCTTAGACTTTTCAGGCTGATATTACTACTAAAAGGGCAGAATTTGAGCAGATAAAATTTCATAGCCCTGGGTATTTTCCAAGAGAAGTATCCTGTTAGAAATGCAAGGTGCCATAGCTATATTTGAGAGAGAGAATGCTCCTGAAGTTGTTCTGTCATAGAGAAGTTTTTGCATCAATCGCAGCTAATTTAGATGGAGACAATGCTGCTGAAAGATGTCAGTGACTGCAGATCCACATCGAAAAATTCCATGTTTTTTAAACAATGCAGTATCTGTTTGGATTCTGGCTCTTTGAAACCTTAGCACAACCAAGCGCAAAGACCTAAGTAGTAGAAGTGCTATTTAACAAACTCAGTCCCAGTGAGCTGATCATATGATCTAGCCTCTTGGGTTTGTTTGATTCATTCATTAGCTGTGTAATCCATTCGTTTCTGCTGAGGTTCCATAAATCACATGCTTGCCAGAGTGGAGAGAGTTATTTGAAAGGATATGGAAGAACCATTAAGTAGAAATGAGAGTATGTGTAAAATGTTCACCCTACATAGCTGGAGGGAATGAGCACTGGCCTCTATACAGTATGGAGCGGAAAGACCAGCGAAACCTCAGCCATTTCCCCTGTTTCTGGTTAATGTAATAAACATGGTACTAGGCTATTCCCAGTAGAGACATACTGCAGCTTCCAAAACTGGGGATAGCTTTCTTCTGTCATGCTTAGCCGTGGCTTTGTATGTTTTTCCTCCAAATTACAACATGGTTTTAATCTAAACAGACATCAGTTCTGTATGCCAAGCACATCAAATATATATTGCAAGGATAACAGAATGGAAGAAAGTAACATGGCTCACAAAGTGACCATGTGATAGTACAGGGAAGAGGAGGGGGAATTGGAGGAAAGGGCTGAGCAGGGAATGGACCCCCTAAAGCAAAGCAACTAATGGAAAAAGCGGTCAATGAATAGAGGTATTGTATGCAACTTCATGAAAGAGATTCCCTAGGGAAAGGTTAGGTTCCAGGATAAATGAAATCTCCCCTCAAATGGTGTTCCTCCCTGTCCAGATACAGGCATGAAGATTACCTATGGAGAGTATTTATCGCTTCTGTTCTAATTTACGCGGTTCTAAAGTGTCTTATTTTTGCCTTGATTGGAAGGGCTGTGTCATCAGGACATTCCGCTTTTCTGGAAGATAGAAGATATTTTCTTCTAGGATCTCTCAAGCACCTCCTCCAATTTATTTATTTTTTTCTTCCAGCTTTTCATACTTTGTGTTGGTGGAAGGTCTAGGCTTTTTTCACAATCATTGCAAAACTCTATCTAGAGAACAGAGCCAACACTGTGTAAGTCTCCATAGCTTGGTGTCTCTCCACGTTCTGGGGGTACCAGATAACAACCAAAGAAGATGGAAAGGTCTGTCACTTTTTTTCGTTGAGTCCCCTGTTGTAAGCACCAGGAAAATTAGGAGTGGGGCCTGCCATGGGTAGAGAGACTGGAGGGTGCCTGCTCTGTACGGCTGGGCTGTAGGTCGAGACATTGGAGGTACTGGAGCAACTGGGCGACAGCACTGTGGAAAGAAAAAGCTGTTTTGGAAAGGGCATGTGAATGGAGAAGTGCTGGCTTTGGAAGCCGTAGGATTATTTGTCTTGTGTGAGCTCACAAATTAGTACAGACAGGGGATATACAAATGCTGAAGGAGGCTGTCATGAAGAGTACGTGGGACTGAGGAGGGAAGAAACAGATGGAACACCTCTTGCAAGCAGCTCCCAGGCCAGAAAGCTGTATGATGTTATGATGTCGTTCTTGTGACATAGTGGTAAGCTCTGTTTCTCTGACAGTTGTCTTTAGGGTTGTTTTTTGGTTTTTTTTTGTTTGTTTGTTTTGTTTAAGTGATTGCTGCTGTAATTAGCAAGTTACAGGACAATTTCAGTTTTCACTACAAAGGAAGTTGGTTTTAGCTCCTGTGATAGTGAGAAGTTTTAACATGGAGTGTAGTCTAAAAGTGCAGAAACCTGAAAGAAACCAGAATCTGAGTTAGAATAATATCTCAGGATTTTTTTTTCCCCATTTTTTTTCCTTGTTATTTTTCAACTTCTGAGTGCAACTTATATTTGCAGTAAAGAAATATATGTTGGCCTGCACCAGGCACTGATTTTAACTGTGTCTGTTTTAGCATTGGTGTCTACATTGTCATCATTCTTTGGAAACTCATGCAAGTGCTAGACAAAGCGGACTCATGCCTTATGGACTGCTTCAGATTATTCAAATTCTATTTAATTATCAAGCATATAGATATGGTCATCTACTTAGTAGATCAAAGGTATTAAACCAGAATTGTCTGCAGTTGTCACTAATATGGTGATATAGAAGGACTGTGATACTTGTATTGTTTTTAGAAAGTTCTGTTGCACTTTTTGGAAGAAGACAGATTGCAGTAGTAGTCATGCGGGGAAAGAGGCACAAAAAAGAGCCGTTCTCAGAGTGTGAGTGAGAGTGCAAAGGAAACAAACTACATGTAGAAGTGGCTTTTTAAAAAAAAAAAAAAAATCAAGCTGAAACATGTTCTCTTTAGTACATGGTCTCACTCTACAGCTGCTCCTTCTCTAGCCAGGCATGCAGCAGTTTCACTGCAGCACTCCCTGAGGACTTGGCATTGCTTAGTCTGTCAAGACCAACAACAACACAGTGCTGCTGAAACATATGAAGCACGAGCTGAATGGTGCCAACACTTTATAATGTTACAGAGTTTTTACCCAAATAGAAGGATCCTGCACTGGACTGCTGTATGTTCAGCTCTTTTTACAAATCTACACCTCTGACTTCCAGTTTTTGAGAAACTTATTTCTCTTGTACTGTGGCTTTTCAGAGATGTTGCGTGTTCTCGGTCTTACGCTTTGATGTACTATATTTTGACAACTGCTTCAAAACTTAAGTGGATTGGGCTCCAGAGGGTTGGAGATTCAGACTACAATTTCAGATGGATGAGAATGAGGGAGGGAAGTCAAGTATCATAACAGTGTCTGAACCCTGGGAAGCAAAATGGTACTCGGTAGCAGAGCCAATACGATAATATAAGAGCAGAGTGCTAGAAGCTGAATTCCAGGACAATCGGGACTAAGTCACTTCTTTCTAAAGATTTTATCTCTGAAGCTCCTTGGGTTTGTTTTATAGAGCAACAGAAATGGTCTAAACTCAAGACTAAGGGGAAGATGCTGAATTTCAGACATTGTTCTCACACTGACTCTCCCCTTGTGGCCACAGGTAAAATGTTTTGTTTCTAATCTGTGAAGGAGGTCAGACGCTTACTTCCCCTCCTCGGAGAGATGGTGTGGGAATTAGTTTCCATTTACGAAGTATTTTAATGTGCTGTAGTTCTTTATGGTTCAGAATGGACTTTAACCATAGAGACTTTTCTCTGTGGCTCAGAAAAGACCACACCTACCACATTGCTCTCAGCTTTTTTTCATCCGAGTCGTCAGAAAAAAGCTAACAAATTGGCATGAGCTCAGAGGAGAGCAACCCAAACAACTCGGGGACTGGCTGGAGGGGTTAAATTAACAACGCAAGATTAAAAGAGATAAATATATGTAGTTTGGTCAAAGCTGTTCCCCTGGAGTTAATTATGCCATATTATTTTAAAGATGTAAATGTTGAAGGATTTGCTTAGTGTGCTCCAGAGAGGTAATTGCCAGAGAAAAAGAGGAAGCAAAAAGGAACTTCAAGTTGAATACCAAGGGAGAAGAATTTCCTGACAGTGGATCTGTTGCTCTGTCAAGCAGACTTGTAGGGAAGTGCTGAAAGCCCCACTGTTTGAAACGTGAACGTCTCCTAGACGAGGAAGAAGTCCTGAACTGGGATAAAGATGAAACCCAGTGAGTCCTGTCTGTTTCAATTATTGTAATTTGAGAGACTGGGATACCATTATTGATACAGCAGTAATGCCCAGGAGCTCAAATCAGATATGCATGCTGTAGAAACACACAACAAGCTTTCCCTATCTGTTACAAAATCTGTAGAGCAATCTGGATCTAGGCTGACTCAGAAGTTAGCATTGAAGGGCTGCAGCCAACGCTGGTGTGGATATTCTGCCCTTTCTGTTCCTCTCCCAGCAGAGGCACACGGGCAGCCTGCTGGCAAGACCGACTTGTCTAGCGCAGCAGAGCTGCCCTTGGAGTACCCGGGAGGGCAGTGGCAAACATCTTCCGTGCACAGACTGCACAGCATAAACCTTTTCAGTTCACAAACACAAAATACTGTCCCAGGCTTCCAAGGTCCTCCTGATCTGTAATTGTAAGAACAACTATTGGAAGGTTCAGAAACCACAGAGAAAACTTAACTAGGAAAACTCAAGAAAAATTAGTTTAACTTCCCAGTTAATTATGAACATCTTTTCCCTTTCTTAGATTTTTTTTTTTCTCTCTCACATTCCAGGTGTTCCTATGCTGCGGCATATACTAGAGCTGACCTGAATATTTGAGGAAGGACAGCTGTGGTGCTCTGGAGTTCCTTGCAGGCAAATTTATCCTGTAGTCCTAGCAGGGTATATTAACCCATGTTTAGTGCTGTGCGATTGCAATTACTGTGCTTCCAGTGATTAGGCTAACTTGTTTAGACTTATCATGAGCATCTCTACAATGCTCAGCAGTTAACTAAGCGTTTTTCCTAGAAAACAGCATCAGCAAAAATAACAGCAGTAATCTGTATTTCTGCCAGTTAAATAAGACTGACACCTAAAATCAAAACACTCTGATTTGTGCAGTTTATTTAGATCAGGAAAATCCTGAACTCTGGTTTGCAGAGTTAAGGAAGAAGTCAACCTTGCTCATGGCTTTTGACTTGCCAGCCACTGGGTTTGATCAGAGAGCTGGATCAAATGTCCTTTGTAAGCAAAACAGTACATTTGAAACCACGTGAGAAATTATAGCTATGAAGCCTTAATCATATTGCATGGGAAATACCAAAGTTATTCGTTTAGCTAGGAGCATTTAAATTTCTGAAGAAAGTCTGAAGCTAGGACTTCAACACAAAATCCTGTATTCTTTTTACATCTATGATTACAAGCATACATGAGACCTTATAAATAATGCTTCTGCCAAGCTTCATTGCCTATGCTGATGAACCCTGCAGGATTTTATTCCCAACCTGTAATACAGTGTTAATTCAGGAATGGACATCCAGTTCCATTCCTTTCCCCTGTCAGCATTTCATTGCTTATCAACGGCTTTCTGCCATACCAAGCTTCAGCCATAGCAGAACAACTCTTAACATCTTGGTCCATGACTTATGTTTAGCGGTGTATTGTATTTACAACGGTGCATGAAGCTTTAGGGCGTCTCAGGTAGAGGGTCTACGAAGGGAGTTAAAATCCAGAGAGATGCAGGTGTGGAATTTCAAACTTTTCATGTAATCTTTTTTTAGAATGCTTCTGTTTTGGGAAATGAACTTTGAGATAACTAGGTTTTAGAAAGCAATCCCAGTGGAATGAAAACAGTGAAATTGTTATGTTGCTGAAACTCCAAGAATCCCCTGCTGTTCCTGCACTGGGTAACTCCAATACATGAACATGTACAGGCAGCATTTTTATCGGGATGTGTGCTGCCAAGCAATTAACTAAATGTGAAAAAAGATGTGATCTGGAGTTGAGTGCATTTGCTACTCTACTTTTTCAAAAAAAAAGCACACCATATAAAAGCTTCCAGAATACTGTTGTCAGTATTCTGGTTAATTAACTGATGAAAAATTTGAAAAGCTATAATATTTTTGCTTTTGTTGAATTCTTCACTTCAGAATTCCTACTTACCAGGCAAAAGTCTGGTGTAGGCCCTTTGCAAATTAAAGCCAAGGTGACAATTCTATTCCCAGGACCAGTTCTGGAAGTTGGAGCAGAGTAGCTGATTTGTCCAGACTGTTTTAGCTTTACTTATCCGCTCCCTGCCATCTGTACATCAGACTGTGCTCTCTGCATCCCGTCACTAACACTGTTCCAAAGAGAAATGCTGTGATAATAAGTAGTAACTTGGCTGTCCCATTCATTAGATATGTTGTGACTTAATGATAACATTAATTGAATTGGCTGAATAAGTGCTCTTTGGGCGGGATGCCAGTGTTTCTGGGAATTTGTGTGACAGACGTGCTTCTGAGGAAGTGAATGAGATATGAACCCATCTTACAGTAGGTACCGATTTGGTGTCTCTTCCTGTGGTTTTCATCATCTTACGGCTCTGAAGCGATATATATATAAAAGTATATGGCTGGCTGTAGTTTGATGCTTGCAAGCACTGATTTTTGGTTTGGTTGGTTTTGTTGGGCTTTTTTTTTTTGTCACAGTGATGATATTGTCATTATTAAAGCTAAGGGATAACTGCATCTGATCCATACTAATGCGCAGCGTATGTATGTTGCCAAAATCTGAGTTCTTCCATTATTTAACGATTATTTTTATTCAAGGACAGGTATATATAACAGGGGCCATTTCAATTATTTACTGCTTCAGTTGGTTAGATGTTCCTTGGCCCTAACTAAAAACCTTATATAGAGGCAACAATTGTGTATGTATGTAGGTAGAGAGACAAGGGGGGGTCTTGTTGGGTATTCTGTTGTGTTCTGAACACGGATATATTTTTTTTCCTTCCCCCCCACCCCCCAGCCAAACTTTGAACTTCAGCAAGCTGCTTCTAATGACTAACATATGTCTGGGGGTGGGGAAGGAGATGCAGGAAGGAATACTCCAAGGAGTACAGTAGCATTTCTGCATTCAGTAAGTTAGTCATCAGCTCCTTCAGTGTAACACAAAAAATAAAATGAATGATCTGTAAAGGAGCTGTAAATCTGAGAGAGCAAGCTTGCGCTGTTCATATAGTGATCACATAGCACATCATAACTGTAGTTTACCTAGTGTTTTCATTATGAGGATCTCAAAGCACTTCAGTGCTTTGAAGTAACGAGATGTTTATGGACTCTACTTTACAAATGAAAACATGAAGAGCCAGACAAAGCTAAATCTTGAATTTCTTGATTCACAACAGCCACTTACTGTTTTCAGTGTGAGATGCTGTATGGAAGGAGTTTTGAAAATTCAGCAAGTAGTGATTGAGTGGAAGATGAAACTGTGTCTGAGGTGGTGAAGACCAAGATCTCTTGCTTCTTAATTTGTTCTTTGAACCCCAATATCATCTTAACTTGTCTTCAAAGTCAAACTCCCCTCTATCCACAGTCAGCACTTGCCTGCTCTAACCAGACAGGGGCTGTTCTCGCTTGAACTTTTTGAAATCTCTCCATTGAACGCACCCTGATGGTGATCCCAGCTATCAAAGTTTTTGGTTTAGTGCTTTGGTCTTTTCCTGTACAAATCACGACCTGGGGGCCATCTCACCACCTCATTTTCCCACCTCTGCCTTTGAACTCTTGAGAATATTATTTCTGTCTCCACCGCTCCCAAAATAAGTACTTTTTTCTTTTCCCATTTTAAATGTGACAGACATGTCTATTTACTTTAACTCCTTAAGGAGCATAAAGTTGTGATTTAATTGCTGTCTCCTGAGTATTTCTTTGGAAGGCAGGTAGCTGTGGAAAGAAGAGCACTAATAGTTGTATTCTAAATCAAATTAATGTATGGTATCTGTGTGGTCAGTATCTCCACTAATTTTTGGTCTCATCTTGTATTTGAGTTGCCCATAAAACCTCTATGACTTGCTGGGAGTGAGCCAAGAGAGACAATGGCTATAAGGAGTAGAAGCACATTTTCCACATAATTGCAATTACGTTTGAGGTCCACTTGTACTGCAGAATTTAGCTTTCTGCTTCTGTGCCTTCCTTTGTTGTTATTATCTGGGTTTCAGCACTGTGCAGGAGCTCTACTGGGCTGAGGCTTTGGTTCAAGTCTCATCTTGAACACAGGCTCTATCTTTTTTCTTTTCTTTTTTTNCCCCTCACCCCTTCCAGACTTGGTAAATGCTGAAGTGGAATAGGAATTTGAATGCTGACTCAGAGGCATCAGCACGTATTCTGTCCTGGTTGGTTTGATTCCTGCTTTTCCAGCTATAGCAGGATTTCCACAAATGAAGTTTCAAGCTCTCAAATGCATCCACTTGCCCAGAGGGGAATAATGAAATCCAGAACGTAGCAATTCAAAACATTCCTGATCCCAAACCAATCCCCTGAGTCACTTAGTGCAAGGGGCACAATTTAAGAGTGAGCTCAGTTCAAAACAAACCTGGAGTTCATTATCAATTTGGGCTGATTTAATCTCACAGCCCTTTTATTATTCCTTTCTGGGACTCTCTGAGGTGAAAGTTGTTGCATCTTCTGCAGTAGAGAGAAAGTGCCTCATGTCAGTGATGTGCAGCAAAGCCTACTTGCGTTTGTCTGACAAACTCCAGGACTTTGCAGTCCAAAAAGGAAGCTCACGCTAAAAGTAGGGCATGTTTGAACGGTTTGCCACGAGTCAGTGGGCTCCTTTGTGCCTCACTGTATTTATCCATAAAATAGATGTGATAAACTATGAAGTGCATATTTTTAAATTAAATACAACCCCTTCCCTCTTTTTTTTTTTCTGCATCTGTAACATGCCAGGTGAGGTGGTTGCTGTGTTAAGCCGATACTATGCCAAGGTAACAGATGCTGAGGCATTATCGGGTGTCTACAAAGTTCTCTCCTCTCAAGAGTCTGGCCTGGTAAGAGTATAGCTGATAGTGAATCTATCTCAGGTGTCAACAGCTGTACTGCATAATTAATCATGACTTTATATGGTGGAGAGAGAAACAGAGTAATGCTGTCTGTGTGTGTTAATGGTAATAAATGGATCTGTTTACTAAGGATCTATGTCACAGTTCATTTTTTTTAATCTTTCCAATGGTTTATCATTTCATCCAGATGTTTCCATTAATTAATTATTTGGTAATTAATCCTTGTTGCTGTTCATATATCTGTTCCATCTGAGTACATTGGTCTTACCTAGGTCACTAAAACCAAAGGCATTTATGAACTCCTGTCTGTGCAAAAAGTGACCCCAACTAAACTATACTTTNAAGGAGTAGAAGCACATTTTCCACATAATTGCAATTACGTTTGAGGTCCACTTGTACTGCAGAATTTAGCTTTCTGCTTCTGTGCCTTCCTTTGTTGTTATTATCTGGGTTTCAGCACTGTGCAGGAGCTCTACTGGGCTGAGGCTTTGGTTCAAGTCTCATCTTGAACACAGGCTCTATCTTTTTTCTTTTCTTTTTTTTTTTTTTTTTTCTTTGTGTTTGCTCAGACTAAAAACTTTGGTTACAAATCTCAGTGAACAAGTCCTTTGAGCTACACCAGTTGTTTCTGGAAGCTAATTATTGTGTGTTAGTAAATGAACCAGGTAGAAAGAATGTTAAATATATCAAACTTGCAGCAACAAGTCTCCTGTCAAAAGGAAGAATACTAACCTCTCCCTAACTGATGAGATATCAGCAGTTACAGAAGGTGAGAAACAGAGTAAATGAGGAACAAGAACAGAGTTGCACTATACAGTGAGCTTCTTGACGTAGAAAAAAGTTTCTGAAAAGCAGAGACCAAGACTGTTTCCCGTACCACACACGTGGTTGTGTGCTGCTGGTACTATAAGGAAAGCCTTTTTTTTTTCCTTTCCCCCCNCCTTTGTGCCTCACTGTATTTATCCATAAAATAGATGTGATAAACTATGAAGTGCATATTTTTAAATTAAATACAACCCCTTCCCTCTTTTTTTTTTTCTGCATCTGTAACATGCCAGGTGAGGTGGTTGCTGTGTTAAGCCGATACTATGCCAAGGTAACAGATGCTGAGGCATTATCGGGTGTCTACAAAGTTCTCTCCTCTCAAAGAGTCTGGCCTGGTAAGAGTATAGCTGATAGTGAATCTATCTCAGGTGTCAACAGCTGTACTGCATAATTAATCATGACTTTATATGGTGGAGAGAGAAACAGAGTAATGCTGTCTGTGTGTGTTAATGGTAATAAATGGATCTGTTTACTAAGGATCTATGTCACAGTTCATTTTTTTTTATTCTTTCCAATGGTTTATCATTTCATCCAGATGTTTCCATTAATTAATTATTTGGTAATTAATCCTTGTTGCTGTTCATATATCTGTTCCATCTGAGTACATTGGTCTTACCTAGGTCACTAAAACCAAAGGCATTTATGAACTCCTGTCTGTGCAAAAAGTGACCCCAACTAAACTATACTTTCAATCCTATGGGTATCAGTCACTTCTGCTCCTGTGATGTACCTATACCTCTATTTTGCAATAATATGTCTTTACCTTTACACACATGCTGTAAATTTCTTTTTGGTGCATGCCGTGTACAGCCTGGCTGGGCTATTCTTGGTGCCAGAAGTGGGTGCTGTGGGTGCTTTTGGGCTGGATCGATGGTGGGGAGGTAGGGGTTCCTCCCGCAGGTTCATCCTCAGTATAGACTCTGGAAAAAAGCAGGGGGCAAAGCTCTCATTCCTGCTGACACTGGATGTTCTTCTCAGCTAGGAGTTTGTGCCAGATTCCCGTGCACGTGGTTGCTGGTGAGATGCTGTCTGCTGATACGGTGTGATTCTTGCGCATGAGCAGCAGGTGACATACCTTGTACGTGGGAGCTTTTCTCCTGAACTGTGGGCTTGGGAATTTGGAGGTTGGGAGCTACCGTGATGTTTGGATTAGGTTGGCTCTCAAGAACGTGGCCTCTCTTTGCTAAGACCTCTCCCTGCATGGACAGTGAATGTCTTCTAGATGCACTCCAGGCTTTTCATGAATTGGGACAATGGCTAAAATACAAAACTATTTCACTTGCTACAAAACTGGCCATGTTTTCCAGTTGTAACCTAAGGATGTCATTTAATCTTGAGACTCTCCAGCTGCACAGTAACCATGAAAGCTCAAGTGAGAGTTTTATTTTCAATACAGAGGGGAGGTGTATGTATTATTCATGATGCAAAATGTAATGCAGTAAGCAGGTATTTGTGTTTTCATTCAGGTCCATTATTTGCCTCTCAAAAAACCTAGTAATAGGTTAGGTTCTCCCCTCCCCCCCCACCGGTTGCACTTTATCCTCTTTCCTCATACCCTTCTTATCTATTCTTAATTCTCTATAGAAATGCTTCACTGAACATGTCAGATGTTTAGTATTCCAGTGTTCTCTGCATGGGCTCAGACATTTTAAGCAGTTGCTTTAGAAGACCTATAAATTGATTTACTAAATGTGAATAATCTTACCTTAAACTGTTCTGCTTTATCAAAAACAAAGACACAGGAATTTTAAAGAAAAGTTCTTGGTTAAAATTTGAGAATGAATCAAAAAATGCTTCTAAGGATATCTGAGTTTTGATTCTTTCTAGTGCAAATGCTGCATAGTCAAATTTTGATCTGATTTAAAACCCTGGCAAGCCTTTGATGTCAGTGAGGTTATGCAAGGCTGGCTTTGCAAGCCTCTCACCATTTCCTCCTACGAAATACAACCCAGACTCTCAGTCTCTTCAAGATGAACAAATAGTTTACTGGGAAATTCACTTGGTTTCACCAAGGTTTTCCCGAATTGTGATGTGTAATTAAGGCAAAAATGAATATAGGCCATTGAAAGCAAGTCTGATGTATTAACCTGACAGTAGCTGGCCTAGGAGTGTAGCCCTGGCTGAATGCCCAATGCATGAAAGATGGGTATGTGCACGTATACTTTTGTTTTCCTGTTGAACAGTGAGGTAGGGGGATTCTCCAGCTTTGAGAGGAACGAAAAGTGCATGCTTAACGTATCCTTATTTTGCCTGGCCAGTGACAATTACCAAACTGCATTGCACATTATTACTGTTGTTTCTTTAAGGTAAGAGATCTGGAGGCTGCTAAAGCTTTAATAAGCATGTCTGCAGATAATGGCATGTACTGCATAGCTCAACTATTGCCTGCTTTTTTGCAAAGCCTTTCATCTGCCTGGATAGTGTCTGAGTCTTAGTCTCTTTTTGCTCATACTGATGTTGGTACATAAGTTGCATAAGTCAGCGGTGTCACAGCATCCTGGTGTACGCCAGAGGAGAAACAGGTCTCTTACTCCTTTGTTACGTATGACAGTCTTCTCTTCTCAGCATTGCCGCCTGGGTAGTCCTGTTGTTGCAGTGGACTGTCCTTAATGTGGCAATTCAGTGCAATTAATAGGGCTACTTAAATATGTCCATGGTTCCATTTGGGATAGTTTAGGCAGAATGTTTAATAGCCCAGTGTGCTCTGTGGTTACAGTGGAGAAAGGACCATCGATAGTTTAGCTACATATGGCAGCAACTGTTTAAAAGATGAGCTCTTACGCACTGTAAACAGGACCAGCCCATCATAAGCTTTCCACCAAATTCAAAGCTCACCTCTGGGCACTGTTTCTATATATCAAAACTCACAGTGCAGGCACTGCATTTTCTGTCCCAAAGAGCTTTCAGTCTGAGATGAGCTCTGACAAGCAGCTATGACAACTATAGAAGAAGATACAAGTAAAAAAGGTGGATGGAGATGGCCTAAGGAGAGGAGAAGAGGGGCTGCATGTACAGAGAAGTGGAATTCTGACTGCTCAACTTGGCAGAACAGCTCAGCTAACTGTTGTCAACAGAAATTGGTCTTGCCTTTTCCCTGGCTGTGCCCCTGGCAGGTGTATATGCCTTGACTTGTCAGTGCTTGTACTGACGAAGTGTGGTCAGTACCACGAATCCAACCCCAGCTTGTGCCACAGCCTCTCATAGGGAAGGGTAGGACTGCTGTAAAGAGCATAACAATTTGGGATTTGTTTGCTTTTGTAGCTTCTGGACATGGCCTTTCCTGTAGGTCTCCCATGACTCTTGAATGTTCAAATAAGAGAGCCTGAGGCCCCAGGGGGCTGCTGATCACACTAGCCTTATAGTAGGAGCTAACAGTGGTAGAGTGTGTATGTGGTTTTGCTTGTAAAAAGAAGCGGAGCATGTTTTTAAGGAGCGTATTTCCTTTCTGCCTCCCCTCGGTGCGTACAGATGTTATTTCAGAGAAAACTGTGCAACTACACTGGTTTGTAAAAATCGTAGACTATGCTGTTTCCTAAAACCCGCTTCTCGGTCCCATGCATCTGTGCGTGTATACACTCTTGTAACTCAGAAGGGCTGTTCTTATAGGTTCCACAATGAGATTTATTTTCTGGGACTTACTGGAAACATTATCAGAGAAAACTCATAGCTAGTGACCCAGCTATGTTGTGTTTTTCAGTCTGTTTTTTATTATGCCTGTGGTTTTCACTAGATTTGCTTCAGCTGTGATTTATTTTAATCTTCTGCTCTGGCATTTACTGTTTAAGCTTGCATATTCCTTGCATTTTGTTGAGTGTTACTTCTTTTCTCTGAGTTGGGGGATTATTTTGAGATGACATCCAGGCCTTTGTCTTTCTCCTGAGTACATGGCACTGGTTGTCCAGATCTCGGTCAGAGCTGGATTCCAAGTCAGCTCAGCATCTCCTGTTTGACTCGGGGTTTTTCCTGCCTTTTTCTGTTTCTGTTACTTTCTGAACCTGAAAAAGTGCTAAAATCCAGGGTCTTCTGGCTTTGAACAATGTTTTCTATACTGATCACACACTTATTTTAGCATTTAATGATTGAAAGCTAAAGAGAAATCGGGAGAGAGAATGCCTTTTGAGGCTGTTGAAAGGATTAGCCAGGGCAAAGGCTGAAAACTGCTTTGGGCTAAAGCTGCCCTATAAATGCCAAATGGCACAAGTGACCTGTCTTAATTCTCACATATCGGTGCTACATCTGAATGCCCACAGTGGAATCTGTGAACTCTGCAGGTTGCATGCAGGAGTGTGACTTTTACAGGTGCCGGCTGAAAGGATGACCCGCACTGAGCAGCGTGGAAATGGCTCGAGCTTCCAAAGAAGAGCAAAGGGCTCAGTCAGTTGTGCTGACAAAAAATGCTCCTCTTCCAGGGAGCTGGAAGTCCTACTCCGAAGGTGACTTTTCCATAGAAAATATTAAGACAAAGCCTCGGTCCTGTCTTCTCCAGGGACTTTTTTGTTTTGTTTGGTGCAAGATAGCTAGAAAACTGGTCATTTTAGTTGGGAGTGTTTGGGAGTTTACTTAATGTAGTGAATAACAGTTTGGTGGCATTCAAAGGCATCTGAGAAGATCTTTCAGTCTTTTTTGTTGAATTCAGTATGTGCAAGTTCTGGGGCAAGTTTTCAGCAGAGAGATTGTGGGGTAAAGTAGGAGCAAAAGTTTTGTCTGTAGAATTGAGGTGGTTCTGTTCTCGGAGTTAGGTAAAACGTGACTGTTACAGAGCCCAGGATGTCTCTCGTTTTTTGCTGTTCATTGTGTCTGTTAGCAGCTTCCATTTTTGTCTGTGGGCTTTCTCTAGCTCTCAGTCTGCGAGCTCGGCGCTCTTGCCTACGAGACCTGTCGTCCAACACTGTGTGTGTTGTTTGGGCAGGAACTTCCCATTTGATTCCCATATGATTCACAGTCTTGCTGTGATACCAGCTTGTGTCATACGTGTCCTGCTCCCACGCCCACAGAGCTCGCATAAATCCTCCACTTTGCTTATATTTATTTTGCTTCTTTTGTAGTAAAAAGGGTGGCTGGAAACCTCAGTTGTGGAAAGCCAGTGTGGTCAACTCTGACAGGGTTTTCTGGCTTTCCTTCCTCTCTTCCTCCACATACAGAGCCTTCTCTTTGCTTCCTAAGCCAGGATCCAATTACACTATATCCCTGCTCTGCGCCCTTTCTTCCTCAACTACTAACACAAACCTAGTTATTAATACAAGCCTCGTGCATGCTCTGTACCTTCCTGCCGTCTCCTCTACAAAACTTGTGCAAAAGATGCCGTCCCTTCTGCCAGCGCTTCAAAAGGAAGCACGCTGTGCTGCCGCGCCAAGCAGGCTGATGTTACCGTAGTGACTTAGTCTGACTGTTCGTTTAAATAGCCTTGTATCCAAGCTTAACAGTTTTATCCTCAGTCATTCCTGTGCAGCAGGGAAGGGTAGTGTCTCACGGAAATTAAACATTAAGGTTGTCTGCCGTGGCCTCTTATCTGGGGCTTGAGCTTGTGCATATTGCCTGCTTGTCGGATAGGATCCTGCTTCTTATCTTCAGTGAGCCAGCTGGCAGTCACTTCGGGCAACTTTGAACCGAAGCTGTAGCCCTGGGGATGGTATTGGTGCAACCGGCACAAGTCACCTGGCCAGGGACTGTGAGGCTGTTACTGGAGGTGCTCTGGATACGGCCAGAGTCACTTGTCGAAGGTCCAAGGGGAGACTAACTTCTGCGTCGGATTGCTGTTTTTCAGCCGAGTGGCAAATGTAAAGAAACCAACCCAAACCCTTGGTGAACAGCAGGATGCCGCATCAGTAGTGAGCAGCGTGCCCAGCACGGGCTATAGTCTGCCTCGTCCACCAGAGAGCTGGCACCCTTAAGGAGATCCAGATTTAGGCATCTGGTAATAGACTTCAGGATAGGGCTCAGGCACAGATATACTGTGGCCCAGTGTGAATTCCCATTGAAATTTTATGGTTTTATTATTTCAAATGAAACTCTGTGTAATCATTTAAACTATTTTATTGTTTGCAAGGCTCTGTCCCTAAGCAGAAGTGCAGAGAAGCTAAATATTAGGCAGAAAAATGTGACTGGTAAACCAGAAAAACTGGAAAAGAATTTAGAGTGTGAATAACCCTTTCCTTTCTCTTTCCATGAGGCTTCAGTGTGATGCAATCTAATGAGCAAAATACAGCAAGTGCTTTTTTGGCAAGAGGGTTTTTTCCCCGATTCTTTGTTAGCTGTAATACTTTATTTTAACCCTTTAATTTGGTATTACCAAACAGACTCCCAGGTAGGCGTTTGTTGCCTTAAGAAACTTGAAGGGAACCACTGTCACCCTGGGGCTCATTTTTCAGAAGATGTAGAGAGATCGCCAAGAAACTGTTTCACTTCTAGTTCTGAACCATGCAACCCTGTACCCTGTATGAGAACATGGTTTGGATTTCCGTGGCCAGTACAAAGCAGAAGATACTCCAGTGAGGCTGATGTAAAATTGCTTTGAGTTGAGAGTGGTATCAAATGAAATAGAGTGCTGTGACACTTAGAGTGCTTGCGTATGACATCTTGGGAAAGTGGCAGGTTAAAAGCAAAGCCTCCAAACGAAAGCATCAGGAAAGGGAGGTTGGCATTCCCTGTGCCAAACAGAGCAAGTTTGACATCTCTTCTCCTAAATGTTTGCTGTGACAGAGAAACCAGTAATTGTGTGAAGCTGCAGGAAGTCAGAGTTACGGTTTTGTAAATAGCTCTAATTTTTCATAATTTTACATAGAATTGATCTCTTTCTGCTATAATATGGAAAATGATCTTTAAAACATTATTGTTCTTTTGGAGCACTGTAAATGTAGAGATGACAGCAAGGGCTGCCTCCTTGCAACTCCCTCAGCCCTGGCTTCCAGTGGTGTGAGCTACAGCCAGTACCTTGGGTCTTCTGTTGTTGTGTTGGTTGTTGGTTTTTTCAAACAGATAGCTATCCAGACTTCATACGTGGCAGCATAAGCTGGTTGCAATGATAGGCTGTAAAACAAATTAATAATAAAAAAAAAAGTTATTTCAGGCTAGTTTATGTGGTGTGATTTACAGGCGTTCCAAAATTACTCTGCTTCCATAGTGCAGGATCAGACAGATGATGTTGAATAATAAAATGAATAAGGAATGTTTATTTAAAAAAAAATAGACTATGCAGCAGCAATTGCATTCTAATTGGTTGGGAGAATGTTTGAATGTTGAAAAGAGATTAAAGAGGCATTAGGGTGAGCCAAGATGTTACGCTTTTTAAAAGTGTGGGGAGGGGAAATTCATCCATTTCACAGTCTGGCTGTGAGCCTGCCAACCCTTAGTCATGGCCTTGTGAAAGGGAGCAGAGAAGCTGAACTGACCATTTACTTGCCTTTTATTTTTGGAAGGAGTTGGTTTGGAATTAAAAAAAAAAATCAGTTTCTTTTACATGACGAAATAAGCCATTTTTCTTTGGCTAGTGTTTGAGAAAGGATGGCTCTGCCTGTCACAAACTCGGATGCAATTCAGACTTGCTGTCAGAGCCACCCAAGGGGATGGAGCGGCAGGTCCCAACAGGGGTGATGTCATTAACATCAGATGAAGCTGAAGTTGCTCAGAACCAGGCAGGGAATGCGCAAAGCTGCAAAGAAAGAAGTAACTTTCATGTAAAGATGACAACTTAAGTCACAAACAAAGTAACGTAGAGAGTAAGTGCAGTTTCGGTAGGGATTGGTTCCGTGCANTTCTTACGTGTGTAACTGGTGATGTTATAAGTCATTTGCCTGCTCCCACTGGCATGCCCGGGCTTGCCTTTCATCTCCGTTCAGTCTTTTAAAGGCTCAGGAAAGCACAGATAGATTTTAGCCTTATCTCATAATTTGTTGTAAAACAGCTTCTTTGCTGAATAACTGGTTTGGAAAATGTTTTCTATCAATATGAAAAGACTGCGTTTTCATCAGGACACAGATGTTGCCAGAAACGCAGAGACAACGCTCGGCCTGTGTGCTTACACGGTGGATCTGGACAGAACGCTTCTGGGCTATTCCCTTGCTCTGCCTTGGGGTCTGCATAGGTTGAGAATTGGGGTTTTAATTGTGAATACCAGAAATCTGTAATTGTAGCAACACCTACCTTGCCATCGACAAGAAACTGCTTGCTTTTCAGGTTAATACTTGTATTGAAAAAGCTGTGAACTTTGCCACGACTGTATCTGTTTGCTGAGGGTTGTCTTGCTGTTTGTTTGGGTTTTTTTCCCCCCCAAGAGTACTTGGAGGAAAAACAAAATTATGAAGTAGCCTTGCTTTGAGACTGATATATAGCATTATGTTTTATATAAAGCAACAAACTAACGCTTGGCCTTTCGTCTCAGTGGATCATGAATTCAGTGTTCACAACGATAGGATCTTGTCCCTATGAAGACTGAGAGCTTTTGTCTGCCGTATCACTTCCTTCCTCTGTATCTCAGAGCGTTCTCCAAGCATCTCTGAGGCATCGTAAGTGGGAAGCAGTATTGTTAACTGTTTAACAGATGAGAAAACTGAGGGAAATGCCTTAGTCACATGATTTAGGGCAGACTGGAATAAATTCAATATTTCTGCTGCTGGGTCCCATGAGCCTCGGTACTAAACCTACTGTTGCCTTTACAACCTACTAAGTCTTTTCCCACTATAACCTCTGTTTCAGCAGAGTCTTATGGTTTATAATGCTGCCTCAAAATAGTTTTCCTTTTCTTCTGAGAATAGAGAAGTTTTTCTTCAAAATACCTACCCTCCCCCAGATTTTTATTTTTAATCATCCCCTGCTGAAAAACTCCACATCAATCTGATCTCAGCTTGTCCTTCCAGCAGGAGAGAGGGGTTTGCATAGGCCCCATCCAGAGCAGGGAATGTCAGCGCCTCTCTGGGTTATTTAAGATACGTCTACGATGTAATAAATCTGATGTTGTCATTCTAATGGTACAATAACTTGGAAATGAAAGAAGTCAGCTGGGGGAATANCATGACGAAATAAGCCATTTTTCTTTGGCTAGTGTTTGAGAAAGGATGGCTCTGCCTGTCACAAACTCGGATGCAATTCAGACTTGCTGTCAGAGCCACCCAAGGGGATGGAGCGGCAGGTCCCAACAGGGGTGATGTCATTAACATCAGATGAAGCTGAAGTTGCTCAGAACCAGGCAGGGAATGCGCAAAGCTGCAAAGAAAGAAGTAACTTTCATGTAAAGATGACAACTTAAGTCACAAACAAAGTAACGTAGAGAGTAAGTGCAGTTTCGGTAGGGATTGGTTCCGTGCAAGAGGTGGCGGTGGAGCACGTGAGGGTAGCTCAGTCGTCTGAATAGCTGTTGATACTGTCCAGTCAGGCGGTGGTGGGGAAAGGCCTTTTCCTCCCTTAAGAAGTTAAATGGATCACATGCTCCGTCTGGAAGCCATGCGGATTCATTACTCATTGCAGAATTACAGTAAACTGTCCTCTCTGGAGCCTCTGCTCTCCGAGCATCTGCAGGAACCTGTTCGCCTGTGGGACACACTCTGACTCTTACTTCATCCACCTGTGGCCCTTCTTCCAGTGTACTCATTTCCCTCTCCCTATTTTGCCTGGCTCAGCCAGCGTTTGAAACCAGTATAAATCTAGAAGAGAAAAAGAGAGAAGCTGTGCTGCAGAAACGAGCCTTACATGTAAAGAATATGTTCTCCCATATTGAAAATGCAAATACGTAATAAAAATGCCCATATTATTGCCCAGTTCCTAGGTGTGGAAAAGGAGGCATGGAGTAAAATGTCCCGAACACCCTGAACAAAAGACCCAACTGGAGATACAATCCGAGAAGTGTAACGCCCTGTTTCTGTGTCTGGAACAACATCCTTCTGTAGTCTACCTTGTGACAGACCAAGCCTTGCGCTCATCTCTTGCTGCAAGACTCGAAGTTTCAAACAAAGTGAAGCTTTGTATAAAGCACAAAGTGAAATGGCTGGTGAAGCTGTGTGTCTTTTAGTCTAACCACAACAGATTGATTTATTTTTTGAAATTCCGCCCCCCCCCCNTTGCCATCGACAAGAAACTGCTTGCTTTTCAGGTTAATACTTGTATTGAAAAAGCTGTGAACTTTGCCATGACTGTATCTGTTTGCTGAGGGTTGTCTTGCTGTTTGTTTGGGTTTTTTTCCCCCCCAAGAGTACTTGGAGGAAAAACAAAATTATGAAGTAGCCTTGCTTTGAGACTGATATATAGCATTATGTTTTATATAAAGCAACAAACTAACGCTTGGCCTTTCGTCTCAGTGGATCATGAATTCAGTGTTCACAACGATAGGATCTTGTCCCTATGAAGACTGAGAGCTTTTGTCTGCCGTATCACTTCCTTCCTCTGTATCTCAGAGCGTTCTCCAAGCATCTCTGAGGCATCGTAAGTGGGAAGCAGTATTGTTAACTGTTTAACAGATGAGAAAACTGAGGGAAATGCCTTAGTCACATGATTTAGGGCAGACTGGAATAAATTCAATATTTCTGCTGCTGGGTCCCATGAGCCTCGGTACTAAACCTACTGTTGCCTTTACAACCTACTAAGTCTTTTCCCACTATAACCTCTGTTTCAGCAGAGTCTTATGGTTTATAATGCTGCCTCAAAATAGTTTTCCTTTTCTTCTGAGAATAGAGAAGTTTTTCTTCAAAATACCTACCCTCCCCCAGATTTTTATTTTTAATCATCCCCTGCTGAAAAACTCCACATCAATCTGATCTCAGCTTGTCCTTCCAGCAGGAGAGAGGGGTTTGCATAGGCCCCATCCAGAGCAGGGAATGTCAGCGCCTCTCTGGGTTATTTAAGATACGTCTACGATGTAATAAATCTGATGTTGTCATTCTAATGGTACAATAACTTGGAAATGAAAGAAGTCAGCTGGGGGAATATGTGTGCACTGGAAAAATCATCCAGAATACTGTGCTGGAACAGGGGTTTGGATATTGTTGTGGAAAAATCTTGGAAGCCGTTAGTCTGGTGCACAGAAGCAATGAAGCAAAACAGGGACGCTTGTTTAACGAAGGGAGAGAATATGAGAGGTGGCAGACTTAATGCATCGTTCCTTCTAGATTCTTTTTAATTCTTTTTTTTGTGGTGGTGCAGGTCTTGTTGGCACTATCCTTTAGGAGAAAGTGAACATACAGAAAGCAAGCCAGAGGGTAACCAAAACAATACTGAAGTAGACTCTAGTATTGAAATTTTTTTTTTTTTAACCTCCCAGCTGAAGAGACTGAATAAACTATATGCATGTGGAAGTGCCTTGAACTTTTTAAGCTGTCAGCCAGGTACCATGTAGTATATTGCATAAAACTGCTTGGTGGAGATGTATTTCACCTGGTGACTGTGCAGGTGCCCTGTGTTCCCCAGTAACTATGCAAACAAGAAAAGAATTATTGATAACCACTTCTCTTCTCCCACCCTTTTCCCTGGAGCATGTCTGACTTCCAGAGCACTGGGTTTCCTGCTGCACTGCAGTACTGGGGAATGATGCTGGGCAAAGGCTTTGATGTCCCTGCCTCCATTTCTCCAGCTGAAAAAGAGAGTGATATTGATCTTTCCTTTGTAGAGGAGCTGGGGTAGCTGAAGAAAGGGGTTATGTAGGTATTGTTTAAAACTTCCACTCCAGTTGCTGACCTGCTTTAAAAGGAGGAAGGGCTAAGTTGATTCAAATACATAAATTGGTGTTCCTGCGAAGAGTGGTTTAAGTCTATTCATTACATCCCAGAAGAAAGGGTGGGAGGAATTCTTGGTTTGTTTTTTCAGTCTATTAGATGACAAGAGATTCAGAGAAACCTTTTCCTTCCTAGCTAAGAAATGCAGAATTGGAAGCAGTTCCAAAAGGTCCCAGTTAGACCTGAACCTCAGAACTTTTAACATGTTTGAAAAAGGAGTTGATGATGATGTCTTCAGTGAAGCATAAACCTGAACTAAAATTTGACAAATGTACTGTGTCTGGGTAGTGGGCCCACATGCTCCGTCACAGCCTTCGTGATAGTTTGAAATCCAGTCCTCAGGTTTCAGGCAGTGTGTAGGTGAAAAGCCATTTTCCTTCTCAGTGCTTAGTGGGGAGAAGAGAAATGCTAATATATCTAAAGTGCACTTCCTTTCATTATAAAATATAAACAACAAAAGTGGGAATAAAACCTGATGCAACAAATGCACTTAACTTTTATTTGTGGGGAAGACATTTGGCTGCAGAAATCAAGAAGACAACATAGCCTCTTTGAGATAGATGACCTCTGTTTGCCCTGTAAAATTTCCTGCATTCTGCTTTTCATTAGCTATTTGCTTATGAGATTTATATACTGTATAGATAAAAAAATATACGAAATATGAGCTATGGTACAGTTTAGACCTAACACGGACCTTAGGGATGATGTGATCAAGCTCATAAGAGCTGGACTCTTTGTGGTTTGATGCAACACAGTTCTTACTCAAGTCAATGCGTGAGATCACTTAAATGAAATCAGTGAAGGCCCAACAGCTTCTGTAATTCTGGCTGAAATGCTCTGTCACGCATACTTAGGAGTCGTATTTTTCCATCTGGGGATGTCCTTGGTATTCATGGAGGTGACTGATAGGGAGGAAACTTGCTGACAACTTGGAGGGAGCCTCTTCATCCTGGGCAGATATTTGATGATTTAATGAAAACGTTAGCTCAGATACTAAATGCTTTTTGGTTCAATGTTGTATCCTGGAACTTCCCCCAGCCCAAAAGGATTAAGAGATTATTATTTCTTTTCCCAGAATGTTAGCTCTTGTGGGAGATTAATGGGAGATTACTGGAGCTGTTTAAGAGGATTCACCATTGTAAGAACTGAATATTCAGAAGCTGAACCTCATTTCGGGTCTTCTTTCATCAGAATGTTCCAGTGTGTATGGGGCGGGAAGAGATGGAGAAGGTAGAAAAAGTCTTTAAAAAATCCGGTTTACATTTGCCTAAAGATCTTCTTTATGTAGGGGTAACATATTGCCAAATATAATTTATGTATAGACAGAAATTCTTGCACAGAGGGTGTCAACAAGTTTCATGAAACCTGTGTTCTCATGTCCTGATGTTTGCACTATACTAGGGAACAAAATCCGCATGTGTGTGAGCAGAAAATTTTCTACCTTCTTTTCCTCCATTGCAGAAGTTTTTTCTTTTTCTGTAATGTAACAGTAATGTTTGTACTTCCGCAGCATTTACCCAGAATTGCAACACATTTTAAGATGACCAATTAGTCAACGCATCTGTGTGAGTAATGTCAAGGACACTCAGAGATCACATTTTCCCTGACTGCCCTGTAACAGCAGCCTTCAGGGCTGAATATGGCAGCTGTTAAAAAGCACACAGCAGCAACTTTACACAACAGGTTAGGCCAGGAAATGAAGAAATTTTAAACTACACGTGTCACAAGTGAGTTAATGCAGTTGGAAAGATATTGTTCATGTTAAACTGTATCAGGATGTTTCATTAAAACTTCAGCTTTCAGAAAACAAGTGACGTGAGCTTGAACAGTTGTACCTCTGAGAACGTGGTATGCAAAGTCACCGTGTTAGTAAATAAATTAATGGCTCAAAGTTGGGAAAAAGTAGGCTGTGGGTTATGTCCAATTCTGCAGGATTTGTCTCCTCAGCAGGCATGGCCAGACTGAGTCACAAGCATGAAAGCTCACTTGTGAATCCTACGTCTGCATAATTACATGAAAGTTTTGTCTTTCATTTGAAAATGATGGTACAAGAATAAGCTTCAGATTCTGTCCTCAGGGACTGAAACACTACAGGAACATCTGCCTAGCTGAAGAGAGTTTAAATGATTGTTCTCTCCCAAGCTTTTTAGGCCAACACCAAGACCCTCAGAGCATCATCAACACACTTTGGTGGTGTTGGACTACACGTGGCAGCCAAGCCTCCTGTCTTGTCAGCAGCTGCACTGGCTGGCCCAGCACGAGTACTATGGCAACAAGCATAGACTCTTCCATGCTTCCCACCTCTCTGTGACCATTTTTGTGGGGAAGAAGAGAGGAGGGGTCCTGAACAGGCCGGGGCTTTAATGAGCTGTGGCTCCGGGAAGTGCTTTGGACTTGCCAAATGCACTAGTCCAGCCCTGACTTCCCAGCGTTCCCCAGATTGGTTCATGAGAACATTTTGTATGTCTGCGGGGTAGTAGTTTTCCTTTCTTAATTGGTAGGACAGCATTGCTGTGTGTGGGCAGCTACTGGTTTTTGTTTTCCTTTCACCCCAGCAGTGACTGTATTTCCTTTTTCCAAGAAGCACTGCCTATGAACTACCTTGTTTAATGTATAAGAATGTTCTTTTAGATACTTCAAGATAAAAGGTATCCATAACGCTGCTTCAGAATTAATGATGTCATGGCAGCTCCATCAGAGAGTTTGAGTCTTGGCTTCTTAGACTCTCATAAAACAGGTAATTTATCAGTTGTGCTAAATGAGAGAAATCACCCTCCAGCTGAAGTCGGGAACGTGCGTGCTTTGATTGCATTGGTATAGGAAGAGAACGTTATTAGACGAGCTGTCTTATTGTAACTAGGTCAGTGCTGTATTTTATTTTGGAGTGAAATTGTCTAAATATTGAACAAGTGTTCTCTAATTATGATCTTTAAAATATTTAAGCATCAACTGACCTTTTTGAGTGTGTTGTTTTTTACTTTGTTAAACACAGCACCACACATGGAATTCCTTGGCACACTGGCACTGTACTTAAGTCTAACTCGTCATCAGCACCAATCCCTCCATGGCTTTTGGATTGGAGCTACCTTGCTTTCATCCATCTTTTAAGGGTGAACCAAGAAAGTTCATGTCTGAGAACTGCAAATTCTGCAAGTGTTAGTAGAGGTGCTCACTGTCCTAAGAATCTTAAGATGTTTTAAAAACAAACAAACACCAGTCCAGTCTCCCTCCCCCCCCCCCAAAAAAAAAACCAAACAAACAAAACAACCACAACCAACCAAAAAACCCAACCAACCAAAAACCAACCTGAGGAGTAGAGGAGAAATGTCTTTATTTCTGGTTACAGGTCGTAGGTTGAGAGGCAGAGAGGGGGTCTTGCCCATGGTCCCTAGCAGAGCTAGGGAGAGAACCCAGACCTCCTGCAAAACCATTTCTCCCTGCTTGTTGTACCAAGCAACTTGCTAATTTGAGAGTAATATTGTTCCAGTTCTCAGGCTATCTAGGCTGATGTAATATTTTTGGCTACAATCAGGTGGATCATAATAAATTTTCTGGAACCATTTCCAGTTCTCTGTTTCTCTTCTTATAAACAACTTCTTGCACTTGGCAAATTCAATTTGTCTTAGAATGCCAAAACTGCGGATAAGTTTTCTACTAATTTCTAAAAGTAAGTCTCTTACTATTTTCTCTAAAAGCAGAAAAGATGGATTTAAAGGATCATACTTAATTTATGGTTTTCAGCATTTTGGCAGTTTCAGGTATTTCTACAAGCCATGGTAGCAATATAAGGGTGTGATTTTGTGGCAGCTTAAGCCAAGCTAAATTGGAGCTGCTGCCATCTCACCCATCCCCTTTTGCCTCCAGATGTGTTCCTACTGCCCCTTTTGTGCCTGCACTTGCATCTATGTGTTTATACAGTGCTTATGCTGAGGCAAGGAATTGATGTGACCAAAGCTAAGTCTACTGAGAGCGAGGGAATAACAAACAAAAGAGGGAAACATCTCTCTGTCTCCTGAAGCATCTTGTGATACAGCTGCACAAATGCCAATTCTGACAAAAGCAGAGGCAAGGAACACAAAGCTCGGGGTCAAAGCAGAGAGGCGGGAGCACAGCTGCTCTCATATTGGAGGTAGTTCAGTGGAAGTTTAAAATAATGTAGGTGGTGTAATGAGAGTAGGAAGCCTTCGGCTCTTTCTTAATGCCCTAGGTCTCTTTGAGATACTACCTCTTATCTGTGTCAGTCTGCATGGAATGGGTAATGTGGAGACATATGGGTGCAATCTGGCCTGAAGCACGTTATAACGATGATCTTGCATCAGGTCAGCTCTTTAGAGAGGGTGAGAGGTGATTCAGTCTCCAGACAAAGATAACAGGTTAGACAAGTGCCAGTCACCTGTGGGGTAGGTTGATGTGAGAGCTGTGATTTGAGTATCCCATGCTGTTTGTTGGAACTGCAGATCCTGAGCTGGCTGGGAGAACGGCCGAGGGATAAAAAGCTTGGTTTTTACTGACCCAAGTGTCCAGGCACCTCATCCAAGACATAACACAGAGGCTCACGTTGCAAACACAAACACAGGAGAAACATTGCTCTTTTCTTTTTTTGACAGTTTTGGACAAGTAACGGACAAGTCTTTTGCATCTGGGAAATGAGAATAGTAGAGGCCACAATAGCTGCAGGACTTCAACATATTTCCTGCTCTCAAAAGCTGCAGCTTTTGCCACCTGTCAGTGACACAATGGATTTTTAAACACTATATAATATAACTGTAGCTACTGCATATGGCCAAAACTGAGAGGTTTGGGCTCCACTCCCACTGAAGTTTTCTTTGTGCATACCAATTTTTTTTTTTTTTTTTTGCTACCTTCTGTTTTTGGTAAAACTGCAGTTGCCAGATCTGATCCAAACATCTGCTTTTTGCTGCTGGTTTTGTATAGTTCTATACTCTAGCAACATCCCCAGGTACTGAGAAAGGTTTTCTGTCCAGTCCTCAGCTAGGTAAGTACTATCTGTGACCTGTTGGTTGTCCTGGTTTACTGGTAAAAATGGGATTATAGGGAGAAACTTGAAGAGGGAGTGGAAGAAATCTCTGTCCTGTACTCTAGAGAGAGTTCGGTGGATGCTGCAGTGACATTCCTCAAGGTGAGATGAAGGAGATGGATTGCTTACACCTGAGTGAGACACCCAGCAAAATACAAATAGAGTAATAGTGCAGCTGGAGATCAGAATTCCTACTGGCTTTACACAGCACAGACATTTCCACATTAGTTGCTGTCAGCATGGAGACCCCGTGACATTATTAGGTCAAAGAAAGGTGCTAATCCATCACAGAAAATGGCTTAGCACTTGATTTATATTCATTTATCTTTGCTTTGCACAAATGCTTTGTTCCTTATCCTTCTTTGAATCAGGCCAGCCTAATATATTGGCATCTCAATCATCATTTGGCTCCTACTGAGATGAAGCAGCAGTGGTCGGGCCTGCAGGGCCCTAACAGTAAATCAGTGATTTATTAGTAAGAATAGGGCAGGAAGGTGAAGAGGATCCTGAAGAAAATAGGTAGTTAGGAGACTGTAGCATTTTTCTCTTCATGTTTGTCTGATTATTCTGCCCTGAAGAACTGTAAAACAGCAAAGTCAAAATAAAACCAAGGATCTTCAGGTTTCAAAGAACATTATTAAAAAATTGATTCCTTTATCTTTGTATCTTATTACGGTGGTCTTGAAATCAGCCCGCGAAGGTACACGTGGAAACGGCATGACTTTGCCCAGATAGCTACAGTGGATATCAGGTTCCATCGGTATCGTGAAGAGGCATGTCCAGCTCTGCTGGGTCACCCTTTGTTTATGGTGCCGCTTTTCAGGGAACGAGGTGAGGGGAAGGGAGACAAATCATGCAGGGGGTTAAAGGATATAGAGTGTTATAAGTTCCTCAAGACCCTGAAAGTTTTTAGGACAAATAAAATATGTCCAAGATAAGAAAGCAGAAGTGACTCTTACTTATTGGACTGTTTTCCAGCGCTCTCCCATTCTTTCACTAATTCCTTCATCAGGAAACGTTTGGGGTTTTTTTCCTGTTTCTTTCCCGCCATCCTTCTTCCATGTATTTATTTCCAGCCTCTCTGAGTCTCCTGTGTGCTCCTTTCCCTTCCATGTTACTGTTGTATTTCTTTTTGGGAAAAAGATGTGTATAAAGTAAAATTTCAACTCCAAATAAGTCTACGTTGTGGAGCACCTGGGTTTCAGATCCAAGTGATCTGTCCTGTCTCCTATTCCAATTTTTATTCCTATCTGCATTTTGAAATTGCCTAAATGGAACTGCAGTGCAGTCTAGTTTCAGCCTTTACCAGCTTGTCCTTTTTTAACAGAACAGTCTCTTATTCGAACTGTTGCTTCAATAATTTGGTGAAAGGAACGGAGTGCCGATTGAGGAAAAAGGTTTTCTTAGATAGTTGAGCCTCCCCAAATCTGCATCTGCCATGGTTCTAGCTTTCCTCCATGACAAATTTAAAAAGCCTTCTAAGACATTTTTTCTTGGCAATAGTCAAAGCTATTAATGTTACTAGGATATAGTGGTTGCATACAAACAGCTGAATCCAAAAAGTGATTACTCATGTGGTATGGGATTACTTATGTGGTATGGACCTTTGCTTTTCAAGTACTTCCGTGCTGTGCATCTCTGCTACACAGCAATAGAGACGCTGCACGTTGCCATCAGAGAGAAAATCGCAATGTAGAGCAACATAGTCTGGGTTCAGCAGGGAACCAACAAAATAAAAAATATTAATTTTATCTTATAGCCTAATGACTACAGAAGTTTTATAGACAGGTAATGCTATGATCATTTATTTAAAAAATAAGTTTTTCCAGCTACGTTAGTTTTTGTCAATGAAAGGAGAGCCAGTTTTCCATTATTTTACTAAGAATTGTAGGAAGGTTCCCTGTAATCGTTGTCTTCACCACCAGTTTGCGAGATGCTGCCGTAGGAATATCTTCACATTTAGGAGCAGGCTTGTTCAGTGTTGGAAATGGGTGCTAACTGAAAAGGGGGAGAGGAATGCGAAATGGTAATAGCTGCCAGCTTTTTTTATTTGCAGTCAGCTTGTGTCCTTCCTCGGGTCATCTTCCCTAGTAAGTGGCTTGCATCGTCCTGCAGTTTGACTAGCCCCTGACTGTGACTGCGGACAAGTTATTTTAGCATCATATAATTCAAGATTACTTGAAAAATAATTGGCTTCCTGATTTTGAAAGGTATTTAGAAGAACGGGCTGCACAGTCGTGTATAAGCAGGTAGGCACTCCAGAGTTTATTTCCTATACCTCAGGTCCCGCACAATTTGCCAGCAGTGATGGGGACAGGGCTGAGCTGCTCTTCTGGCAAAAGTGCAAGAAATGCCACTTTATTTTGCAGTTAGCAGCAAGGGTTCCATAGCATTTAAAGAAAATTACTTGGTTCTCTCTCTGCTAGAAATGGCAGGCACAAAATCAGGACGTTATTTTTGCTTCTTACAACTACTTTGGTATTTGGAGCGCTGGCCGTGCTCTTGCCAAATCTATTCTGGCACATGTGTCCTCACTCTATGAGCTACTCAGTATTATTCCTCCTGGGGACACTGTCAGTGTCTGTGTGCACGCAGTGTTGTAAAGCAACGAGAACCTGCCTTGCTCTAAAAATTACTTTCCTTTTTACTTCTGCCATAACGCAGTTTTTCCCATTTTTTCATCATGTCATCTGAAGGAGGTCACCTCTCCAAATAATCATGTTCCAAGAGTCAGGAAAATAATTGCATGCTATGAAATGGTGTAATTGGAAATTCGCGTGCAAGAAAGCTTTAAGAAGATAGCACACTGGCAAAATCAATTAGGTTGAATGGTTGAATCCATTACAGATATGGTGCACGGGTGTAATAAAGATATTTTCCCTGTTTAAAAAACAACAAACAAACAAATAAAAAAACAAGCCAAGATTGAGATTCCAAGTTTCATCCTCTATACAGATGCTATGTTAAAAACCTGAAACATGTGGTAGTGTTTCCAGATTCTTCAGAGAACCATGCCCATCCAGTCTGAGCACTGTAAACATTGCTGCTTTTTATGCTTATGCAAAAAAGATGCTGTTTTAGAATAAAAATATAGGCAACCTGTTTTTCTTCTGAGCTATTTAGAGTTATAGAACAATGCTGGGGATCCATTAATCTGAGCGGTTTCCTGACCAAGTATTTAGATCTTAATGTAAATGTCTATAAATAATATAGTGGCAACAGCATTCTTTTGAAAACAAAATTCAAAGAGGTACTGTTTGAAAAGCGAGTACTTGCTTAGGGCAGTTATATTTAGGGCTCTGATGGAAGTGTACAAGTTATGCTTTTTATACAAACTATAAATGGCTACAACCAAGAGACTTAGACTTTGAAATGCGTTTGGCACTTACGCAATGTGAGAGACAGGCCAGAGCCTTGTAGTGGAGTTGTTGGGTTTTTTTCTTCTGCTAGCTTTACAAATAGTGCCAAATTCTTACAGTGCTGCTACCCCTAAAGGGTACATTCAGAAATAGATATAGTATCTACTCTTGTTTGTAACTGGTGTTGAACCTTGAAAGGCTGAATCCTGGGAAGAGTACAAGCATGATGATGATGAGCAGGTGACGGGGGACAAGAAAGAAGAATGCAGATGCAGAAGTAGAGAGTAAAATAGGTGCTAGAAGCCAGAGCAAGTGGCATACATCATGGAAGAAAGCTAAGCATGAATGTAGATGGTATGAAAGGGTCCTTTAGTACCACACGTGATGTGAGAAATAGGTAAGGTGTTGCAAACATACAGGGCGAAATTCAGCAGTTGGTGAATAAGTGGAATTCCTCAACAATGCTTCTGAGGCTATAAACAGTTGGTCATTGTTGACAAGATCTCCAGGATGCTTTGATGTGAGGAAGCAGAAAGTTGCAAAATACTGTCATTAGTAAGAGACTGATTTGCTGTATTGTGGGGAAAAGAACTGCCAAATACTTCCAAGTATTTGTTTGAGGAAATAAAAATTAAAAGAGGAATAGCTTCCATTCTGAGGTAGAATTGTTGCTGGTCTTTAGCACTATCAAAATACTCCTAGACAGTAAACCCTGTCTAAAGGTGTGTGTCAAAAACAAACATTGTTATCTGTATGGTGGAGGTTTGTGTTGATACTTGTCCCAAAAACTTGTGCTCACCATAAGATAATATTGGGCTCCAGGCAGTTTTGGGGTAAAAATGACAAAGTTTATGATTCATGAACTACTCATGCACGTAAATGCTGGTGTGAGCAATTTACTGTAGCTATGCTGACAACAATATTGGAGATTAAACTCTAGGTATCAAATCTACACTATACTGTCTTTTTTTCCTGTGAACTACTCAGTGTACACCCGCCCGAAGTTTTGTGTTGTCTGGCCAGTGACTCAAAACCTGAATCGTTTTTGTCTGCAAGCATGGTATGCCTGTGATCACCCTAGCGAGACTCCAAACCTTGCCCTCTTGAGGTCAGACTTCATGGTCTCAGGACTGTGCTGTGTTTCGCTTAGATAAAATGTCAATCTTCTATTGAGTGACAGATGCATATTTCACCCTGACAAAACCAAAACTGTGCAGCTGTGCATCAGAGGGTGGGTGTTGCTGCCAGCTGATGGAGACAATCCTTGAGTCGTGTAAAAAAGACCAGTCCTTGAGGAGCAGTTGTTTGGTTACTGTTGAGTTCCTATTTCCTCATGGCTTTTTCAAAATAAGTGTAGAATAAACAGCTCTTAACGATATTTTATTAACTGATCTAATTGCAGTCTTTATGTTTATTATTAGGTGACCACAGTTTCTAAAATCTTATTTTAATGGCACGTTTACTACAGCCAGGAGAGTCTAAGCAGGGTAGATTTTATCAGACCAAGGGCTCACCTGTATAAAGAAGTTGATGGGCAGGGGTCATGCAGAGTAAACTTTTTCAAAAGATTGCTCTGGAATAGCTGAGAAGGGATTGCATGGGATTGTTCTGGAGTACTGCCCTGGCCAGATTCTCCATCTAGATGTTCCCTAAGAAAAAGAACTGGGAGTGACAGAGGATATAAATTTACTATCCTCTTTGTGTTTGGCAAGCATACAGATCATGGGATGTATAAATAGAAGAATTGAACGCAAGTAAAGAGAGGTCATTATGGTATGTACAAAGAGCTTAGTCAGGGCCACATCTGGAGAACTGGGCATGATTCAAAGACCATATTTCAGGAAGGACAGTGAACAATAAGGAATGGATTAGAAGAGGGTATTGTAGAGGGTATGAGGGCTCTAGCTGGTGCCTGCAGTTTTGTTAGACGTATGCTGCAGTCCTACCAGTTACTCCAAATGAAGCTGGTTTTACTGTAAGAGCACCTAAATTGGAGACTTCTAAAGAATTCTGAGAGAATGGAGAAAGTGATGTAAACCTCTTTTCCCTAGGCTTTCTGATCCCCACAGTAGTGCTACTAAAGGACTTGGTGTTTCTGGAGTTGCCGTTGTTTATCTGTTGTATCTCTCGCTCTTTCTTTCTCTCCTGTTTTTTAAAAATAAGGGTTTGGGTTTTTTTAGCTTTCATATGTTGTTTCTTGTGTGTGTGTATATATATAGTTTCTTCTTTATAATAACTTATGGTATTTTTGCTATGTTTGTCAGAATAACTGTCCCGATATCGTATCCACATCAGAATCTCTATTAGACTTAAATCCATTTTGCCTTTCTTAACCCTCTCAGTTGGGTAAAGCTGCTCTTCCTGTATCATAAGCTCCATTGAGGTGGAATTATACATTGTCACAATATGGTGTCCTTTCATCTCAGAAGTAGCTGTGTCTCAGAGAGCTTTGGGACTGTTGAAGGTAAAAAGGGCTATGTAAAGGAAAGATGGACTGTTGCTAAGGGACAAAAAACGTGCTGTTGGTGCGTACAGGAAAGGGGGACACTGCTGAGATGTTGAGTAGCATGAAGGAGTAAGATGAGAATGACAAATGAAGCAAGAACGCTGCTTCTGTCAGACTACCCTTGATGGGAATGAAGCAATATCCCCATTTTCCAGATAAGTGAACTGGGACACTGAGATTGAGTAAACTGGTTGGAGCTTACACAACTAGTTAATGGTAGGTCTTCTGCCTGTTGGACCACATCCATTTTTTGGCACAGGATTCTGGTTTTGAATTCTTTCTCAGTGTTCATAATCTATTTATACCATGTCTCATAAAACTTTCTCTCTGTTTTTTTTTAATTGATATTTATAGCCTAATACAGGGTTTTCTCTTTAATGTGCCTTACTGGATTCTGAAAATAGGCATCCTAGAAACATAGGTGGTTTTATCTCTCACAGTCATGCCATTTATTTCAAACCTGTGGATCCAGGTTGTGATCCCATGGCTCCGTGTTGGCCAGTTTCATATAGGCAAGGTCTAATGGCACAGGGATTCTGAACTGGGATAGCTGGACTTTGCAAAGAGCTGGTTCTGATGCATGAGCTTGGTAGTTGCTTCTCCTCCTTTTGTCGCTGTTTCTCCATCTAGGAGAAATGGAAATGAGGACAATCACCATCTCATAAAAGCACTGATACCTTTTATCTTGCAAAGTATGCTGCTGCTGCGAGAGATAAAATTTCTAATGTTTTTTGGCAGTCATTAAAATATACGCCAAGGTTATGTTCCCTTGTGCTTATGTTCAATTAAGCGCTTGGGGCCAGGCCAGGTTAGTGGTTGTCCAGAAGACCACAGGGATATGGAAGTGGGGTTAATGACTCAGTAAATACTGACCCGATACTAAACCAAGGCCTTTCTCCTACATTTATAGTCATTTACAATCCTGTATATCACAGCTGGATTCAAATATAATAGTTCTTATACCTACTTCCTACCTTCTCCCTTCCAACTTCCAGCCCAATTCCATCATTTTCATAGCAAAAGTGAGCAAAGTATGTTGAATGTTTGCGAGTGTGGGACGAAGACAGGACACAGTTACCTGGGAGTAAGGAGGCGTTTAAGCCTTTGTGGTGACTGTCAGTAGGCGTCTGCTCTTTCTGTGGCAGCGCGTACGCGGAAGGGCAGCGTTACAGCTCGCATCGCACTGCAGGAGCTGTGAGCTCCACTGCTTTCACCTGCTTTTGGAACATGAGGTGCTGCAGTGACCTGCACCCCAGAAAAGGGGTAGTGGATTTTGAGAGTGCTTTAAAACTCTGTTTTGGGGTATTTTTGATACTTCAGTCAAGCAATGCCTGTTGACATTGAGCTACATGAAGGACCAGGCTGCATGCTTCAAGACAACGCATCTCTGATAACATTCCTGAAGTGGAGGCAAATTGCATTTTGTTAATTTGAAGAGGACATTGTATCTGCGAGCAATTAGACCAAGACCGGGGCGTGCATGTGAGGGCTGTGTGAATCAGACAAATCCATCCAGAAGTGTCCGATTAGGACAGCAGCTCTTCGATGGAGAGGTTCAGTTGAGCACTTGCAGAAGATTTGAAGATCTGCTCTCTCTGCTTGAAGCTTTTCCCTCTTCGGCTTTTCCTCCTGTTTTCAATTACAGAATTACTGTTTAATGTGGATTTAGATACAAGCAACTGTGTTTGATTTTTTTTACTGCTGACAGAGACAAACTGAAAGAGATGCCTGCCTGCTTTATAGCAGAAGCCACATTATTTTCCTATATGTTAGCAATTATATGCATTGTTTCCTGATCACAAGTCTTTCTCACAATCTATAGCATGACTGTAGTTGATTATAGAGCATGATGTGTTTAGATTTGAGTGAGTTATATCAGGAACACTTTGGTTGCCTGTTTTTTGGGGGAGTGGGGAGCGTGTGTTTATTTTCTGTCAGAATGATTCTGTCTCATTTCATAAAATAAAGGAGAGTTGAGCTTTTCTAGCAGTTGTAGTTTGGCAAGAAGAAAACGGAGCTCCAGGAATTGGCATTAATTCGAGGTGGTGCTCTGTACTTGCCAATTGATTGGCAAGAGGGAACTGCATGGCATTGTGTTGCTTAGTAGAATGGGAAACAAAAAACAAGGAAAGCCTTGAATGCTCCTTGCCATGAAGAATTACAGGACTTTGTGCAAGGTGACAGCTATCCTGATGTCATGGCCAAATTCCAATGTGGGAACTGCAGTTGCAATTGGGTGAGGTTTTCACTGGGTCCACTGAAATCAGTGGGATTTGGCTGTTCACTTCAGTGTAGTCAGGTCATCACCATCTGCCTTGAAAATTTTGGCCTTCCGAATCACAGCTCAGTTCACTGGGATCAGCTATCGTTCTCACCTCGCAGAATGTTTCTTACAGAATTTATCACAAGCCGAATATTGCAAAAGTATGGTGATGCTGGAGACCAAGACCATTTTTCCTTACTTGGTTTCCTAATACATTTTTGTAGCATATTCACAGCAGTTCTGATTTCACATATGGGGCTTTTTGCGGTACTAGGGGCATTTAGAAACAATTTCTCACGTATAAAGGCGATCCTGAATTTTCTGAGGGCTTTTGTTTCTGGTTGGTTTTGCCAAATAGATACTTTTTTCCTGTTGTGCTAATTTATATTATGGTAGTGTTCAGTAATGATCGCCACTGTTTTAGGTGCAATGCAAATACAATACACAGAATCCTTGCCCAGAGAACCTGTTTTTATTCTGGCCAAAGGGAGAAATCAATACACATGTATTGTCTCATAGACTTTACTAGGTTTATCAAGAAAAAAAAAAAGGCACTTTTTCTATGTCAGTAGTTTACAGTGTATACCCCTGTCCTAATTATATTTCTGATTCTTTGCCTAACCTGTCATGAATACAACCAGTGCGTTTCTGAAATAAGGGAGTTAGTATCCTGGGCAATTCCTGTGATGAATCCCAGACAGCACAATTCGAGTGCTTTCCCGACAAGTCTCCTTGGCCCTTTGCCACTTGTGAGTGGCCCCATCTTAACCTCCAGACATCATGTAAGTGTTTGAAAGTCATCAAATGGCTGATGAGTTAATCACTAGGAAGTTGTCTCCCATCATGAAGGATTTAGATTAAAGAAGAGAAAGCACAGAAAAAATCATTACAGCGAGGTAAAAAAGATGGCTAGTACTTTTTCATGAATGTAACATGCAAACAGCGTGAAGTGTGAAGATAGGATGGGTACTTCAAAAATTATTTAAAATAAAGTTTTTAAACATTCAAATCTTAAAATGAAACTCAGGTAAAAGTCTGCATTTCCTTGTATCTTGACATCAAAAGAGCAGAACATGATGCCAGCCTGTGAACTATCGTGGGACATTCAGAGATGGACCCAGGGTTCCTTACAGAAGTTGCCTTGCTTGAGGACTGGACCGATTGCCCAGCTCGGGGAAACCACGCAGAGTTTTGCACAGCCCTGCTCGTGGGAGCAATCGTGTTACAGCCAAAGCTCTCGGCAGAGCTGCTGCACCTCTTACAGCAGAAGGATGTCCAAGAGCGTGAACAGACTTTTCCCTGGACCTAGCTCAGACTGTGGAAACATTTTCAGTTGCTATTAAAAAGCATCAAATTACAGACAACAATTTCAAAATCTTTAGGCAAGCAGAATCATTTGAGTTTAAGGAACTGCTTAACTGGAATTTCACCCAGTCGTGACTGCCTTTTAAGATCGTTGGCAGCAAGAGCCCATGAACAGGTTTCATATATTAACTGAGGTAGAATAAATATGCCTTTATTTCCAGCTGCTATTTCAAAGGCTATGGAAATATCAGAAACAAATTGTTAGCCAGCCGTACCTTAATCACAGCGCTACAAACGTGCTTTCAATTGGGCTGCTACAGGGTGTTGCCTCACGCCATTCTAGAGAGGTGACTTCTTAGCTCCCTGTGCTCTTGAGGTTAAATCTAAACCATGCTCAAATTCATAGGCTCTCACCAACTTCACCTGGGCTTGGATCCCATACTTAAAATCGTGATTAATTAAAAAAAAATGTTGTGACCAGAATGCCAGGGATGTGTAGGAAACACAACGTAGCCCACATCAGAGAAAATATTGTAAGAACAGTGGTGTGCATGCCTGAATGGTTCGTTCCTGCACGGTAATTACGTGCTATTTCACATTGTTGTTTTGTGGGGAAAACACGTTCTTGAACATCAGGAAATACATCGGCAGTTTTAATGTGATTTCAGACAGAGAGAGAGTGTTTTGACATGAATTGATTTATTTCAATTGCTTATTTAGCTAGCTATGATTAAAAGCGGTGTTGCCACAAATATAAAAATACAGAAATGGGAATGCCAGATAGCAATAGAAGTTGCCTCTATGATTTATACCATTATAACACCTTTTGACTGCAAATTTCGTGATGTGGGTGGGAGGAGAGCAGGTACCACCATTTGGGGTACAAGTAGTCATCACAACGCAGTTGTCTCTGTTATCAAACAACGTGTTTTTAATTGGTATTAAAGATTAAGTCCTGTTCCTAATTATAATACCAGTGGGCAAAGCTTGACCGCAGATGTCCTTGTGCTGAATTTCTGATCTGAAGAGCAAAGATGATGCTTTTCCAACTCTGCGCAGTTACTGGAAACGTATGGAAGAGGAAATCATGATTAGCGTGCTGCAAGATGTAATAATTGTGGGGTCCGTTTCTACTTTGCTGCCCATTCGGTCGCTGCTCTCCGTCTGTCTCAAAAGCAGTGTCGGGGGGTGTGTTTTCTCATTCCCAGGCTTGCTCATACCTATCGAGACCTGCCAGACGTGGGGAGCCTTTGTGAAACCTTATGTAATGAGGGCCTGATTCATACCCCACTGCAATGCCAGGGAAAATCCCCAGTGGCATCATTGGGCCATGGCATGTGGCCAGAGTCTCGGTAACTTCCTTATTTCTCTCTCGTACATAGAGGGTATTCCTCAGCTGTACCAAGGCAGATGAGAACATAATTCTTGTCCGCAACTATCTTGTATGAGTAATTTTTCTGAAAGTAAATAAATCATCCCTGTTTCCTCTTACCCACAGCACCTGGAAAACTGTTAACTGAAAACCTGAGAAAATGTTGTTTCATTTGTGAGCCAACTTAAATCATTCTACAAATCATTATTTTTAATTCCTTGTTAGAAAACAGAACCAACTGAAACTGGCTGGCAGAGAAAACGTGCCCCATTTTTTTTTTTCCTCTGCCTGGCTTGGTAATGTAACTGCCAGTTTCTGTTTTCTCCTCTGTAGAATTATATGCCTCTATTTGAAACTTTTGACAAATCAGTCTATTTTCATTCTCCCTCTGCCATAAATTCAATCCATATGTCTTTAAAACATCCTTTCATAGCTTTAACATGGAAAAGGAAGTGGCTTAGGCTGTGTATAGGAGACTACAGTGTATTTAAAGCAAGCTCTTCTAGTTTGCATGCATCGCTTCTGTTAGCTCTTAAAGCCTCGACTTCCTAATTATTCAGGTTACAGAGGGCATTGGCAGAGTTTTCTCTATTAACTAACAGTGATGTACAGTGAAGAAGCACAACAGGAATAAATCATTCCCTTATCCTCAAAATATCCAGGAAGTTTTTGATGCAGCCCTTGGCTTTACCACCAAGCAGGATGCAAAGAGGATGTGAAAAGGGTAGGAGAGATCAATTCAGCATAACATTTCAAAAGAAAACGTCAAGACAAAGAAACAAAGCTCTTGCACAATGTGCTGCCGTTCAGCTGGCAGGGTTTTGTTTGACAAGAATACACAGCACCTATGTGACAGGAGGTCACTGCAATGGGAGTAAAGTATCTCCACATCTAAGACTGAACCGGGGTCAGAAGGTGAGGGTGGGAAGGAAATGTGGGTCTAAGCTGAAATATATTGGTATGGCTGTGCGTGGATCCAAGTTGAAAAATCAAAAATACAGGGTGCAGCAGGATAAGAGCACAGGCAGTTGTGGCTATAAGCATCCTCATCTGAAATCATAGAAAATTTGGGCCAGGGTGTGCTACTGGAATTGTGGGATAGATCCGTAATTAAAAATATAGTAGTAACGGAACACAACTGAGAATGTGGTGACAACAAGGGTACAGGAACACTGGCTGTGTGGACTGCAGAAGGCTTTTCAGGGTGCAGCGTCACGCTGTGTTTCACCACATCCACCCCAGGGTGCCACCGGAGGGGGCAGGTCCGCTCTCCCGCCCCAGCCTCCATCACGTATCCGTGCTCCCCACCTCACGTCCGCTCTAGGGGTCACATTCCCACCCTTCTCTCTGGGCCACACAGAGCAATCATGTGGCCAAAGGGCAACAAAATTCAGCTCGTTAATTTGAAGAGAAACTATTCAATTAATGGATTTCTGGGAGGAAAGCAGGGGAGGCGATATTTTTTTGGATCTCTGTGTTGCACTGACTTGCATTGTGGCTGCAGATCTGCCGTGCTCGACCAAAGATAACAGGTAGAAAAGATGACTGGGGGGAGGTGAATGGCTGCCCCTTTTAGAGACTGCCTGCATCTTCACGGGAAACTGTATGTCAGGTTTTTTGTAGCATCCCCAGTCTGCGCTACCATTCCCAGCCAATTCACCCAAATGGGCTCTAATTAGCCCACAATGCAAATGAGTTGTAGGGATACGCACAAAGTAGGATGTTATTGGGGTCCCAATAACAACTACACAAAACTGCTTGCAAATCCGTCGTTCTGTTCAGATACTGTGCATTAATGCTCCTGTGTGCAAGAAGATAAAATGGAAGGAGAGTGTGTGTGTGGTAAATGCGTGTATGCAATGTAATTATCTTTCTAATCTCTCTCTCTCTCATAGAGGGGTCATTTATAGAGATGAAAATACAGTCAACCCCAAAACTCGTGGGCGTAGTTTGGCGTATCCAAAGGTTCACACATGTAGAAACCACAGTCTGTCTGCGTATTTGAAACTGCATGCAGGTTCAAAGAACTGGCAGAGCCCGTAGTTTTGTTTTCAGAGTTGCAAAGATTGCGGCTAACATTTACCTTAGATGGACTTGAGGTTATCTTCCACACCTCTAAAAATCAGGCCCTTATATCTAGCAATCTGCATACAGCTGTTCAAAATCAAGCTGTGTGTGCACAGCCGAGTTGTTGTATAAACAATAGTAGAGACTTCACTAAGCTTTTCATGTAGTTTTATCTTAACTGCAATTTGTTTCTAGTTTTTAAAGGCTGTAGAAACATCCAGCCTTACTCCCTAGAGCCTAGTTTCACTGTTTCAGCCATTCCAATGGTATTTACAGCACTGTTTGATTTTGTTTGAACTGTTCAAAAGACCTCAAGTCCCCTAAGAAAGGTGCAAACGTGTTCAAGTTCCCTATCGCTCCTATCAGTAGAGGGACTTGCTTTTCCGCTCCTGTAACTTCGCTTGTCACAGGACTGTTCTTTGCTCTCGTCCCCAGGTGTGCTGTCTCTGCCTGCCTACTTTAGCCCATACAACGATGGCTCTGTGTGCGGCGATGGACGGGCTGATGCTTACGCCCAGCTGGAACTCCGAACGTTAGAGCAATCTCTGTTGGCAACTTGTGTTGGAAGCATCTCTGAACTGAGTAAGTTTGGGATGTAATCGAACGTGGGTTTCTTTCAGTGAAGCAGGAGAGCCAGTCCCTCCGCTATTGAGGTCAGTGGGAGTGTTGCTATTGTTGACAGTGTGAGAAGTATTTGGCTAACGTTGTGCAAGATTGGTCTCGTGGTGCTGTTTATGAAAATCAGGTTGTTTCATTAGACTGCTTTATACTTAATTCACCTTGGAGATGCATAAGATGTGGCTTTTCTAGCCTTTTGGTAGTTAGTGGTGTTAGCGCCAACAGAAGATGGATGCTTTTGCCTAGATGGCTCTGGAGGCTTTCTTGTACGTTTGTGGAACACAGCAGTGGCACCTCCCTCAGATGGCGAAGAGGGTTCTCTTTGTTAGTGTTTGTGCAGTAGAGATGTCAAGGGTGCAGGATATTCAAGGAAAAGCTTTTTGGTTACTTAAAAAACAAAAAGTGGAGGGAAAAAAATCTGAGAGCACTTTGGTAACAAAAAGTTGTTCAAAACCTTCTTTTTTAATGCTAACCAAATGAAATGTTCCATTCCTAGACTACTCACAAAGCCCCTTTAAAGTAAACAAAAATGATTTGTGTTTTCCCGGTCTACTTTTCCCTTGCAACATTTCTGCTGGCATCACTTTCTTAGTCTCCACCATCTGAATGCTAATGAATGTCAGGGCCAGCGAGGAGTTTGTGGGTTTCACCATTTATTTTGCAACCTGCCTTAATTTGAGGTTTTCAAATTCCTTTAACACACCTCTATTTATCCTGGAACACAAGAGAACATTTGTAGCATGGGCCTAAGATTGAATACAGCTTCCTCCCTCTCTTCCCCCGTCCCTGCTTTGGCCAACTTGGTCATTACATTTAGTGAATAGATCTCCTGATACAGTTGCCTACTTTTTTTTTTTTTTTTAAAAAATGTTGCTGCACATTGCCAGAAAAATAAAGAGAGTGAGTGTGCAAAGGAGAAGGAACGTTACTCTGAGCTGAAAATTTGAATTCCAGATGCATTTCTGCTATAACTGCGCAGACTTCTGTGTTAGTACCAACGCTGAAGGATTCATGATACTCTAGTAAAATGTTTGGATCCAGGAGAGGCAGGAGCTACTGAAGTGGAAAGGCAGAGATGTTAGAAGGTTCTTCCATTCTGAAGTGGGTCCCTAAACCGAATGTACTATGCAACAAACGAGTGGCACAGCTTTACGTTGCAAATTGAGATTTTTAATACTCCATCAATCTGAACCACTAATAATGTTGTCGTGTTTAGACATACAGTAGCTCTGGGGGGGTTTCTCCCTAGCCTGTGTAACACTAGAATTCCATGGGTTCAGCTGGAGGCTGTTTGGCAAATTCAGTGTATTGCTGTTAGATATAAATGAACAAATAATAACTTCCTAAGAATTTCAGAGGGAGGCGTGACTAATTCATACGTGGCACGGCTAAGTTCAGGGCGCTTTCTCAGGAACCAGCTTTGCGATGGGGCAACTATTTCAGTTCCATCCTTTCCCAGTATTGTAACTGTAGGACACAATAGAGTAACGTTTCCTGTGAGAGTTTTAGGGGACTGTAAAACATAAAGCAACAGAGGATTCTCCCAAGGAAAAAATAGATCCTAGCTATGTATAGTAATCTATAGTAATCGTTCAGCTCACTGGTATGGTAGTCACACTACTCAAAGATGTAGCGTCTGAAGCCTTTGTTGCAAAGCTCTTGAGAGTTTGTAATGCAGCACAATAAAAGGAGAGTAAACAGGGCGTGCCCAAAGCAAGCTTATTACCCTAAGACCAGCTTTATGTGACTGCATAGCTGCTGTCGGGGGTCAACACTCTGTGAACTTCTTAAAAACCTGCAGTCTTAAAATCCTTTCCGAGTAGAAACTGTGTAATACAGGTCGCCTCCTTCCAGGCCTCCTCAAGTCCACCAATACTCTGAGGTAGAGGCAGGTTGGCTCGAGTTCAAAGACCAAGAGGACTGAGCAGCCCGGAAAGCTCCTGGATTGAACTTCTTACAAGGCTCAGGGGCAAATTTCTGGCATAGCTTGTGACAGTCAGCATGATAAAGACTGGCTTTTTAATAAGAGAGTCAGGTCTTGTTATTCTGGAGAAACCTGCAGCTAGAGTGAGAATGAGAGAAGCAGACCCCTAAAAGAAGGGATTTCTATATCGAACATAACATCATTAATTTGTCACAAGTGCCTGGGTGGGAGGGTAGAACGTCATAACCCAGTTGAAAGAAATGGGAACAATCTCATAACATAAAATGGTGATGCCGGCAATGAGAGTAAAGCTTTTGTACTGGTGTTACTGGCTTTGCCTTGTGAAAGCTGTGCTCCCAGGTTGGGCCGTGGACATTTACAGGTAAGAAACTGGTATATGTGGTTGGAAAGAGGAGAAAATCAGCATTAAAACAGGATAGAAAAATCACTGTAAAGCTGTTGTTCTGTATGTATGGTGACTGAGAGAAGTTTCATTCTGTATTTTCTAACTAAAACTTTCTTTCTAAAGAAAGTTAAATTTCCCATACAACAACCTGCAAAGTGGCAACCTGAGGACAATTTATGCCTTTGTGGAGGAAAAAGAATATGTGCACACGAAAGACATTTCTCTTAACTGCGAGAGATTTTATTTAGTTCAAAAAGCGTACTTAAGAGGACTGTGGATGAATAGTAAAGAGATGCTTTTGCATTCTTTCTCTTTGTGCAGGTGATTTGGTATCACGAGCAATGCACCACATGCAGTGCTTGAACACCATCCGCCCAGGAATGAGCCCCATTCGGCAAACCCGGCAGCAGCAACCCATCTCCTGGTCCCCTGATGCTCTCCACACCCTCTACTACTTCCTCCGCTGTCCCCAAATGGAGTCCATGGAGAACCCCAACCTTGACCCTCCAAGAATGACCCTGAACAATGAACGGTATGTAGGTCGGTCCACTGTTAGTAGTCAGGGAGTTAGGCTAAGAAGGTCTCCTTTTGTAGAGTAACTGCGTGTGCATGGGCAGCTCAGGTCGCTTTGTGGGATGCTACCTATCAGGCATCAGTTATTCCTGCAGTCAAGCCAGATTATGTTGTCAGCCTTGCCAAGTTTACGAAGCCTTGGAATTGGAACTGGAAAGTGAGCTGTTTTTTCATGCAATCTTTCCGAGCGAGGCATATACTGTGTGCTGCCAACAAGACTTGTCTAGAGACGCTGCCAAAAGTACGTGTGGTTGCCTAAAGCAGTAAAGACCTTACCAAAGAAAATGTTACCTTCTGAATAACACCAATTAACAATTGTCATCATTCTTGGGAAAAGCAATGTCGTTTGCTGTGGAGAGGTTTGAAGGGATTTATGAACATCCTTCTTAAGGATTATTTCAGTTAATGCTGTGTGTCTGATGTAGAAAGAAATTTATATAGGAAGCCAATAACTAAACAGAAAATGCAGTGGGTCTCCCTACCTTCTGCCAGCATCACAACTGACTCTGAAAGTAGGCTCATTATTAGAGTGGGTCAGAAATTTTCCAGCGGGATGTTTTTTCTGTTAGAAACCTCCCTGGTTTCCTTCCTGCCCAGCTCCTTGGCAGTCTGCCTGACAGGCTGGTGGCAGCGGATTGCTGAGGAGCCCTCAGAGCCCTGGCCACAAGTTGAGTTCCTTGACAGGTCGTGCAGCTCCTGCTCCTCAGCTCAAAGGCAGACTGATAGCTGCTGCCTTCCAGTTGCATCCTGCAGGGAGACCCAGGCCTCTCTGGACTTCTTAGGTTTCCCCTGTCTGAAATGCATATCCAATTTTATATTTATTTCAGAAATCTTACTTAAATGGGAAATTCTGGTTTCTGATTAACTCTGTTGAGTATTTACGCTAGCTTACTCTTTGAATTTATTTTAGCCTGATGGACATCAGGCCAATGGTGCTATCCTGGCCCTTCCCAAAGGCAGCCTGTGGTTGGGAAGTTTCATAGTGTAATGAGGTGTTGTGAGGCCACGTTCACAAAATAAAAAAGCACGGTGCTTGTTGGACAGGTGAGCAGGCAAAGGAGAACTTCTCTGCAGCTTTGTAAATAACATGGTTTCTTCTTCCCACCTTGGGCTTTACTGTACTGAGCCCCAGCTTCTAAAGTTGGTATGAAATCACAGTAACATACAAATAATTAATTCTTAAAATTCATTCTAAAAAACCCTACAAAAGTTAGCCCTCTCTCTGTTCTTCCTGTCTTCTTCTGTACGTGTGGGGATTATGGTGCTTCTTCCTCTGCTCCATGCTGGGTAGCCTGTTTTTTTTTTTTTATTGAGACACTTTCTGATTGCTCTCAGACTGCACTGTCTTCAGTCCGGGAACTGCGGATGCTGCAAGTCAACCCCGTCTCATGCAGACCTTCGCTGGCCTGCAGCAAGCCTGCCCGCAGGTTTCTTGTAGCTGCATTCACCACCACTGGAGCCGTGGCTGATGGCTTCATGGCCAGAGCTTAGCTAGGCAGGAGTGAGAAGACCTCTTGAGAGTAACAGTGGATTGAACTGTCTCGTTTCAAGGCTCTGAATTTTCAGGCCAGGGTGCAGAAAAACATATTGGGCAGAAGGCAGCCTCTATAATTTCAGTCTTGGTAAGTTCCTTTAGGTTAAGGGAAACTTCAAATAAGGAGAAAAATTTAAAGTTGTCACTCTGACGCTGCCTGTTCTGCCATAATATTTTGTGTGTGGCTGGTCTGTGTAGCTACGTCCACTGGTCACTTGTTTTCATTTTCTCTTGGTTGCTGAACCATCTTTCTGTATTTTATTGTAGCTTGTACTGGACCGACTTCTTTGAGATCTCAGTCTGGTGGGAGCTCAACTATTTTACAAAGTAAAAAAGATTGTCTTTCTGTTTGTCTGATCGTCCCCCAAAATCCTTTCAAAAAGAACAATCTGTGAGCAGAACCGTAGCATCAGGGAACTGATGTACACGTGTGAAGAACCAAGAGGAATTAAGTGAAGTTGAATAAAATAGGAAGAGGCATAACTGCACAACTCGGAGCCTGCTGGTAGCTCTGTTTTTTGGTCTCACTAGTCTTAATCAAATGCCCTACCTAGTGCAAGATGATTTATTTTGCATTTCATGTTTGCACACTGTGCAAAAAATGAGTTTTCATGGGGCTAGATTCCGTAAAGTTGTACCGCTAGTTCCCACAGCTGTACAGCTGAAGCTGCTAAACAGCTTGTATCAGAAATGTAGATTAAGCTTTCTATTTTGTGTTGTGTTCTTTTCAGTACTCTCAGCATAATATTGTTACTGCAGCTACTTGTTTTGTACACTGAGGATAATAAAGGAGTTAAATCAGGAGTGCAGCTATCTCTCCAATTGCTCCCGAACAATGCTCTTCACATGGTTCACTGGAGTTTTTTTGGAATGCAGGCTGCAACTCTATTCTATTTTAAAATCCACACTAGATCCTATAACAGCTGGTGTAAGGGAAATTTCTGCCATTTTCTTCTGACCAGTACTTAGCTGCAAAGGAAATTAAAGAGGATATATTAAAATGGAGCAAAAACTGACATTAGGGGAAAAAAACCCAGAACCTGAGGACTATCAGTTTAAACAATTGGCTTTGAAAAGTTTATGAAACCTGGAAATAAAATTAATACTGCTCCGTATACCAGAAATGAACATCCAACCCTAGCTTTCCTTTGTTCCAAGATGTATTTGTATATGTCTTGCTGTATTGACCTCTGCACACATTATTTAGCATAGCCAGCAGGATAAATATGGCTAGCAGCGCTTTATGCAGGAGGTAGTTTACTCTTTCCACGCTTAAGAGGAGAGATGGTTGAGGCTGCACGTGAGGTGCCGGACTCACGACATGATAGATGAGGTGATAGATTCACCTAATGTGACTTGGCAAAGCTGTGCAGCCCAGTTTTTTTATACTTTCCTGAGCTGTGCTAGATCAGCTGCAAACTCTGCATTGCTCTTTTGTGCATTTATGCTCTCTCTGGAATAAACCTGTTATGTGCACTGCAATCCCAGTTTGTTTTCTACTAAAAAAAATCTTGGTCATGAACAAGGACAATCACGTTGACCTATTCTGCATTTGCTTGTGCTTCAGTTTCTAGGCTGCTGTATAAATCTATTGATATTGAACACCAATCTGAATTTAGCAAAGAGAGGCTGTTAGAGCTGCAGACTTGGTAAAACCTGATCTTGGGAAGCTCTGAGCCACGTTGATTCAGTGGAAGGAACTGCAGTTGTTCAGTACATCTAGAGACCTGACAACCTGCTCTCCGTCTTGCTTGGCTTTCTGTTGTCTGTGAGCTTTCTGTGTGTCACACTGCGATGCAAAGTGCTATGAAAATCATAACACTGTGGGGTCTGGAAGGTCTTTACTGTACTTCACTTCAACATGAGGGCAAGCATAGAAGCCAAGTTCTGAAACCATGCCTAATGGAGGGTGTCATAAGCCATAAAGAGCTTTAAAAAGCCTAGTTGAGTTTCTGAACATATCCTGCAGCAAACTGTACAGGGTATGAAAACATACACACTTGCACCCCAATGCAAGGCACCCCAATGAACAGAGCCAGTTTAAACTTATATAAGCTATGTGCCTTATCCATGCTAAACACCTTGGCACTAAAGAACTGAAGTGGGTAAACTGTAGAGTCCTGCAGGAATGGGATGGATGTCGTTATCTCTGTAGAGCTTGGCAGATAGAGGAGCTTTCTGTTTTGGCCTCCAGCACGTGAAAGATTTGGGATACCAATAGATTGAAACTCTGGGAAGTTTGTGTGTTGGTTTTATCTGGTTCTTATACTTACCTCCAGGTAAAGGTATTGAAGCAGAAGAAGGAGAGGAGACAGAATTGGAGAGGAAGCATCTAAGTATCATAAGCAAAACATTTGAAACATTTCCACAACGAATGCAGCTGCTTGCTGCATGACCCACTTGGAACCCCAAAATGACTGTATTCGCTGCACGGACAGTAAACCACCTGCTGTTTGGTGTCAAATAGGCCACCTGAGGAAGTGTTTTGCAAATAGAGAGTGCCACTTGTGCAATACTTTGGCAAACGAATTAGACCCTGAGGTGAGAACAAGCTGCTTTACTCAGTAACAATATACTTGACTGCCTGAAGGCTAAGAGCTTGTCTGTGTCATCAGAGAGCACATCTGTCTTTGTTGCTGCAAAAAAATGTCTCTGCTGGGCAATAAGATTTTTAGAGTTTCTCAGAGATCATAGTCTGTATTGTGTCAGAGGTCAGACAATGTGTTTTTGGACCATGAGCAGATGCGTGGCACTCCCTCTCTCGCTGCTCTGTTTCTGCTCTGGGTTTTTTCCCATTGCTTATGTCAGGCTGGCTGAGCTTGGGAGCACTTTGCAGTGTGAGATCATGGCCCAGAGCAGCAGAGCATGTTTGCTGGGATTGTTTGGGATACTGTGACTTGAGAAGGGCCATCCAAAGGTAAACGAAGTTTCTTTCTCTCTTCTTCACTTTTTCCCAAATGAAATACAAAGCTTTTGTCTTATTTTTAATGGTGTGTCAAGGCAAGAATGCTCTCTCAGTGATGCTTATCTTAGGGAACATTTGTCTGCTCCCCACAAATCGAGGTCAGTATTATAGTCTCATTTTACAGCTGAGTGGACTAGTCTACCCTAGGTTAATTGACTTGGCCAGGAGAGTGGTCAAGCCTTAAAGCTAGGATTAGACACCATTGACTGCCCTCGTCCTCTCTCTTTTTGGTTATCATGTGCGTACAGCATTTATTGTACGGAAGTTAGCATGATCTAATACCTAAGAATAGGCAAAAAAGTTGGATCCTGCTTCCTCGTAGCGATTACCTGTGTGTCTTTGGTAGGCTGAGCTTCCTCCTTTTCCAGCTACCCTATTTAAAAAAACCTATAAATTGTGTTTGCCTATTGTTGATCTTGTTGGTCTGTAGAACGTTCTAAAAGTAATCCTGGGCTTGTTCCATCAGTGCCCATGGATCCGGCCATGGCAGACCTTTCTGAGCTATCCATGTTGTAGGCATGCCAAGTTTTACACAGTGTCTGAATTTGCTGGTGCTTTCTTTTATTCCAAATGTCAATGAGTGTAAAACAATTTACATCAGCAGAAGCACACAGACTCTACCCATCTGACTCTGTCGGTGAAAATCCAGTAAAACACTAGTGAAGTTCCAGAGCTGATGTAGGATTTGTCCGCTGCCAACAGTAAAATTTGGGGCTTGCCAATTTGATGGAAATTTACAGCTCTTCAGCTGGAAAAGCTGTGGACACTGCAAAAAACCAACTGCAATCGCACAGGGAGCCACCTCATAAGAAAAGAGAAAAGCTTTGTTCTGTTCTCCATGTGCAGGCATCTAGGAGGCTTGCCTCAGATTTGCTACTTCTCTAGAGGAGTCTCTTGTGATGTGATTGTAAACAAACGTTGGGTCACTCGGTTTCTCCCTTGTCACATTAAATCCTTCAGAAAGGCTGCTGCTCGTTCTTCTTTCAGCTGGATGGCTGCTTTTAGCTACAAGGTTCAAGTGTGACCTAAAATTTTTTTCTACTTCGAACAGAAGTCCTCCCATTACATCTGTTACCTCGTGTTATCCAGGGCCCATGGATGAGCATGCAAACCATATTTTTCAACAGGGTCAAGCAGGAGAAATGGACTACTGCCTACTCTCCTGTGCCACGTTAGCTGGGCAGGAGGAGGAAGGAGCTAAACGATCTACTTTTTTTTTTTCTTTTTCTCTTTGTGGAGTATTTCCAGCAATGCCTGCTCTGAAACATTATTTATTTGGAAAGGATGAAAAATGCATCTGATGCTGCTAGAAGAAAAGATTGTAGCCCTTTCATGCTATTTTTGAGTGCTATTTGGTCAAATGCTATATTCTTCCAATATTTGAGCTATTGATTTAAATTGTCATTGGCTAGAATATTGGTACTTCTTGTCTTGTGGCGTATGATCCAAATTTACTCTGGCTAGCATGAAAACAGAGATGGGTCTAAATTAACAGTTCTTGATACAGTGTTGAAATCCTGTCCAAGCATCTTTGACTCAGTGGTGATCAAGTTTGCATCTCGGCCTATGATAATCTTAGATTCAAATACTCGTGCTCAGATCAGACTGAACAGAGCAGTGGCCTTATGATCTGATTTCATCTTTCATACTTTGTAAAACTCGGTCTGTCCTCAGATACATCAGAGACATGACACTGACTTCTACTGAGAGAAAAATAATCTCCAAGTAGTTTGTGCATCTGCTTTCCTGCAGCGCTACTTTCAAGAGCCTTCTGGCGTAGTTTCCCTATCAAGAGCCTAGCAGTGGTTGATGCAAATAGAGAGCCCCTGTGCTACGGCTATTTCTAAATCCCTAGTGACCATCTGATGAAGACGGCCTCCTCATCACATTTTCTAAATTTCATGTTTTGAAAAAGCATTACTTTGATCTTACTTAGTACCTTTTTACTTAATGATCTTTAGGTGCATCATTAGAAATAATTAGAGCCTTCAGCTCTTTCCCTCACAGTTAGCTGCTTTCTTCCCCTGTGCTCAGAAAACGTCTGGCACAACTAAATGTTCATTCTGAAATTGCTTGAGGCAGGATTGATTTGGTCACATGGATCAAATTTATACAGCGATATCAATTAATAGTAAAGAGAATACTAACATCCCAGTTATTAATGTGAATTGTCTCCAGAAAGTCTTGCTCTGTTTGCATGGGCATCCAACTGGCAGAAAAGGAAGGAAAATCAGGAATAACCTGCAGAGCCTGCTGCTGAGACCTGTGTTTGCTTGAGCTGCATCCTCAACATCACTGAGAAGTATCACTGCTTTCAGAGCTGGCTAAGGCTTTTCAGGACAAATCTTTTCTCCAGATGGATGTTTCCAGACTCTCAGTGATCTGTCATGAGGCTTTTTTCCCCTCTATTCTTTTTAACTGCAGGTTTATGGAATTTTATTAAGTGTAATAGCTACGTCATTGTCTGTCTTTTAGATTTATCTGTGGCCTAGCCTTTCCTAATTCAACTTTAATATATTTATGTCTGAATTCTTTTATTTTGCAGCCCTATCCCATTGTTACCATGCCGCATCAGGAACAGAACTGGATACGCTTAGTTCAATGAGCTGTGTCTTTGGAAGGTCTGCAATAAAATAAGTTCTGGGATCTCTTGTCTGAGAGATCTTAATATCTTTCTATTCTGTCTACAGCTGCCTCACCAGTCAAGAATAGGTATATAGGAATAATAAAAGTAGATCCTGATTCATTTGCCTTGAGAGCGAATAATGCTGTAATCATACATTCATGCTTACAGTACTTAAATCCACTCAGAGTATCCCTGAAGTCAACACGGTGATTACAGAAAGATGTGTCAGTGAGCATAGTCCAGTCTCACCCCCATGCAATAGTCTCATTGATTTTAATTTTTTTTCCCCAGAGCTATTTTAATATAAATACACTGATTAAATATAGGGAGACAGAAGGAAGCCTTACATTGAACTGTGCCATTATGGCATTCCTTGTTCAGAGTGGACATAAAAATATGCCCCTCTTTGTTTTAAAAAAAAAAGAAGCTATTTGCTATTGATGAAAGATTAGTTTGGTAGATTTATTAGAAGAGTAAGAAGGCTATAAACAGATAAGATCAGCTTCCTTCACCGACGCTAAGGAGAGAAGCTGTTACGTGTATTTTTGCCCATTTCAGACTTCCACCAGTTAATGTCAGACTTAATTGTGATTTTGAGATACTCATTCACAAGGAGGATGGAGTGAATGGCCCTATTTCAGAGGCCAATAAGCTACAATCAACATGTATCTACTCACTAAAATTAACTGTTCATTGGCAGTGCTGTTCCTGACCTTATGCAGGATTATTTGTTGAGCCCATACTAAATAGTTGCAATATATTGAGTATCTTCCACAGTTTTGAGATTGAGAGCATATATCATTTAACAGGAGGAGTCAGTAGCTTTATCACACTTGTGATGAGCGACTTTCGCCTTCCTGCTCTTTATGGTGACATCTCAGCACTTATTACAGCAGTTACATCTAGCCAGAAAAAAAGGGAACAGAGTCAAATCCTGTGTTAGTGGGACTTCTTCTACATAGGTACTCCTGGTATCCCAGCTGAAAGACTGAAGAGGGATCCAGGATGACATGTGTGTCATGGTTGTTTATTACTCTGTGTCTGTGTGTCCATGCATGCTCTGAGCACCACCGCATTGGGTATGTGAAGTGAATTAAAAACAAGGCACATTAAAGTCAGTAGGTGACAGTAGTTATGTTTGGGTTTCTGGAAATATTCCTGCCTTTGCCTGTATTTTTAAGAGGTATTTTTAAGTCTTGTAATTTTTTTTAATTGTTCATTTCTTTATAGTTCAAAGATTGCAAAACGGGAACGTGAGGGGTGACCTTGGCAGTAGCGAAGGGAAATAATTGCAAACCCTGAGGATCGAATTCATCCAAGTGTAACTGCTGAAACTGGCAATGCAGTCTACTCTGAATTAGATTTCCCCCCTCCCTGTCTTTTATGTTGTTTGTATAAACAAACACTGCTCAATTTTTTTTACCTCTGTGTATCTCACACCTGGGACAGACTAGCCTTTCTCCCATATTACTGGCTGTAAGCAATTTGTAGTGTTATTGGAGTGTTTCCAAAGTAGCCTGTATCTTCTGATCTTTCTGTATTGGAGCAGGGGTGTGGTACAAACAGAGATTATTTAAATTCTCTGCAAAATTGCAAGGAGAAGAATCTCACTGTATACGAAATCGAACAGCGCAGAGCAGACTTCATGGAGAGCAGAGACTGCCTTCCTATGCCAGCCTTGGCACACAGGGCAAGCATTACAGGTTAAAAAAAGCATACACAGTGAAACAAAAATTTGATGCTAATGGCTGTATGTGAAGCCACGTGCCAAGAAGTCAGGCTCTCAGGCTGTCTTGAAACCTTGCTGCTGCGTATGCAGAGGTTTCCATGGACAGTAGTTAAGGATGGCCTGCGAAGTCTCAGATGTCAGATACAAGCATGCAGGGGACAGGTCACCTGCAAGATTACCGATTTCACGTGGTCCTGGGCAACCTGCTCTAGCTGACCCTGGTTGGGAGCAAGGGGGTTGGGATTAAACGATCTTCAGAGTGCCTTCCAACCTCAGCTGTTCTGTGCTTCTGTGGTTCTAATTACAGTGTTTGTCCCTTAAAGTTGTGATATATGTCAGCCTGGTAACTTCCCAATCATCGATAGGCATCAATACGTTGTTTCCTAGAACTGGCTATTCAGGTGGACAGCAGGCAGTAGTTGATCCTTACCACCTACCTAGAGAAGTAATAAGGCATTTGACAGTCTTTGTTCTGTCAGTTAAAAAACATTTGTTTGAAAAACACTATTTTCTGCTTTCATAGGCATTTTACAGTTGACCTCAGTGCTTGCTGGAAATCCCCAGAAAGACTGTCTTTGACCTAAGTCATTTCTGGCGAATGTCCCCTATTTGTAAAAATGTGTGAAAACTAGATAGATGATCTTTGGCTGTCTTGTTTAGCAACGAAGAGATGACAGCCATTGTGCATGTGTGTGCTACCACCCTGTAATTACTGTAACTACAGCTACAATAATTACTGTAACTGCTGTAAAGATGTCCATGTTAAGTTCTTGGCTTCTGCTCTTAAGTTTCCATCTGTTCAGATAAAAAAGAAGGTGCATGAAAATGAGAGCCTGGCAGCTTAGCTGCCTGGATTCTCAGGGCTGGTACAAACAGAAGTCTTCAGTGCCTGTAGGCACCCTGTGTGGTGTATTGTTTATTGTTTGCTGTTTTATGATGAGAAGACTAAGCAGCAAGCTAGCATCCAAAATGAAGGAAAAATAATCCAGGGCGAAATTAAAACAAAACTGTTACAGCATGTGTTACTAAAAAGGCATTATAGAAACATAGACGTGAACAAGACAACGTCTCCTGGCTTCTTTTTCCACCTTTCGGACAGTGACTGCCCATTGAAATAGTAGAGGACTGACTGAGAGTCTAAATTTCTCTACTTGACTCTGGCTGGTTTGCTGTCATTTAATATCAGACTGTCTCCATTTTTCCTAGGCGTAGATCCTTAAAGACAGTGTCGTGATACCAGTGCAGTGCTCTTGTAACTAATGTAAGTAAAAAGCAGTAACTCTGTGGATGAAAGGTTCTGAGCACATTGCGAAGAGCAATGATGGTAACAAGCCAACAGATTTCTTCTTTTTCAGTAATTGCTGTTTCCAGTTGAAGTTAGTATTATTTCCTATTGGACTAAATTACAAACCTTCACTTGCAGAACTTGCCTGTTTCCTGAGTTAACTGGTGCTTTAACAAAGGCCACACTAAATAAAGACACAATTCTGAGCTTTTGCTGTGCAGCAGCCAGGGCTGGCAGGTTGTTGGGGTTTTTGCTCTTATTGTTCCTGACATCTTTGTAACAGAGAGCTAAGAGCTAAGCTCTTCTGAAGAGTAAATGTTTCTGCATATAATGTATGATAATAGCAACAATCATTCTTTCTCTTTCACCTTGTGGAGATTAGAAGCTAAACTTTCCCTGGGATAATCCTAGATTGGTATGTCTCTGTTTTCTTTCCTTTTTAAAGGAGACCCTGGCAGTTTGCACTTCCTCGTCCTATACCTACGAGTGCACATACTGCCATGACCTGGTGGTCACTGACGAAGCTGAACTGTACTGTTTTCATCACTTGTTTTTACAGTAAATGCTGAACTGACTGTTTTAAAAAGCATGTCTGCTCTGCAAGACAAACCCTGTTCAAATGAGTTACATGTCTGAGCTGATTCAGCTTCGTGGATTCTTCTGGGGCTAAACAACCTTGTGTTGATACAATGCATGCTGGTGTAACGTGTTTGCTTCGAGAGGAAAGAGACTGAGCTCTTACTGCTTATCAGTGTAAACCTGGAGCGATGCTGCTGAAAGGGGTGGTTTCAGTCTGGAGCCAACTACTGGGAACTCCAGTTCCACTGAAGAGTTTGTACCTTAAGTTCTTTCTTCCGTGGATTAGAAAGTATATCGTAATGGCTAAAGAACAGAGGGGGGAGAGAGAAGCTCTAAGTTTTTATTCCTAGTCTTGCTGGAAAACTCTCTGCTACTGTAAGGAATTCACTCAGCCATTCCTCACCTCTTCAGCTTCTTTCAGAAATGCAAAAGATCCTTCCAGAGAAACATGGGGTTCTTCTGAGAGAGATGCTTCAGAATTGGTAGGTTTTTTCAGTAGGAAAGGGTGAGTTGTCTATGATGCAGTACTAGGAGAAGATAGTTAAGCTAGTTGAGAGGAATATAAGCACATTAGCATGAAATTATAACAGGACTAATATAACCTGCTCAGAATGTATCTTGTTGTAATTATATTGCTTCCAGCATCCAGACTGTGTGATTAAGAGTTACCTCTGTGCAGCACTGCACTGTGCCAGGTAGTCCGTGCTCAGTTCCCTGTTGTGGCTGCCAAATTCTTCAGGAAGGATCTCTCTGAAGAGTCGATGCATTAAGAACATCACAGAAACATATGTTCCTTAAATGACTTTCCACCTGGGCATCCCATTCTTCCTTATACAAGAAGTTACAATAGTTTAATTAACTCACTTTGGAACCTCTTTTAGTCTGCTAAACTCTGTGTTGAGACTCTCCATATGCTTAAGGGCAAGTGGCCAAACTAACTTAATCTGACTGTACATATAGAAAGGGCATTTGCCCCAGTGTAGTGGTGTGTTGTAGTTCTGGCTATGTACAGCTTTATTCACATAGTCAGGGCTCAGAGGTACCTGATATGAAGAAACGCAAATGAAAACTAGTTTATTTCTCAAATAATTATGTTTCTTCAGTTTTCTTTGAGGTAAAAACTCTGGGAAGAAAGGTATCCGTTTCCCATGTTTCATATACACTTTATTGATTATTCTTCCTTTGTGTTTGGAATGCAGAGCACTGGGTGTTGGTAGAAAGGTTTATTCAAGCAACAGGCAATTGAATTGTAGAGCAGATTAAGATTTTGAATGCTTTTTTTTTTCTCAACAAGCTGAAAAAAAGTAATTGTGTACATTACACTTGGTGTTAGAATTGATGCATGTTTAACTTTGTCATTTTTAACAGATCATCGATGCTTCTGTGGTTTTAGATCTACTTTCTGGCAGCAGAATTTTAACAGGGCTGAAAAGAAAAAATATCCTTGTAATTTGGTATTAGAAACAAAAATTATCATTTTGTCATGCTAGTCATTAACTGAGTGGGTAGCTGGAGCTTGAAATTCCTCCGTGTTCCTGTAGTAACCACAGTGCTGCACCCTCTGCAGTGGTCAAAGTGAAGCAGGTTGGACCTGTTGCAAGAACAGGTTTTAGCTTTGTATAAGAAAACTCCATTCTCTTACCCCCCCATTAGAATGTTTATCTAATCTATTAATATAAGACTATTCATGTGTGCCTTTTTAGAGAGAGAGGTGGGGTAACAGATAACCTTGATATGGACAGTCGCATGACAGTTGGGTTTTTTAATCTCCCTCCCAGCCTGTACTGCAGATGTCATGGGTATAAACAACCATTGCTAGTGTCTTATTCAGTCATTTGCAAACTCAGCGTAAAATCTGCAACTCTGTAGTTCAGAATACATGAGATATAAAACTTTGGTAGTATAATAAGTTGCTTTGTAGGAAAGTATTCTTATGCCACTGTGCGTGCTGCTGGCCTCCTGTTAGTGCTAGTAGTCTTGGCAGCTGCGTGCATGATGGTGTCAAGATTTGAAGGTAAGTGCCTTTACATCTCTCGTTTGGAAGATTGTCATTTGTGAGGATTCCCCCTACTTCTGGTGTAGAAGAACATGTGTTTTGAGGAATGGTTGAAATTACCTGCTAGATTCTGCAGTGCATATATGGATAAGATTGTCCTGCTGGAGAAACTGGGAGAGCAGTTAAGTGAGTTAGCTTTATGGGCTGACAGCATTTGAAAGACTTGAGACCAGACTTGCCAGAGTTCATGGTATTTTGTCACCTATGGCTATTGTCTGCAGCATGAAAATTCCTTGTAATAGGAACTTTACAACTCTGGCCTTAGATCTATGGACTTTTTTTGAAGAGAAAACAACACAGGTTTTATAGTTCAGCAGAGATATCAGGAGGCTCCTAATACCCATGGTGGCAAAATCTTCTTAGCTTAACTTTCCATGTGTCCTGTCAGCGTTGTTCTTGATTAGACCAAACTGTTACCTACTGAAAAATCTCCTGCAGATATATATTGAGGTATTGAAACATAGTATATTATTTGAAATTCACTGAAAGTTCATACACTGTAACAGTCAAAGCAAGAGACTGCTCAGCAGCAGTGCTAGCAGATCTACGTAACCATGCTGAAAGCAGGCTAATAGCTGGAATTTGTGGCATCTGCTGAGAAGCACTACAGCTCCAACTGTTGAAATTTAATGCATGCATACTCTAAATTTAGGATATTTGGAAACTGAAAGAATTTGAGCTTTATCAATTAAGTCTACCTATCAGAATCCCATAGTTAAGAAGTTGTCTGCTGTTTGTAGTGCTGCTTAGGTTCATTGATATCCATTGATATGACCATAAAAATCATGGTGATAAAAGCATAAAAAGAGTTTGAAATTGGGAGATTTCACTGTATTAAACACAAAGTGAAAGAGCAAGGGGATTTCTAGTCTGGCATACGCTGACTGACTTCATCGCAGCAGTGGTTTTCTTTAAATTTAGGACAATTCTATTGCTTATATTTCTCATATCTATACATTTACATGGCACTATTTATTTAATTACTGAAGGCAAAATGCAAACATATAACTCATTATGCTTTTCAGTAAAAACCAAAAACACATTCATTCACCACTGGTTCCAAACATTTCTGTGCATGAAACAGAACTCTCTCTTCATTTCTGCCCAGCCGCTCTTTCCAATATTTTAAGACAAGAACTGAGGAACAAAACAGAAGCTCCGTGAAGATGTAGGTGAAATATGTGCATTGAGAAGCTTGCCCTTAGGGACAAAGTGATGGTCTCTTGCAAAATCATAATTTAAAAAATGCCACGCTGGCATCTATTTCATCCAGCAATGATGTTACTCCTCCTTCTAATCTTTCATTAGTGACAGATCTTGTGTGTCTTACCTGGCACTGACTTAAAAGGAAGACTACTGCCTATTCATTCACAAATGCTAAACATTGTGGGCTTGATTGCTTTTTATTCAAGAAAATGGACTCTTAAATTTTGGCTGTATTACATTCTGTGGTTGTAATACAGCAGCCAGAACCTGGATTGTATAACTACACTATTGGGTGGAGCGGGTACCTGATTTTAGTGCACACATTACGTTGTAGTACCTAAGAGAGCTCCAAAATCAGCTCTTTTCATCCGCATGCATTGGTGTGTTCCTCATGCCTTCATGCTAAATTAGTTTCTGGAACTTCTCAGATTCCAGGAAAGTGAAAAGCCAAAAGATTACTTAGGTTTTCATTAAGAAAACACTGATGTCAGCATCAGGTGAGATTCACGTTATAAGAAGGCCTTGCTTACAGTAGCATGGCACAGAAGCGTAACATCAGTCAAGCCATTAGAAAAATAGAAGTTTCATCAACTTTGTCTTAGTCCTGAAAATGAAAGAATCATCTTTTAACCTTGAAATGTTTAGCCTCTAGATACCATTATTTTGTGTTTGAAAATTTCTCTTTTGAAATATTAATTAGGTTTTGGCTTGTGTGCTGTAAGGTAAATGGGAAACGTTTCCCTACTTATTGTGAAAACCCTTTGCTTTGGTGAGGATTGTCTTTGTTTAGCTGAACAAACTTTTGCAGTTATAATTAATTAAACAGTTTTCAGTATTCCAGGGCTGCACAAAAATATTTATCTTTCTGGCTCTTTGTTCACACAGTTGTAACTCAGGAGCTTCAGGCAATTTTCGTAAGCGTGGCAATGCTCTGCCTTCAGGATTTTACAACTGGGCCCTGAAAATTAGTTCTGTGATTGAATCTGGCAGATTGGTTTTGGCTTGAGAATCAGCATATGTTTTTAACATATGCATGTTGGCAAATCAGACTGAAGGCATAACTAAGAGGCCTGTTATCTCAAATCTACTAGTGCTTTTAGGAATTAAGTATAATGGGCAAAAAAATGATGAAGGAGGAGTCTTAGTATTGGATAGTGAAGAACCGCACTGACCCCAGATAAATCTGCTTGCAGATAGCCATGCTGGTTTTCAGTTTGCCAGCGTAGCTGCTGGAATGAACCATAGGAGTTACCTCTTGGTTTTTCTGCCCACAGGATCAAGGCTAATCCAAGAACAGCAGACAAGCCAGTCTGGCTCTCTGCCCGTGTTTATCTCTGCCCATCATGTAGCGTGCTGTTACAGGCTCATTTCTGTAATGCATGTAGTTTGCATTCGTGTCCTGCTCCAAAACGGTCCAATGTTTTCCTTTGCAGGAGGAATTGTCGCACATGGTGAGATTTCCTCGGTCGGTCTCCTTGGGGTGGGTCATGGGTACTGGGCCTCCAAATGTCAGACTGGTTCGGGGGGAACAAGACGTACCAGCCATTTCTGGTCCTCCTGCAAAGTCTCCTGCACCCTTTTCACCGACTAACCCAGGAAATCCACAAAAATGGCCCTTCTCTTTTCTTAATTTCTGTTAGCCAATGATGCTCATTTAAAAAAAAAAAAGTAGTATTTAAAACAAGGACACGAAGGGACTTTTTAAGATTTTCCACGTGAGTTGGTTTTGAAGTTTGAGGCAGTTTGTGACCTGCTGTGTAACTCAGCACAAGCACTTTTGGGCTTTTAGAAACTTAAATTGTAAAAGCGAAAATGACCGACAGCAATTTCTGAGGGAGATGCAGATGCAAAGGGTCCTTTCGGTGGATCTGGGCAGGCCTGAGGGGCAGCAGCGAGGAGTGTGCCCACCCCACCTGCCCAGCAGACCCAGAGCAGCTGCTGTGAAAGGGCTGGGCCATGGTTAGGGCTTGTCCGGAAAGCATTTTGTGCCTACAAAATTGCAAACCAGGGTAGTCACCTTTTCATAAGGGCTGGGGAAAGGCTTAACAGATCTGATGCAAATGACCCGGCCAGAGCCACTGTTCCGTGGTGGGAAGAGCCTGTGTCTCGGTGACGATGCGAGGATGCTCTCGGTCGGTCAGAGATGGGATTTGAGTCCCAGGTCCTTCGGAGGAGATCTGTAGAACTGACCTCTGCAAGTCTGGTGGCACAAGCTGACACACATAGGTCACTCACAAGCGTTGTTTTCCGTGTCTGAGATTCAGCAAGTCAGTCCTCATAGTTGCATCTGATCTTCTTGCAAGTGATTTAAACATACAGCTGTATATTAACTAAGGTCAAGGCTGCAATTAGGTCCAGAGTCATGCAAGAACAGTTCATCTCCCAGATTGTTTGCAGTCGTTTTCAGTTTATGGAGAATTTTAGGATGTCAGGGAGTTGGGAGGAGCAAGAGGAGCACGATCGGTGGTTTCCCTTCCTCCGCATTTCCTCTGTTGAGGTGGGTACTCGCAGTGCCCGTCGGGGATCAAACAGCTCTGTGTGCGTCTGGGGGAGGCAGATGGAAGTCAGTCACGTCCTTGACCACAGAACTGTGACCATATTGTTGTACTTAAAACTATCGTGTATATCTATCTGACTCTTATCGTCAACTAAATACAATTTAAGTTGGTTTTAATTATTTTCTGTCTGTCTAGAAACCAAGAGTTCCTTCTGCTTCAGCATACAGATGTTACAAATATGTTCTTCTAATGAGACACATGGCACATTCCAGAGCAGCACAAGTACTTGTTTTCAGCCTGAAAATGGAATCTTTTCCCTGTTGTTAAAACAAAGTTTGCAAAATGTGATTATAATAAATAAACCACAGTCTAGAGGGTCTTTTTTAAGATTCATAGTGAGTTCCTAATGATTACTTCATGGTTTTTTTAGTGAGCTTGAATTAAGTTTTTACTCTGATTTGCAGTTAACATGAAGTAAAACCTGTCTGGTGCTGTACCTTATTTCTAAGTGCTGTTTCCAGACAAGAATGGAAAGGTGGTATTTCTGTCTGTGGTCACTAGGATTGCTAAGAAAGATCAGAGCTGCCAGTTCTAGATTTAAACTATTCTTGTACCATTTTATATTCTATAAGCAGAGGAAACTGTGAAGGCAGATTCAGTGGAGAAAGGATCCCAATAAATATTATAATATCCAGATGTTTTTCACTCCATTAGTGTCTGACTGAAGGATAACTCGCTAAACTGTGGAAGTTAGTGTCATGGCATATCCAAGCCAAGACCTTAGTAACTTGATAATGATCCACTAAAATTTGAGAACTGTTATCTTCTAAGATGTGAGCCAGTCATTGTTTCAAGGGAATTCAGAAGGAAACTTTATTTTTGGGCCAGTTGGCTGGGATTAAATTTCTTCTTCCTTTTCTGTGAAGATCTGGGACTGTCTGCTTTGAAAGACGTGGCATTTGTTGAGATGATCCTTGAATCAGATCCAACATGGTAATTCCTATCTTTTCTCTGTAAAAGTGGGAGGTTTTTGCAAACTCAGTAAATTATTTTCAATCTGAAAGGAATGGCTCCCGACTTAAGCTGGTTGTGTTTTGGAGCAAATGTTTGTGTTTTTTCTAAATCATCATTTCTGTTGTTATTTTATTCACATATAATTACATATTCAGATATATCTTTTTTTTTCCCCTGCAGCTTGAAGAGGGGTTTAGTGTTTGAGAATCCAAACTGTAAATATGCCACTGTTGTTCACATGAACATGACATGGTTTAGGTTTTGGATACTCTTGTCTTGCCTCAGAGTCTTTTCCCTTCTCCAGTTAATGAGACTTCACTCTGTTTTCTTTTTGACTCTGTTGCCATCCTTGGGGGTTTTTCATCTTGGTCTAAAGTTCAAACAACACATCTTCTTCTAGCCACCCTCCTACATGTTTCACCATTTTGTTGCAGTTTAGTCTTATTCCCACTCTTTTCCCCCTACATGGTTCCGCTCATTGCACGTGGGTCTCCCGGGACCCCTAACTAGGGGCTATGAAAAAGCCTGCTTGGCTTACTTGGCAATCCGGCAATCACCCCAATCTCTGCTAGTCATATTACTCCCTTCTCTGTGTCCACACACACACTGTGACTTTTAAGCTTATTCCTTTAAAAAAAAAAAAAAAAAAAGAGAACAGGTAAGACTGAGCTATAGCTTTTTATAGCTGTTCTTAACTCACCTTGTGCTAGTGACTTTGAGCTCTATCATTTTAGGGTAAAATGGGGCTGAACCATAGAGTTTGGTTCCAGCATTAAACTCAAACATCAGCTCACTGCACTGCACTGCCAGCCCTCCTTTTGTCAGTCCCTTGCAAAAAAACACAACAACCTTTAAAGATTTGGGATTCTTCTCTGCACGTAGCCTCTGTATAGTTTCAGTAAATCAAATATGGGGGAGTTATCACGGCTTACCCTACTCCACCCATAAGTATTCTGATATTTACCTGTGTTTTGTAATGCTAAAGTTTGCATGTGTTTAAAATGTTAGCAGAGGCTTATAGAGCGGTTGTTACAGAAGAAGGGAAGAGAAAGCTTGTTCAGTCAAACCATTCAGAGGAATATGGGACAGGCTGGATGGGAGACTGTCCAATGCTTGTGTGTCTCAGGACCAGCTCAGACTGCCAAGAGGGAGACAAATTTTGCCATTCCAACCTGCTTCCATTAGGACAGTATTTTCTTTTCTGCTTTAGAAGAAGAAGATACTTTTTTAGAAGAACACGGTTTTTCTTTCTTGATGTTGCTGTCACTGTTGGCTCCCTCTTTGCTTTGCTGTAGCAAAACTGGAGGCGATGAAAAATAACACAGGAGGAAAAGAGAGGTGGCTGCAGGGAAAATGTCTCCTCCTCCCCTTGCTCCTCCCTTCTTCAGCAATCTTGTCACTGGGCCCTCCTGGGGACCCAGGCAGGAGGGAGGAATTTGATAGCATGGCTGTTTCTTCTGGGAGGACCTACTGTTTTCATCTGAGATGGCAGGTGTTCCTCACCTCTGAAAGTCAAGCTCCAAGTGCGTTGTCCTAGCGTTCAATGCAGAGGAAGGATGATGTAATTTTCTAACTCCTCTGGAGCTCTGTCCTTTTTGCATACAATTAACTTCCCTCTGCTAAAAATGTCTTGGCCTCAGTGCTCTTAAAAATCCTCAGAAGAGCCCACTTCGGGGACTAGTTTCATGAGTTAACACTGAAAGTCTGTGATCCCGCAGCACATCCTCAGGACTGCCGCACGTGATCTCCACGTGCCGGTCACGTCCTAGACCATTCTAATCAAATGAGCGGAGTACATTTTCCAGGAAGAAGTTACAACTTGCTATAAATTCTCTGCCAAGTGCTGCTGCCACCATCCTTCTCGGTTATGTCTAAATAAAACAATGCATTTTAGTTCAAAGGAGGGGAAAAAAACCCACAATAGAGTCATTCTTTCGCAGAGCACATCTCACCCAGCTCCAGCCTGATCCCCCGGGGAACAGAGCGGCTGTCCAATTCTAAATGGAGAAGATTGACAGCACATGACTATCAGACATTACTGCGATTCTTTACAAGGTGTATAGTAGATGAGCAGTGTCCATTTTACTTTCCACTGCTGTGTACTTTCCCACTTTACATGTGGCATCTCTCGAAGACAACTTCATGGCAAGAAGCCGAACAAAGCCAACGGTGGCATTCTTCTTCATAGAAATCAGAGAGTATGTGTCCCTAGTGAACCACTGCTGCGAGTAGGGCTGGATCACTTCATGTGAAGGATTTAATGAGCTGCCAAATGCTTCTAAATGTCAGAAAGTCCAGAGGAAAATGCACAGCACAGAACATGGCACAGACAGAAATTAATTCTTTAGCTTGCAGCATCTCCCAGTTAATTTTCCATGAAGGTTTCTCCCCTTCCCCTCCTCCAGTGTTTTTCAGACTGTGAAATGATCAGTGTTTCCCTAGAGGCAGATAGATGCCCAGGTTAAGGGCCACAGGGATGATAATTGTGTTTATTTTCTAGAAAATGAATAATTGCATTTATTTTCTTAGTGCAAAGTGACCCAATGTTGGTGTTTCATTCAGTTGAACTGCATCCCTTTCTTTCTGCTTAGACCATGTGATAATGCTGCTTATCTGATGTAGTGTCAGTGAGCAAAGTAAGCTAGAGCTGTTCCGCGAGCGTGCCCACAGCATGAAAAAGGAAATGGTTGGATAAAAGAAGAGTGTGTGTGTCGGGGGGGAGAATAGAAAAGCCCATCCTCAGGCTAGAAATTTTCAAGAGAAGTAAAGCTTTTACAGCAAAATAGAAATTGAAGTCATTATAGTCACTCCTGGTAGAATAATGATTTATCCAACTTGCACAGCAATGCGAGTGGTGGGGTTTGGACAAATTAAGAGAGCAGGATGAGGAAAACATCCTTCCTGACATCTCTTTTTGCAATCCAAAGTCTGCTCTCCTTTGGACACAGGGTAACTAGGCAGTTTGTTGAGCTGTGAGTTTTAAAGCCTTTGGAAAAATCTGTTGAAATTAAAAAAAACCCAAACAAACATAAAAAGTCTTTCTCCTTTCCATTCCTCCCAATCCAGGTTTTCCACATTCAGGGTCTGCTTGTGCATGCAAGCCATTTATAACCCTGGGACATGTGAATTTTTTACAGAATGGAAATTTCTTCATGATAGGTGTTATTTCTGGTGCAGACTGAATGGTATTTTCTGTTGGCTGACCACAGTCTCTTGCTGCCCAGTGCAGTGTGTAACAGTTACCAAGATTTGGCTCATTACCTGATAAGATGATCAGGACTGTGCTGGATCAACATGGTTCTCTGTCCAGCAGTGTTCCCACCATGAAAATGTCAGGGAAGCTGTGATGTGGCCTAAATAGCTTATCTACTACAAAAGGTGGTAGATACAATCACTTGTAAGATGAGTTTTTCCATTGCTCCTGAGACGTTCGCCCCATCTAACTTTGAGTATTTAATTCTGGTGCTTTTAGCCTACCTCTCTGTCCTACCACGTCTCAGGAGCTTTGAATCCTGTACTAGAGGTTCTACTGAGTACATAGAAAGTCTACATAGTTAATTTAGGCTCCTGCCTGAAGTGCCTGAATTTAAAAAGTGTAAAGGCCTCCTTTGTAGGCCAGGTAAAGGTTGAAGTTCTCTGGAACAGACTGCTGAAAGGCATCTCCCAAGCACCTGTTGCAGATTGCTGCTCTTCCCTTAAGGAAGTCAGTCAACACTGAACTGGCTGTGCTGGAGGGATTCATCCCGTCCCATGTGTCTGGGACAAGTTAGAAAGACTAAACGGGTTGGGGGATTCAAGCTGGACTTCCAGAAAGTCTTTCAACTGATGAGCTACTGGGTAATTTTCAAAGTGATGAATGTAGCAGCCCTGATATTTTGATCATTTGACATAGAAGTAAACTGGTAAAAGCAGTAAGTAAATGTCCTGTTAAAAACACCCTTGTGTTGGCAATCCAGGATTGATCAGATGCTTAAAAGGACCTCTGACGTTGTAGATGCTGCTCTGCTACTCAGGAGAAGAGAAGGAGCAGAGGGAAAAATAGTGCATACGTTTGCGAAGAGATAATGGCAGCATTTTAGAGTGCACCTTGCAACCGGCAAAATGGAAACAGATGGCACATATTTTACAGAGTGCAGTTATTCCTCCCTGAAGGATGTTCAAAGTCATACAAACGGAGTTCTGCTTGCAAATCCCATTATTGATAAATGATTTCTAACGTCTTACTGTGCTCGCAATGTGCGCACACATACACATGCGCAGCTTTGAAAATGCCTTTCCCAGGTTCAGCTGCCTTCGTTAATGCCAAAATCATTTTATGTTTTCTGGTATGTATCTTTTTTTTCCTCTGAACTTTGTGAAGGAATTGGTACCTTCTCCTCTCAGTTATTTTCTTTTGAGTGCTTAAATGAAAAGGCCTTTTTTTCCAGTGATAATAAATTCATTACTGGAAATGGGAAAGGTGTTTTCAATTACAGCTGGCACTTCTGAGCCTTCCATCAGGGTGGCAGGTATCCTTGGGGAAAAATCAAGCAAATAATAGATCAGTCTGGCTGTATATTGAGAGGATGGATGAGATATGTTGTGTATAAGAGTATTATGGTACCCATATATTAATGTGTAATCTCAGTACTGTCTTCATTCTTATAGCAGGAGTAAGGGGGGGCTTCTTCAAAAGCTAGTCCAAAATGGCTGGTTTTGCTTGTTGCTATTGTTATTACCTTATTTATATTCCTTTATTGCCTCGCAACCCTTCATATCGAGTAAAACCTCACTGTGTTGGATGCCTTACAAATTAGGAACAGACAGGCTGCTTTTCCACAAATTGCTTACAATTTAAGTAATGTTGTACATTTATTCTTGCACAGAGATGTCTCCATGTTAGTTGTTATCTCTTTGATTCTACTCAGTCCTCCCTAGCAAAACGGTTCACATTAAAACATAGCTGCATCAGTTCTGCTGCGGTCTGGAGGGTCAGTTGTGCAAAAATGGAGGCCTCAGCTCTGCATGTAAGAAATATAGGATGTGAAAAGCCATCACACGGTGATAATGTAATGTAAAAATCAATGGAGGTAGTACTGAATTAGCTTTTATTGAAGTTTCAAATAATCAAGAATATTTTCAGTGTTACTAAGTGAGCAGTGGAGCAGCTCACTCCTGTACGTATGGATTATTTAGAACAACAGACACAATTATTATACAAGCTGCACCCCTAGATGAGAGCCCTTCTGATCCAAATCAAAGCATTGGCTCCACTTGAGGGGAGCCTGACCTATAGCTAATAGTAGAAGTAGGTCCCTTATATTCAGTCTATTTCCCACAGGGTAAAATGTGTTGCATGAAGCCAGCATGTCCTGGCATGACCCCATTTGGGGTAAGAAGCAGTTCAGATAACCAAGGCTGAGCAGTTCCAGTTCCTTCCGCCTGCTGTGGCCTGCCAGTCTTGCTGAGCACAGGGACAGAGTTTGCCTCTGCAGGTGGGTTTTATCTGTGCCAAGCGCGCCCAGGGAGCGATGAAGGGTGCTTTTTCATCGCAGTAGAAGATAGCAGGCCAATGTTAACTATGACGGATTTTTCCCTTGTTTGCACAGACCCTTCATGCTTCTGCCGCCACTGATGGAGTGGATGAGAGTGGCTATCACCTACGCTGAGCACCGGCGCAGTTTAACTGTGGACAGCGATGATATCAGGCAGACAGCCAGACTGCTCTTACCTGGACTGGACTGCGAGCCCCGGCAGCTAAAGTATGTAGACTAAGCTTTATAAGCAGCTAAAGTGATTGTAACTTCTTACAATGTTATTCTTACTATCTTTCCTGGGAGCCAGATCTCAAAATACTATACAGGCAATACATATTTAACCTTTTTATTACTCCAAGAGATAAAACAACTTTGGCCAAACACTGCAGCTGGGGTAGAAAGAGTCTGTCTTGCCAAAAGTTATGTAGGAGGAATGAGACAGAGCAGGATTGAAATACAAGTATTTGGGGGTTTTATGCCTCAGCCTTAATTGCAAGATGATTCTTTGCTTTTTGAGATACCTTGATGAAAAGTATCAGTGCCTTTTAAAATCCTCCCCTCACATATATAATGAACAGGCATTTATAATTAGCTTGATTCATTAGCACATCATAGGTATTTTATTCAGGTTTGTAGTCCTTTAAGTTGCTGTCATTAGCACTGGTTTTGATATCGGGGTTACATCTTGAACTTTAGTACAAGGTAAGTTCTTGTTTCTCGAGTGACTTTTGCCCCCATATACCTTTGGGTTAAATGAGTGGGCGGAACACATTAATAACAATAAATAATACTTTTATCATGCGCTTAAGTGATGAAATGATCACCTGAAAAGATAAAAATATACCCTTACTCTTAGAATTATTTTTCATGAACAGTAAAAGCAACAAGAGGCTTTTAATCAGGAGTCCTGGATCTATTTTTGTTGCTTTTTACCTTTTCCTTCTGACAGCCAAAAAGGCTCTTGTTTTTTGCTACATCTCTGTCTCCCCATTTGTGAATTGAAGGGTAGTACTTTACTACCCATAAAACCTAATGTGAGGCTAAATTAGTCGGTGAGTATGCTGGTGCAATTAGATGACTGAATGTTTTGTCGGCTGCAGCTGACTCCTAGTCTGATTCGCAGCTCTCAGATCCTGCCTTTCTCCTGAGACGTGGTACCTGACCGACTGAGAGTGCTGCCGGTCTTTTTAAAAGTGAAGTTACAGAGGCGATCCTCCGCAGTTATTTAAACTCCTTGGCTTCAGACTGGGAGGGAGCAGCTGAACTTGGACTTGGCGTCCACAAAGCAGGAGTTGTACACTGACTCCTGGAACACTTTTCTTCTCCCTTTTCTCTGCCAGTGTACGTGTGCTCTGTATCAATTCAAGCACAGGCTACTCTGATTTACGTGTGGATGGTAGATGCTAGTGTAGGCAACTTTATATGGGCTAAACTAATTTTACTTATGTGCTTAATGCTTGCCAAAACCTTTGAAATTCTTTGATGAACTGCAGAAGACTAACCTAATCACAAGTATTTCCAGTCAGTTTCATGGTTTTTCTTTCAGTCTCTCCTTTAGAAAGACTTTTGATTTCAAAACTGAATCCAAACCTTCCACTTCAAAGACATCCCACTCTATCTCTGCACTGTTTTTTTGTGCATATTAACATACAAAGCACAGGTAGTCCCTTACTTTATAGATTGTATACCTTAAAAAAAAAAAAAAAAACAAAACCAAAAAAAACCCAAACAAAAAAGAGGGCTGGGATTTGGGTGTTTGATTTTGCTGCTGATGTGAGCTAAAAGGAAACACTCAGAGACAGGTTTTGTGAAAACGGGGTTCATCTCAGTAACTTAAAACTGAAGCCATAATGATACACCTATGAAATGAAGGTCTTGATAGGAACCCAGGAAGTCCAAAATAATGTAATAAATAGGCAATAAATAAAAGTGGGAAGCACGTATAAAGGGCCTCAGCCACACTATGTGGGATATTCAGGCATAAGATAATTCAATTGCTGGATTGTTAAGGGTTAGCAGTACTGGCCCAGGGAAAGGAGTATGTTAGAGGTTTCTATCCAGTTTGTTGTTATTGCATAAAGAATGGCAATTCTGTAAGAAAACTAAGATCCTTTCACACTTTTTACCTCACCAAACTGTCCTCCCATAGGGACATATGCAGTATGCATTCCCTACAGGTGAATCAACCTCTGCTTTAAAGTAACGCACATCATCTTGGTAGTAGAGGACAAAAATCAAAGTTAAGCTTGATCAGGTCTCTGTTCCGAACTGTGTTGCCTGAGTTTTATTTTCAGAGGTCTAAGGATATTGTGTGATGTGTGGTAAGAGAGAAAGAACATTGTCTTTTTGCTGCATGAAAGATTTAAACTAACAGAAAAAAACACGAGGAGAGAGCAGTGCCTCATTTCCAGTGCCCATTATATGATCCTTTAAAGCAGTCATTTGTATCTAACCATTACAGCACATTTAGGGGAAAAGGAAGTCTTGGAACTGAAGCCAAATTTATCCCTGGCTTGCTGTGTGACTATAGCAACTCGCTTTTCCTTGTGATGCACAGGCTAGAAGTCGTATAATCAGTGGTGATGCATCAGGTAGGGTATGTTGAAATCCCTGAAAGGGAAGTTGTGCAGGAGAACGAAGTGTAATTAGTATAACCTGAAATTCAGACCTCTAATACCTATTCTCTGACACAGACTGCTTGGGCAGTATAGTCTTTCGCAACAACTGTTTGTGTCTTAGTGGATGAAGCCTTCTAATAGGATGCTCTCAGCTTATCAGTACTCACCTGTTACTGGTTAAATGATAATATAAGTGGGGAAGTGCTAGATTGCAGAGAACTGTGTTTCTTTTCCACCTACTTAAATATAAATGTTGGGATTTTAATGTTAAGTTATTATCATGCACTGCTTTTTTTTTTTAATTATTTTTTCCTCACTGCAGGCCAAATTTAAATCATTCACTACCAGTGGTTATACTTACAGTAGTAGTTACTGTTTATGAAACCCAAAGAGCACACCAGGCTCCTGCTCTCTCTTCAAGCTCTCCCTTCCCAAACTAGGACCTCAGCCCTATCCCTTTCCCTGCTCTCTGGGCTCTGCCTCGCCAAAGTCTCTCAGTCCACCTTCAGTTCTTCAGTTCAGCCCCTGGGCACAGCTGGGCGTCCATGGGAGCTGCTGTCTGGGCAACTGCAGGAGCACAGGCTCTACTCTCGGAAGCGTGCAAGAGTTTGCCTCTCTTCTCCACAGGATAGCAACTCACACATGGAAAACCTGCTGTGGTTACAGCTGCTGCACAGCAGTTGTACGTATGTGAGCTCTCCCCCCCGGCTCTTGTAGGATGCTCTAACTTTTATCACACTCTAAAAGAAAAAAGCTACTTTGCATCTATCATAGAAGAGCATGCTGTCAAACTACCGCTACAGAACAGCAAGTGTACAGTAACTTCTGCATGGGCTGAGCCTGCAGGTCTCCCAGGAGTAAAGCTCACAAATTCTAACTTCAGATTTTTGCACCTGAACTGGCCTCCTGGCAGCTGCCTCCTGGCAGCGCTACACCAAGAACTACAGTCCACCTTTTTGCTGGGTCTCCCTGGTAGCTCTGAGCAACTGTTCTGTTTTGCTGTTCGCTCTGCAGAGCTCGTCGGTGAATTGTCCCCCCACCACCCTTGTTCCAACAGTGCCTGTAAATAGCACGGGGTGGAATCATGCCTGTTGGCAAAATAGAAACAATGTGTAAAGACAGGTACCATCCCTTCAAAAACTTTTATTTTCTGAGGTTCTCTGCATTTCAAGTGATGTCATTTTATTTCAGGTTTTTTGCATAGGATTCTTCTCCCTTCCCCTTCTTCGTATTATTATTATACAAAGTCATTGCATCATATTCTACATAATATTGTAGCATCACCATTCTGTACCAGCTACCTTACTAGAACAAGATTATTAATTGACTAGCCTAGCTCTAGGATTTTATATGTCTAGCATTAAGCCTTTTGCTTTCCTGTCCTCTTGTGCTCTGTACTACATGTGTCCTAATCTAGAATCTGGGTGCTCCAGAGATCTTGTTTTCTGATGTACTCCGCTGCCTTGGAGACACATTTTATTTGCAGATGTATCTCCAAAGAGCTAGTGACTCCAAGACTGTCACTTTGCTCCCCTGCTGACTGTTCCCCAAACTGTACCCTGATGCAGTTCCTTTCTGAAAGAGCTGTGGTGAGATGCTGGTTTCCCCTGTACAATGTGACCAGTCACCAGGCTGTGGAGGGATCTTTGTTAACTCAGCATATTGTTCATAGCATCTGCTCACCATTTGTCATCCACCACCAATGCAAGTTCAGAAGCATTAAAAAACAACCAACTGAATTAAAACTTGACTAAGGTTCGTCTTGAATCTTCTACATGAAGTGATGAGTGTTTTACTTATCTGGCAGGCCGTACAAAGTTTCCAGAAGAGGTTCGCCTTGTTGAAAGAATCTCATTTTTCAAAGGAACTTGGCAGGCTGGTATCTCACTCACTGAGAGTTTGCACAAGAGCCTCTCTGGAAAACCAGACAGCTAGTGGAGAAGGCATTCACCCTGAAATAACATCAAAGAGCTGACCTTATCAATGCCCAGCTGAGATAGGAAACACCTCCAATTTGGCAATGTTTCTACAGTGAAGGAGATAAATTTCCAGGTTTGGAACTTCGAAGTCTCTGAGCAGATAACCAGAGGATTTACGGTAATCCCTGGACTCCTTCCAAATGAGATAAAGGTCATTTGATAGTCATCTAAAGGATAATGATTTAATAGAGCCTCATAGTAATGTAAACGCACTTCTTTTTATTGGGGCATTGGAAAAGAGTTGAGAATGTTCCACTACCTAAATGTGATTTTGATTTCATATTTTTTAAAATTTGTTTGTTTGTTTTCTAGAAAAGAATAAGCATCATTATCTTCTTTCAGAAATGCTTTTCATTTCAAAATAATAGCTAGTCTGGTAGACAGATAGCATAATTGTTTCATCCTAGAACTACACTGGTATTTTATTAGATACACTTTCTCTCCACCTCTTTCTCCTCCTTGCAATATGTTTTTGTATATGTTTGGTAGACTATCCTATAACAAGCAGGAAAATGCAAATATGATATAAAAAATATATACAACTAATTACGTAAAGCAACTGGGTTTTGGTGGGGATTTTTGTGAGAAGCAGAACTAAGGAAACCTGGTTGCTGCAGGTTTGCAGCCTGTGGCACCGGTCCTGCCACAATAACCTCACTGCTGCGGTAAGCCCGGTTGTTTGGTGCCCATTATGGTATGGGCATGTTCCGGCATCCCCTTTTCTGTTTTGCTGGGTAAGATGTAGCAGAAGCGGTGCCTGGTCCAGAGCTACCCTGGTAGTGAGGGGCCGGGTGGAAAACACCGCTCTTGGCAAGGAATAAGGACTTCTTCCTGCCTTTCCTTGGAGGACGGCTCCGACGAGGTTTCTCTACTTGGATGCCTTTTTTTATTTTTTGCAGTGTTTGCATGAACTTGTTGTCTTTCTCTAAGAACTAAAACTTCCATCTCCAAGTGAAGTTAGCCAGATTTTTCAGAAATGATTATGCAGTGGGGAAGGTATACGATAGGTAAACCCATGAAAATTCGTAAGCCTGATTTCTGTAGGAGACAGGGCTAAAAAGAAAAAAAATCCAGGAATTATTTTATCTTTCACAGACCTGAATGCTGCTTTAGTTCCTTCCGGAGACTGGATGCTAAGGCTGCTACTGAAAAATTCCAGCAGGATCTGGGTTTCCGAATGCTAAACTGTGGAAGGACAGATCTGATCAACCAAGCAATCGATGCACTGGGACCTGACGGGGTTAACACCATGGATGATCAGGTATGCCATACACCCCCCCACACACAAGTTCTTTGCATGAACAAATTGCATGTTCCGTTCCATGTGGCAAATCAATATACGAGGTCGTGTTAGTTGCCTCTCCAAGGCTTTTCTAATTCTAGCTTGTGTTTTAGTCTGAAAATGCATCCCTTAAAAACCAAAAAAATAACCCCCCAAAAAGCCAGGCAAAGCCTAGAGTGAATTGTTCCTTTATCAGCTGGAATGTAGGGCTGTTCCTTGGATGGCCTGTCTCAGGCACTGATGGAAGACAGGTTAATACGCTGGCTGCGAATGGAAAGTCTGGTGGTGTCTTAATGCTCAGGCAATGTCAAAACAAAGTGGGTTTTGCCAGCAACACTCTCTTCTAGTTCAACAGCCCGAATCCAGTCCGGGTCAGTGATGAGTGACCAAAAGGTGTCTGATGGCTTTGAGCTGCCTGTGTGAAGCGAGTTACATGTCAGTACAGTCCGGCATACAAGAAACAGCACCGAGAACCCCAGTGGCATTGGTATCAGTCACTATTAGCTTTGTTGAAAGTCCATCATGCTGATGTGTCTATTTTTTCATTTTTACCTCTTCCCTGCTCAGCTACATTGAACCATAGAGATTTTGTAGGCTGGGGAGTCTTTAGCTGCTTCTGCTTGTGCTGTCAGTCCCATCAAGTAACAGCAGTCTGTTCTCTGGGGCATCGTTCAATGCATTAAATTAGCTTTTAATTTAAAAAAAAACCAAAACCTCCTCCAAATGAAGACTCATTATAGCTGTCACAGCAATAAGAATGAGCTGTCATGTCTCAGAAACAATAGGATATTTAGCAATAGGAAGGATTTAGGTTGAAGTAGAGAGGTTTTCTCATAGACAGCATTGTTACTGCAGTAGCATTTCAGACCAAGTTCTGAAACTGGCACATCTTCCATGGTGCTTTCCACCATCCTGCGATTTTAAAGGAAGTGTGAATGTGTGCACAAATACGAGCAGAAGCTACTCGTGCACAAGCTTACATTTAGGTATGTAGTTGCCTTATTTACACATCCAATACAAGGAGCTTTGTGGTCACAGAGGTGGGATATCACATCATAGGTGCCCTCAATACTGACTTTAGTAAGGTGACAAAGGTAGCAGACTGGTATTACAAAGGTCTGCTGCTTATTCCTTTTTTTTTTTTCCCCCAAGTTTCTGCAGTTCCTGTTTCGGTAGCCCTGAGGCCTTTTGTTTTCTCAAAGCAGATGATTTTGCGTAGTGAACCTTGCTATCCTAACACCAAAGACACTGTTGCCACGACCAGCGCGGGATGTTTTTTACCTCTCTTCAGCTGGCCAGCAAACTGGGAGCTGTTTGGCTTTTGTATGTGTAAAGACCCTTCCGTTCTGTAGGCAACTCCTTGGAAAGCTTGAGGAGTTTCTGCTGTCACTTATTTATGGTCTCATTGTCGTCCTGTTGATGTCATCCTCCAGCCAGTCTGACTCTGAACAGGGGGATCGTAGCGTGCTGGCGGCTCTGTCTTCTTTGCAGAACGCTGCTCCCTAGTCTCAAAGCAGTGTTTTGGCACTGACCAAGGAGGGCAAGACAGACTTTCTCTGGAGACGCTGTTTCTCTGAAATTCTCCACTTAAGTGACTCTGGAACAACTCATCTCTGCAGCTAAGCAAGTGTCCTCCATTGCGCTACCACTCACAGAGAGTTAAATCCAAACTTAGCAGTGACTCTGCCATAGCTGGAATATGAAACCAACTCTGAACTTCGCAGCTAGCTGCTTTTGCCCTCCCTGTGAAGGAATAAGCCAAAGCCAGTATACCAAACTTGGGAAAACTGATGTAGGCACGGCAACAGAAAGCAGGTCTCTATGTCCTGTCGTAGGATAGAATATGAAACACTGGCACCTGGTAAAGCTCAGCTCAGATATCTTGATTTCTTATGGTCATGATGAGTCATCTTAAAACAGTGCGGAATAGGCAGGCACCTCCGAGGCATCGCAAACAGGCGTGACCATCTCTCACCTGGCAAGTACAGCACAAGTTTTGTTGCAAATCCTACAATAGACAGAACTACTTGGACTAATTTAACATATAGGCTTTAGATCCCAGTTCAGATTTTGACTGCTCCCAGAATGTGAGCATGTCCAGTGTTGATGTGTGTGTTGAGATCCACTTCTTCGTGTATATGTATGGCGATATTTTTAGAGAGAGGGAGGGAATTCAGAACATATCTTCAGAAACTTGAGTATGGAGCAGGACCCTGTATTCGTTCTCTGCTGTGCACCAAGCAGCACTCTGGTTTCACAGGATTTGAGGTGTTTAGGAAAACAATCTCGTCTTCCTTTTGCATACTGAGGAAGAAGCATGGAATGCAAAACTGATACTAAAAATAAAAAAAAAAAAAAAAAGGAAAGGAAAGGCAAGTCTATACAAACCTGGTAGTTTTAGAACCCTGACTGTGGCACTAAATATGGGCTTGTGCCTGCAGACCCGAGTTTTGAATTCTCATTTAAGTTTACTTGTCTATAATAAGAGTGGATCCTCCCAAGCCCCCCAAAAGCCAAACCCCCCTGCCCCCGAAACATCTTTGCAAATGTGTGTAACTGCCTCAAATGCAGGAAGCTTGGAGTTGTGGCCATTTTCTTGAAAAGACGCCTTTGCAGATACAAGATCAGAACTCCTCAGTGTGAGAAGTAATTCTATTATACGATCCATGTCAATCTCTAAAGACGAAGCTGTATTATTACAGCAGCAGAGATGCTGCCTGTGAAAAATTCAAACGCTCACAATAATTAAGGAGGGGGGGGAACTGTAGCACGTGAGCAGGAATGGATTTTACTAGGCCATTTCCTTTCTGTCCTTGGCTACTTCTGGAATGAACTCCATAAGTAAGGCTCATTTCTCTCATAATTCATCTCTGAGCCGTCATGGTTTGCTGGTTAAGAAGAGAGAGAGAGATTTATGGGATAGAAATGCTGAAATATTGTGGCAAATAGGATTTTAGCAATGGGGATAAGTTGCCAAATAAATTCATCTTGTGTATTTTTGTGTTGTTTTCTGCTTTCGGTTCATCTGGCTACAAATGATCCCAGAAATGGTATTTCTTTTTTGGCAGCCTTGAGAAAGCTCAAGAATTGTGGACAATACATGGCTGGGATTTTCAGTGATCCCTTTTGTATTCTTGCAGTCTTGTCCCCTCATGTTTTGTCCACATCACTTTCCAATACTACTGCATTGTGCCCACTCTGCATAGAAACTAAAATGTTTTGAACATACATGTACACTGACCCTACACACGTGCATGCCTGCACACGCGCACACACAGTCTTCTGTACATTAAGATTCAAACTCGCTGTGTCCGTGACAGTTTCACTGTTGATAGGTATAGAAAGATAACTTTTTTTTTCCTTCTTCCTGAAGGGTATGACCCCACTAATGTACGCCTGTGCTGCTGGAGATGAAGCCATGGTCCAAATGCTTATAGATGCTGGAGCAAATTTAGATATACCAGTGAGTAATAGAGGACCCTCTCCCCACGATTACTCGTCTGTAAACTAAAAAGAGCAGTTATGAAATTTCTCCTAGCTACTGAAGGCTTCATTTCTGGAAGCTTCTGAACAAGCCACTTCTTTCAGAAATCATTGCTTGAGGGATTTGGGTGGGGAAGAAAACCTTCAAAACCTCCTGGACCACGCAGTGGCTCCAATTATGATTGGCATTGGCAAGTCTAATAGGCATGGGGGGGGTAAAGGGGCCTCCCTCCTGAAAGAGCTGCCACTAGGAGAAACCAGTAAGCCCATTAAAAAGGCCCAGGGGACTGGACAGAGTGACTAGCGCTGGCAATGTTCTCTAAATGGCCTAAGTTACCATTCCCTGGGGTTGTCACTTACAAAGAAAAAAGGCAGTTGTGTACACGTCTAAAGATTGTGGCAGAGAGAGACTGCAGTGGTTAATAACTCCCTGGTTCCGTTCTCCCAGGTTCCCAGTACCTCTCCACGATACCCTTCGGTCCATCCCGACAGCCGGCACTGGACTGCTCTTACCTTCGCTGTGTTACATGGGCACATTTCTGTTGTTCAGGTAAGCGGAGGAAATCCCCGGTGGGGAATCTTTACAGGAGGCGCGGCGGGACTGAAGCGCAGGGCTGTGAGCCGAGTGCGGCGCAGCACCCTTGCTGCCGGGCTCCCCGAGCACGGGTCCCTCGGGGGCTCCGTGCGCAGTTCGGTGGAAGCCTTCTAACAAATCAGTGAAAAGCTGCATGTTTTGAAAATGAGGAGAATGCGACCGATGCTTTTCTTGTGGAATTGATGACATAATTCCTAGCAAGGCCTTGATAACAAAACACAGTATGTTTCCTTATTTTTCTTTGGTTTCAGTACTGGTCCAAGGCTTACCGCTTCCAGAAGAACGCTGCACAATCATTTCTTCGGTATTAGATAAACTAGTGCTTCATGTGGTGTGGTTACAGGTAGACTGCTTGATCAGGACGCTTTCTGACATTAGATGTTAATTGGTTTATACATTTACATGTGCAAAAACTAAGTGTATGCTGATTTCTGCTCTAATGGCAGCAAATCATCTGTAACTTCCTTTATAATCCTTGAGAATTGCATGAACAAGACTTAAGCTGTCGTGGGAGTTGAGCCTCTCACATCCTCCCCCCTCCCTTTTCTGTGGAATTAACGCAGGGGGCAGCAGAATGGGGTGGAATCCTGGCAATCCTACCTGAACTTCAAGAGGAATTCAAAACTGATCACAGCAGATAGTCAATAGCTGGTGAATTTAATCTACTTTCTGCTCAAGGGGGGGAAAAAAAAATATGTAAGCAAGTGGAGGCTACACACACTCATTTTTTGTTTGTGTACATTTGTAAATAATTACAAAGATTAGATTCCAGCTGGCAAATTGCCAGGGCAGCCTTTGGTATTACAAAGGTTGGACAGCCTTAATTTACATGTGAGATAAAAGCGTGATTCTCCCAGGAGATGTAGCCAAGTATATCAAAGCTCCTGTTGGACTGCGTTACCCACAGTGTTTGTTTCTTTTATTTTGGTTAAAACTTCTGAAGATTACATAATTTTTTTTCATTTGGCAACTATTATTAAAAGGGTAGATGTCAGCTTTTGCTGAAATCGGTGTATAAAATCACCTTTCCAGTTACGGTCTCCCATGCGATACTTGCATGGCATAGCTGGCATCTCAAGAGAGAAAGAAACCAGCCAGTGAACCAGCACTCGTGCTCTGCAAAAAGTTTAATAATAAAAATGTGAATGGATATGCTGTTTGTGCCAAGGCCAAAGGTCATCACTAATGGAGGATGGCTGAAACTGTTAAATGGTGACAATGTCATACCATACAGCCAGCGGGACTCCTACGCCCGGCGGAGGAACCTCCGCGGCCGCGCGCTGGGGATGCACACGCGGGCAGGGCTCGTCCACCCGCACCTGGGTGCTCTGGCTGCCCCGATGCTGTCTGCCAGCCCTGCCTGGCCATAAAAGGTCCCCATCATCTTGTAACCTTCTCCCCTTCATCTGGGAGAGGGGCAGTTTCCCTTGCGAGCGGCTCGGTGCGGTCAATGAAAGCAGGTTCTGTGTGTGGCAGATCACTGCAGCTGCCAGGGCCTCCTTACGCAGGCTCGGCGGGGCCGGGAGACCAAGAGGTATGTTTGGCCTCCAGGGCTAATTCCCTGGAGGAACCCTGTTTCCTGAGCACAGCGTGAAACTAAGTAAGATGGACTTCCTGCGCTGAAGAGAAGCTCTGATTGCAGAGCTCTTTGGAGTTGGAAAATTACAATTGCAAAACCATGTTCATAAAGGAGATTTAAAAAAAAAAAAAAAAAGTAGGTGATGTTCTCCAAGCTGCCAGCTGAGCACCTTTCCAGCACAAACTCACTACTGAAAGCACAGTAAAGCAAAAGAAAATTAGAAAACTCTAAACTGACATTCATGTGGAGACTTTAGGCCTAGGCTGAGCGAGGAAACGCAAGAGAAATTTGCCTTGTACTGGATGTTTTGCTTTAGCCTTTGAGATGGTCCCTTTGCGTGCATGTGCTCTTCACTATGAATCTACTGGTCTTCCTTTCTAACACACAGCCTCTTCTGTTCTGTCTTTCTGAATTGCTCTTTTCTCAGCTCCTTGTCTTTCATGTCTCTCTTGCAGCTGCTCTTGGATGCCGGTGCCCACGTTGAGGGCTCTGCCGTTAACAGCGGAGAAGACAACTACGCTGAGACTCCCCTTCAGCTGGCTTCAGCAGCAGGTGAGCTCAGTGCAGCCTCGGCTCTTGGTACCACAGAATAACCACAACCAATTCATGCGTCGGTCCGGTATCTGTAAAACACGTTAGGAGTGACTTTGCACTGCATTCTACCGTACCATGGGTATGGTAAAGGTATCAAATGAGTAGCACAGTGAGCCGGCTACTAAAAAGTCAGCATTTTTTTCATTTCTAAAACACTAGTAGGAACCCCGTCTGGGTTGGCAGCAACTAACAGCCGTCGTCATGTGGCAAGAGCTTGATGGGACTAAACGAGTGTCTGCTTTTGCAGCTAGTCCCAACGCTCACCTCCTGCCAGCGGCCTCCATAGTAAAGCTGCCTGAAACAACGCCTTTGCACAGCGCACTGTCAAGAAACATAAAACAGCTACTGTCTAGTCTAGGCATGTCTTGGATCTAAATAACTTCCAGATTGAACAAGTTTAAATTCAGCCTGGGGAAAAATAACTGCTATATAAAGAAATTTGTTTTTATTAATTTATTAAATACAAGTAAAATTCTGCATTTCTTCTACCTAACTGTCACGAGAAGAGTTTAGCATTCTGTGAACAAGTCTGTGCTAACCTAAAAGTACCTGTTGTTTTTCAACACTTTTCACCTCTAACTGTTTTTACTTTTTTTCCTTCATTTCTTTCTGCTTCATTTTTGTGTGTTTATGAAGACGAATCTCTGGCTTGCTCTGTGCCAAGCTTTATTGAAGGGATAAAAAAATGGCCTCCTCCCCTCCCAATGACAGATACTCATTGTGCTGGGTCTCTTGCCACCAGTTTTTGTTTGATCTAATGAAAACGGTGGAAAGGAGGCCCGGCTGAACGTGGACTGCACCAATATACGTGTCTGCAGGGTGGTTTTAGGAAGCTGCGCTCTGCAAGTGCACAGCAAGCTCCCGCCTGGCCTCATCCACCAACTGAACAGCCGAGACTCTGGTCCTAGTTAAACTGGTTGCATACGTCTCTGCTGGGGTGTATTGAAAGCGCCAGACCAGTTTAATTCTCTTTTCATCCTGCCTCTAGCTAGTTGTGCGTTATTAGGTGATCTGAGTGCTTGGTGACTCAGTGTCTCTCTCTGAGATGTTACGAAGCCTCATGCATGCTCGCAGGATGCTCTGGAAGCCTTAGTTGGTAGCATAAAAGTTGCAGGTACAGTCTGTCTGTTACCTGTCCTGAGTTATGTGCTTTCAAAGAGGTAAAAGACGTGGAATCATCATTATGTTTCTGTCAATTCTTTCCTAGGGAACTACGAGTTGGTCAGCTTGCTGCTAAGTAGGGGCGCTGATCCACTCCTGAGTATGCTGGAAGTCAACGGGATGTCTTCATCGCTTCATGAAGATATGAATTGCTTCAGTCACTCAGCTGCACATGGGCACAGGTAAAGCTCTATTCATGTTCAGAACAGGTTTTTTTTTGCCTGAGGCTATCACTGTAGGTGTTGCTATGTGACTTTATATTACATGTCTCATACTCAAATCCTTGGGTGTATAGTTCAGAAGATGATGCTAAGACTCTCCTGGCAACAACCAGTTTTTAGTGCAGCAGTTTCTCAGACTATGGCGATTCTGATGTAGGTAGTGCCTTTTGAGCATTTTGGGGAACTGAAAGATTCTTTAAACTGATAGTTGCTCTCTGTTACATCCCTTTGAGAAAAAATGATGCCAGACTCTCATTATTCAGCAACTGTAACTTTGATATAAGAAAGGGATTATATTTTAGTCAAAAGCACAAAATACAACAGAAAGATCTTTGCTTTTTCTTACTCTCTCACTTGCTGGTCTAGCTCTGCAGCACTAAGAGTGAGTAGGAGCTGGTTCTAGGCCATACGTGAGCAGACAAAGTTCCACCTAGGGGTAGATTATGAGATTGTTGTTCATGTTCTGAGACAGAATCTAATCACATTAAGGTGGCAAAAATAATCTGCAGCAGAATTTGGTTGACTCCATCTCTGGTTTTTGGATGGCCGACCAAGAGATCAGTCATTCAAATGCTGAAAAGCCAGCCTGGGCTTTCCAACCCTGTTTTCAGGGTAGTTATTTAGAAATAAGACTTTACTTACAAACTCATCCAGAAATCCTTCTGTTCTCAGAAAAAAATGTTAGCGTAACAAGCCAATTAAAACAGCCCTGAAACCACCCATGTAGACAGGCGGAGAGATATCCACAGGGTGGTACTGCAGTACAGCTGGCCCTCGAGTAGCACGTTAAAGAGTAGCTACCTTGCTTGAACACAGCTGTGCTTTACAGCGGTGCCAAAACGGCACCTCCAGGTACATCGCACATCTGGATACACCAGGGAGAATACCCCAAGCTCAAATGAGGCCCAAACTCTGCAAAGCTGGAATGGCCTAATGCAGTTATTTACAGTGTAAAACTACACAAACGCTGTTCTGTTCCCACTTCTGTTCCCCTCCCACAATCTTCTGCAATATCTAACCATGCAAACTGTGAAATTTAAGGCTTATTCTCCAATCGGATAGGGCAGGGTGATCCTAAAGCACAAAATTAACATTTTTTAGACACAGTGAGTAGTGTGGGTGCAAAGAGAGCACCAGCTAGTGGCAATTCAGTGTCACAGCTGAGTACTCGGGTGGACTTGCTGGGATGGGGAATGTCTGCTGCAGATGGCTCCAGCTGTCTGCGGGACACCAATGATGCAAGCTTTCTTGCAACTGCTGTGTGAAATCCCAAACAAAAAAAAATTCTCTCTGGATTTAGTGATGCAGGACTATCTTTTTTTTATGGTTTCTATTTACTGATACAGGAAGCGAGTCTGACTAAAACAACGTAACAGTGCTTGAAGATGGTCATTTGGGAAAACAGCAAGGGTTCTAACAGACACTCTCTGGTAAATCTTAGTTCAGAGCTTGAGATGTTACCGCACTCAGGGCTGGCAGAAGGAAGCGTGCTTTTATGCCAAAGTATAGACTGCGATAAAAACCAGTTTGCCCTAACACGCTGAAATATGTCCTGCTACCACTAAGGTAGAGGAGCATATTCCATTCTTTTGCCCTTGCTACCAGGGCATCAATTTCTAGCATGTGGGACAAGGAAGGACGAGTGTTCCAAATGCTGCTCCGTATCTGCCAGCTGTCTGTCTTTTGGAAGGAAATTATTATTTACTAAGCCAGACCCCTAAACCCAAATCACCACAGTCTTGTCTGAATTGTCGATATTTCATTTATTAACAAGTGATATCTCTTCTTCTTCCCCAGGAATGTTCTGCGCAAGCTCCTGACCCAGCCCCAGCAGCTGAAGGGAGATGTCCTCTCCCTGGAGGAGATTTTAGCTGAGGGAGTGGAGAGTGACACCTCCAGCCAGGGCAGCTCCAGCGAGGGGCAAGTCAGGCTATGTAAAACAAGAATGAAGGCTCTGCAGGAGGCCATGTATTACAGTGCTGAGCACGGCTACGTAGACATCACCATGGAGCTCAGGGCACTTGGTAAGGTGTTCTCTTTATTTTAAGCATTGTGCATAATTAAGGCATGAAAAGCTTTTTCCTCTGCCCCTTTCACTTGGAGAAGAATCTGCAAGCCCAGCTGCAAAGCTGTCCCAAGCTTATGGGAACTAGCTGTCTAATTTAGTAAAAAAAGTGTTTAAGGCTCCTCAAAAATATTTTCAAATTCCCACTGATCTAGGATGTCCCTTACTTACGGCTGGATCCTCCGTTCCCAAGTATCAAAAGCAAGGGGCATGTCTCTTCGTCAGATACTCTGACACCTAAAATTCAGTGTTAAAGAGGCTGGTCTCAAAATCAAAGATAACATCAGAAATTAAATGGTTTAAGGTGAAAGAACAGATGTGATCTAAAGGTAGGAAAGAGAAGCTTTGAAGCTTGTGTGTCTAGACTGTTACAGGTAACCAGGAGAAACGACCTCACACCATGTTTGTGTAGGGTTAGGTATTCTTACAAGTTCGGTTCAAATTTTTTTGTAGTTCTGACTAATCCTGAAGCTAAATACACAACAGGGAGTCTCTGGTCCTTAACAATCAGCAGAAACTTCCAACTTATGGTCCTGGTACCAATCCTTTGCTTTTTTATATAAGTCACGTCACGTAATCTGTCAGTGACCCAGTTCAGTCATCTTTACTATCAAGACAAAAATGTATCTGCTGTTAGGATGTATGTAAAGATCTACTTCAGTGCCGCTAAGTGTTAAATAGCAGCAGAACTATCTACTCACAGGTGCTTCAGCACTTCATCATCTTTCACTGTCCTTTTTGCTGTGGCTACAGGAGTCCCATGGAAGCTCCATGTGTGGATCGAGTCACTGCGGACCACCTTCTACCAGTCTCGTTACTCAGTCGTACAGACCCTCTTACGGGAATTTGTCACCATTAAGGAAGAGGACTATAATGAAGAACTGGTTAATGAAGGGTTGCAGCTCATGTTTGATATCCTCAAAACCAGCAAAGTAATTATTAGTTTTGTAACAGTATCAAAATCAAGTGTTTGTTTTTTGCTATTGTACAAGGTAGTGCACCACAAGAACAAGTGAATGCCTATGCGAAGTCCCTAATGAGTTATGGTATGAAAATGGCCCTGATAGCATTTATCTAAATTCGTATACAGCCCGCGAAAGCAGTCCTCACAGTAAAGACGTTAATTTCAATGTAAGTGAAAGCTGTTCTGTTAAAGTCCAGTTCAGCAACTGGCTTTTGAAACCATGTGAGTGTAAGAGGAAGAGTTATCAATACGGTACTGGGCAATTCAGGTTCTCTCTAGTATCTTCTAGGAGTTTTCTGAACAATGCTTTTGTTCAGCGACATTTTCCTTCTACTTTTTTCTTTCATTTAAAGGTTGCCCATGACTGTTTTTTCCTTTTCAAGGCATGTCTAGAACAGATGTGAACCATGGTATATAGTTTAGCTGTGCCATTTTGCAGATAAGTTCACCTGGTCTCTACCACGTTCTCTTCCAAGAGGCTGTTGCCCTTCATGTTGGGAGGGGGGTGCCTGCCTGCTGACGGGAAACGTTTGAAATGCACAGACAGGGGAAGCTGAGGAGTACGTACAGCTCGATACCTCCATAATTGCTCACTACAACATACGTTGTAACTGTCCTTTAAATCAAAAGCAGGAGATATTAACTGGCTAACTAAACCGAACTGCAAACTAGGAACCAGAACTTGGTATCTGACAATGAACTGACATTGTGAATCGAACCTTGCTGAGAAGATGTGTGTGGGCTTACCTGTTACAGAGCGAGTGGACGGACGGGCTTTTGCTGATGGACTCTTTTTCCCTTGACAGAGGTTGCCCCGTAAACTGTTGCTGAGAGAATTCTATCAGAGCATTCTGGTTCAGATCGTGCTCTTGTCCCTCTGCTTGGAGGTTATTCTTGTGGAGTGCAGTTGCTATAAGCCTCAAGTGAGCTGTTACACAGCATGTTTGAAACCTGCTCAATACAAAGTGCCGATTGACGATACCTGTTCCATCCTCCTTACAGAATGATTCTATCAATCAGCAGCTTGCATCCATCTTCACCCACTGCTACGGCAGCAGTCCGATACCCAGCATTCCTGAAATCCGAAAGACGCTGCCAGCTCGGCTAGGTAAGATGCTCACCTAAACACGGAAGTTCTTGTGGGTTGTTTTTTTTTGTTTTTGTTTGTTTGTTTGTTTTAAAAATGATCCAGTTTCAAAAAATATTCACCCTCTTCTCTTTTTTTCCTTACCCTAACAGATCCTCACTTTCTAAACAACAAAGAAATGTCCGATGTAACTTTCTTAGTAGAAGGAAAGCTATTTTATGCACACAAAGTCCTGCTGGTTACTGCATCTAACAGGTGAGTCGCTTTCCACAGCCAAGTGTTGAAGGAAGGTTTGGCCCTTTAGTATCTCATTTGTGTGACTAGCTCTCGCTCACACGTTGCAGTAAGGCAGCTGCTAAGGATACAACTGCAGACCATAATTCAGGTCTGCAGGACCAAGCCACATCTTTGCTACTGTTAAGAATAGCAGGAGAGCAAAGATGAGTTTTTCTAGCCACTCCTAGTGTGTGTTAGAGATGCCCAGAGCTCTACTGACATGAACTAACCAGTAATTATCCCTAAAAACCTGCGCAGCGGTTGGAGCGTACCTATCCAGCCATTCACTGCCTCCCCATCCCCCCCTCAGAGTTTGCTGGCTAGAGCTACACTTGCTCCAGATTTCCTGGTACACTTGCAGTTATTAGTTTCTTTCTCCGTTATTGGCATAGTAACGGTGTTTTGCAATTGTTATAGGGTGGGATTGGAACAACCCAAACCATTTACAGGTTAAGTTGTCCCTGAAGTGCTGAACTAATTGTCATTAAATTGAAAGAAACGTTTCAATTTTCAACTTGAAAACAAGAAAAAGACAAATTTTTATTTTCCCCTTGCTTAGGCTGTTTGTCAATAGGTAATGAGTATGTGAAGCACTAATACAGAAATCCCTTAAAACCATTCTCAGGTTTAAGACGCTAATGACCAATAAAACAGAACACGACAGCCATGGCAGCAAGACCGTTGAAATCAGCGATATGAAATACAATATTTTCAAGGTATGTAACTTACTCTACCTTTCTTTACTCTTTTCATCTTCTCACACACTTGGAAGCTAAGAGGGCCAAGGCTTAATATCACAGGTAACTGACAAGTAGAGGTGGAGTTCATTTCAACACACCTGTATCTCAGGAGTATTCTGATCTTTGTCAAAACTTTTCAGCTAGGACCAACCTTAAAACAGAAACCTCCAGCCTATATTCTTACTTTCTTACTGGGCAGCCGACTCCTCCATACAGCAGGAGAAACTAGTCTTCTACTGAACGTAGTTTTGTACTTTTAATCATGCTGTGCTAAGCAAAAAGTANAGTAGTTTTGTACTTTTAAGACACCATTTTCATACTTTTCAAGGCACCATTTTCATGCTGTGCTAAGCAAAAAGTAAACTTATTTACAGCAGGTGGACTGCCAGGCTTCATATTAATTCAAATCAGATGATCAGAATTCAATGGTGTCCCTTTGAAGAAAGGCTCAAAATTGAGAATTGCACTTTGCTTTTATGACATTTCCATATTTAATGCACCTAAGGGAGCTTCATTCACGATGGAGAGAAAGTAGGTTTCTTAACACACACCCAAGGGAAAAAACAAGTCAGTGAAATGTGACAGTTAAGTTATTCCAGCTTTCCAGATCTGCATTTCAAAATTGGAAGAGAGGTACAGAACAGGGAAATGTGAAGTGCAGAACAGGTTGTGTAACTGTTCCACTACAGGGGTGAGGCTTTTCCTTCTCTTTTTACACACAAACAAAACAGCAAAGCAGTTGGTCAGCAGTACTGTCATGTCACGTAGAGGGGATGAAGCTGACCATAAGAACATCTTTGTTCTGCTTGAAAGGGGCTATACGAGTTTTGTGTTGGATAGGTGACATCCAAATTTTGCAGCTCAGGCCACGACAGAAAAAATATATTGAAACAAGCCTCCTTAACAACATTCTTACATCAAAAGGTTTCTAAAGATAAACTTTTGCTTCGCTGGAGAAAGCAAAAAATCAAGAAGAATTAAAACAGTGAAATACTTCACGGACTTAAGCAATTTGATGGTAAATAAAATCAGACGAGTTAAGGAGATGATGGCATTCTACAGCAATCTCAGTTATGGTACATGGAGGATGCTGAGCCACCAGAGATCTGTGTTCTGCTCACGGCTCTGCTCCCCTGTAATTCTGTTATACAAGTAAGGCAATTTTAAAAGTAGAAGCTTAGTTTTGTTACCACTACTGTCGGAAGCGGTAAGCACAGCGTGCAATCCCCACACGCGCTTGCACAGCGCCCAGGACACTGGATTGACTTCTCTTTCCAACACCAAATCTAGTCGTTCCCTAGATAAGGCTGTCCTGGTTTAGCTGGGGGTGTGCACATGTAGATCAAAGAGCAGAAGCTGCCTCTTGCTCTCCCTGCAAACAATTAGGCCTTTTCCTCCGGCCCTGATGGGGGGCTGGAAGCTGATTAGAAGCACAGCAGGGGAGGCAAGTGGCTGGGAGGTCCCCGAGACACACATGCTCATGGCGTGGCAGATTTCAGCGCTCCAGCTAGCTGGCAGCTCTGCGTGTGACCAGCCTGCACGGCTTTACAAAACCGAATCCAAAGAACCGTTTTACAAGGACATTTGTGTTGCTCAGAGACACGCTGTCACCCTCGGCCTAAAATCCTCAACAGGGCCCTTTCAGAGCCCTAGGAAGAAAAGGATACGAGAAAGCAGCAGATTTACAACACTAGGAAAAAAAGCCAACAGTGGAGGCGAGAGCCAGCGTACCACGCAATTCCCGTCTGCTCAGGAAGGGGCGCGCAGCCATTCACAGCCCCTTGTGACTTCAGTGATAACAGCTTCATGCCTGGCCTTCTTCCCATTCCAGATGCTGATGCAGTATTTATACTATGGAGGAACAGAATCTATGGAAATTCCCACCACTGATATCTTAGAGGTGAGAGTGTTTTCTTCTAAGTCTTGCCAAGTGCACTGGGGCATAAACAGAGCTTAAAAGGAGTTAACAGCAAGCTTCCAATCCAGGAGTATACTTTACACTTTGAAATGAGCTTAAAGTTTCAAAACACCATTGCCTGGAAATAAGAACTACCAATTACGTTTTATTATGTCCATGAGAGGCTGGGGGGCGAGGTGGCGGCAGGGAGGGAAATCGCTACAGCACTTTTGGTACCCGGAGCTGGGTGGAAGCCTCCTTTGCACGTCCTCTCTGTCCTGGGGGAAGGAAGCGGGCGTGCTGCGCTTTTGGTGGGGCACAGAGAAGGTGGAGCTGATTCAGCAGCTCTGGTGCCCAGAGCAGACCAAACACCAAGGGGCTGGAGATGGTAGAGAAGCGACCGATTTCAAGCTGAACTTCTGCAGAGCAGCTGGTGGTACTGCAAAGGTTGGACTAAGAGCACTTCTGCATTACAGACAGGCCCTTTTACAATAATGCTGCTCAGTCACAAGTCATCTGGTGAAATTAAAGCTTGCAGCTAAAGGCTACACACACTTTTTTTTTTTTTGAGGTAGGAAAGGGAGCTTTGAGCATTCTAGAGCTTGTACGTCATGGTGACAGAAGGTAACACGAATGCAATTCCTGCAGGAGGAACAAGCCTTTGCTAAGAGGGGAAATCTGTCGCTTTAGCTAGGTGTTGAGTGGCCTTTCTGCTCCTTCATGAGGACTCAACCTTTAAAACAGGGAGTCAGAGAGCAAATCATCAGTTCCGTCTGTTTCCCTTCCCTAAAAGCCTTTTGAGGCTCACGATCTCAAATAGCTTCTCTCTTGTCCCGATAGCTGTTGTCGGCTGCCAGCCTGTTTCAACTGGATGGCCTCCAGAGACACTGTGAAATCCTCTGTGCCCAGACGATCAGCATGGAGAACTCCGTTAACATCTATAAATACGCAAAGGTACGTGCCAAACTGCCTCAGTTAAGAATCACAATGAAACAGCATGCATGCCTTCTGCCGTCTCGTGTTGGTAACTAAATACAACAGGCACAGAGCGGGCACCTGCTACGCTGGTAACTCGACCCCAACCACAACCACAAGTGAGACACATTCAAGTTCCAGTCTGTAAAGTCCCACACAGCCCTGGTATGTTTTCCTGTCTAAAGCAATCACGTATGGAATTGATGCAAGATCCCTACAGAGCAGGGGAGAGGTGTCTTAGCAGGCTGGTACGGCAACATCATCCAGCAAAGCCTGAGAGACTCAAATCCTCAGAGCAGCAGGGGCCACTGATCATAGTACAGGAACCAAGAAGCAAACCCTTTCCTAGCACTCCTACTGCTAAAACATATTCTTTACAGCTCCAGAACTAACATATATTCTGCGGCGCGACACAGATATTCACCTCTATAGCAAATAATCCATGTTATCAATTAAATTGTGGAGAAACACTGTCACTCCTGGAAATTGCGGGGTCAGATCCCTTAAAGACAAGCAGAAAGACAGACACAAAGGCTGGTAACGATGTCCGTGTTTGCTTTGTGCGTAGTGGTGCAGTGATCCTTTTCGATTCCTGACTCTCACACTGGGCCATTTTTTCCCATGGGTCTCAGGACCTAAAATTTAACAGTATGCAGTGGCAGAGAGGGGGAAGGGAGCATTCCCTACTGGCCGTTAGTACTTTTCCTTAAACACTGTCACGCACGAAGTTCCCAGAAACGGAGTGTGTGCGTGCACAGTGCTTCTTAATACTAAACTTGAGTTTCATTGTTCTATTACTGAGCTTCCCCCACTGGTTCTGGTGCAAAGGGAACCTGATCACGGCCAGAAATAGAAGTGTAACACCCCTATTTTCCTATATTCAGCCTCTTTTTCTAGCTCGGCTCGCATCCTATGAACCATGTTCTTATTGCCATGAGCTGTGCGCACCATCTGGCAGCGCAGTGTTATGCTGCGGCACACGCACTCCCCGCCTGCGCAGCTAAAGGGGCACCTTGGCCACTCCATCAGCCAGCTGCTCTGCTCCTCCAGGAGGAAGGGGCTGGAGCGCAGGCCAGGGGCTCTGCCAACAGCAGGCCAGCGGGGGAAGGAATTAAAAGAAGCTTGAAAGCCTCCCTGCTCACACCTGTGCCTGCAAAAAGCACCAAAAGAAATTACCAACCATCACTGGTCCTACCTGCAGTGCTTTTCCACTGTCATTACCGTCCTTTTTCTGTCTTAGAAAACATTAAAGGGAAAAGCATTAGAAATGAGAAGAGGCTCAGGCATGTCCTTTAGGTCTGTGATGTTCAGAAAAGGCTAATCGATCTTCCTCTCTTCTGCAGATTCACAACGCACCTGAACTAGCCTCTTTCTGTGAAGGCTTCTTCCTCAAACACATGAGCTCTCTTCTAGAGCAGGACTCGTTCAAACAGCTGATCTACAGCAGGAACAGCAAAGTGCAAGGCCTGGACCCTCTGCGGGACTTGCAGACAGCCCTGGCCGCCCGCCTGCACTCTGTGTACGTCACCTCCAGGGTGTGAAGCAGAACAAGGCAGTGGCAGGAGCACTGGTTCAAACTGCACGGGGACGCGTCAGGCAAAGCCGCGGCTTTCCCGTTTGCCTTCTGGATCTTGCCGAAAGTCCCCTACAGCAGATACCCCCCAGGCAAGGGCGCTGTGCCTCGTCCCACTGAGGGAGGGGGAGCTGGCTTCTCTGTGCTACTACTGTCACAGAAACACTGTCACAGCGACCGGCTGGTGTGAGGATGCAAGTGAAGAACCTGAACCGAAGAGAAGATCAACGCTGCCATTTAAACAAGCACAACGCAGGGCTATAGAGAAGCGAGGCAATTTACCTAGAGCCAACACCTAATATGTAGTCTTAAGTGTCTGTCTACACACCATAATGGCCACCTAGTCGATACGCATAGATGTTTTATTTGTAAAAAGGCTGCATAGATGGACTTTCCTAACCCTATGGACCACTGCCCACTCAACGAGTCGTCTGTCCGAATGCAGAGGCTGGTATACACAAACTACTTCACTATGGTAATAAACACCAGTGTCTATACATGTCTAGAGACTCTGAGGTAAATTTTCCCCCAAACTGTTTGCACCTTGAGAGAGAGAGATTTTGTAGATGTTCGAAGCTGAGTAGAAACTAATACTAACTGAAATTACTCACTCTGTAAACCTAATATGAAGAACCGAGCTGGGGCAGGGAGGGGAGAATTGGGGTTTTGTATTTTTTTAATACAGTTTCACTGTGCTAGTTGTTAATCTGGATCCATTTTGAGGAGGGGAGAAAAAGACTGTCTATCCTTTCACTAGCAAGGTTTGATAGTCCTAATCGCTTTCACCTTAAAAACCTGGTTCTGAACATTATTTGTGAGACCTGACACCATGAAAGATGCTTTCAGGAAGACCCAGGTGTAGTAGGAGCTAGCACTATGCTGAACAACTGTCCAATAGCATAAATAGCAATAAAAGTCTCCCTAAGACCCTGAGGAACGTACAGCTTGATGGTTTGTCCTCTCTCAGGAGCTAGTTGGGATTAGAAGCTCTGACCTCCAGTCTTTGCTTCCGCAGCTGCATCCATGGAAGATGTTGTTTCCAGAGATACGCTACCTCAGGGGGGACCGGGCATAGTGCACACCCGACTGCTTCCCAGAGGCTGGCTGCAGTCTAACATTTAGGCGGCAGCACTTAAACAAGGTGCCTCAGCTCGAACGCCCAAGATTCACACTTTTCCTTTGTTTGCAGCAGACGGATGTTGCTGGTCCAAAAGGACTCATTCTAGGCCTTCTAGCTGACTTAGGAGAACTAAAAGGAGACAGTTTAATCTACAGTTTTGAGTCTGAAGCAATGTTTTTGTGCGTGTGTTTTTATTTTAAATAATCCCAACCACAGGAAGGCAGTTAGTTGTGTTAAAACACACCTTGCTCTTACCAATAGCTTTGAGGAAAGACCTTCAGCTATTCCCACTGATCTTTGCTAGCACCCACCAAAAGCATTTGCTAAGACGCTTTCATTCCTTATAGCTGGGTGAAGGAGAAGAGGAAGCCAAGTTTTCAGTGGAGATCTACTGCTTCTTAGAAATTCCACAATTAATACTGTAACTAAACACACTGGAAGAAGGAGGCTCAGCTGGGCCCAAGCTCCAAAGCACGACATAGACGTGGTTTAGGTAGATGAAGGGAAGGAGAAGGAACTGCAGCACCTCCCAACAAATCCATCAAAATCTGACATCACCTCATTCTTAAAGGATTTACATCAGAGGCAAATTGCATGCAAGGATAAGAACGATTAATCTAGGCTCAGTAAGCTGACAGACAAGTTGGTCAGGGCACACTCCAATTTGTGCTTTAGGTACACATCCACTTTTGAAGATCACCAGCTTCAATAACCCTATTTATTACCAGAAAGCCATACAGGTGTTTCAAAATTATCACTGGTCTGCCTGAAAAATACCACAACAGGCTTTATCTTGGGAAGTATTTTCAAGTAGCTGCTCCAGCTGTCTGTACAAATATATAGGTCCTCTTTTGTTGCTGTAATATTACAATGCTTTGTTAATTGTACATTAATGTTGTCATTTATGTAAATGTACCAGGATTTTATTAACAACGTAATTTTAAAATACACAGCTGCTGTTATTTGTTCATTTATTCTGCTCTTCTAACGAGAAAAAACATATTGAAAGACACTCCTGTGGAAAAGGCAGTTGCAGTTTTAGCATCTTAAATCTGTTTTGGACTATATACCTCATGTTATGCTTTAAAACAAGGGATAAAGAGGCAATCACTTCCCCTTCCTAGGCTCAAACATTTTTTTGAAGTAGTAAGTGTAACTTGCATTTTCCCTAGCTGAAGTAAGTTTACCAGCTTTCCATTGAAAAGCAGCAGACAGTAGCGTCTAAGAAAAATCCTAATTCTCGAATTCTTCTCTGGAGCAGAAGAGACAGTGAGGGTTAAAGCAACTATTAACCTGGAGGTATTCGAGCACTCCTCAGAAGTTAAACATCTGATTCATTCCCTCCCAAATGCTAACAAATAAAGTGTGAAAAAGCAGGTAACACTTCCTTGCCCAGTCACCTCAGAACCCAAAAGGCTAAAATGGCTCTGGCTGGTGCACCGGCTGGTGCTTGGGTTTACCCCTAGCAGGATTCATGTTGGAGCAAAGAGCATTTAAGAACACTCTGACAGCCACACAAAGTCAGGCATGCCACACTACAGGAAGCAAGGGCATCTATTTATCTATGAGGTAAGAAATATACAGGTTTAATTCCGCTGTCAGAGCAAGAATTTGATCCAGAAATATCTCCCCCCCACCCCCACCAAGTTTACCCCTTAAATCTTGCCGACGCCGACTGAGTTTGTGGATAATGGCTGAGCTGCAACTCTGAATTTGGTGCTACCTCTACACGACTCAAATACGTTCTTAGGACGCTGAGCACATTTCAGAGGAAACTGTTAATACAGCCAGAACCTGCACTTGGCTGCTGCGAATCTCCTCCTAATTGTTTCTTTCACTGAATTTCCCACCACGCGTCTAAACAAAGGGAACTGGGCAGCGTCTCTCTCTGGTGTAGCAAGACTTGAAATCCAGTTCTATAATAAGTTACTGTCACAAGCATTTCTTAGCATTTGATTTACATCATCCGAGAGAAGTCTGCTGGGAATGATGGATGAGGGGTGCTTTCTCCTGCGTTGTGCCATTACACCAGCACGCTTGGAAACCCACCAGTAAAAACACCAACTTGTTCTCAAGAATCATGGAATACAAACACCTAAGATTCCCTTTGGAGCACTTTTACTCTAAAAAGTAGATTATTATGAAACTAGTTCCATACCACCTCTAGTTTATACAGCGCTGCCCTTGGAGTCCTAGAAAGTAACATAGCAGAGTTTGCCCAGCTTTGGGGAAGCACAAAACTTTGCTGGCCATAATTCTATCATTTCACAGAGCAGAGGAAATAAATAGAGCTCACACATCTGCCTGAACACGCTCGATGACTTTCAGACTAAAACAAAACCATTTCACTTTACAATAAGCCTTTGCACAGCAGGCAAGCTCTGGCTAATGTAGCGCTGCTACTGACTGGCCCTTTGCCCTCACCAAATGCTGCCCAAGCCACCAGACGCTGCTCCCTGCACCTGCCCAACAGAGACAGCCAAGGAGACACACGGGGGAAAAAGAGGAGCGTGGCGACTCCCTGGAGGAACAGGGGCAGCAAGCTGCTGTCGCCACTGCCCGTGGCAGAGAAGAGGACTTAAGAGCTAGATCTGCCGCCCCAAAGGGCGGGTTTGAGTATAAGGGATCCATTACTCCACAGCAAAGAAAATAGAATATTGCACTCAGCACTATTGCTGGAGCAAAAGAGGCAGAAAAAAAAGGTTTCTGTCATATGATGAAAAATCACAGCAGAGCAGGGAAGAAGGCCTCGCTAGCAGCGACACCCGGCCCCAGGGCTGGAGTCTTTTCAGTGCTGTCCGTTTTCCTACTGTTGGCAACCAGAAAACGAGCAGGCCCGCTCACAACAGCTCGGCTGGAGCACTACCCGCATGCACAGGATGTCACCCAACGCTCCGGCTGGGCTCCACGTTTAGCTCAGGCAGGAGAAGCTACCTGTGCCCCTCAGCCTTCACATGCCTGCTAACAGAGAGCAAACGCATGTAGTGTTGGGCCCTTACCAAGAGAGGGGCTCGTGATTCAGAGACTACACAGGGAAGTGACACAGTCAAACAAAAATCCAGCTGTGGAATTAAAAAAAAAAATCCAAAACCCACAAAACTCCCAAGGCAGTATCACAATGTCCAAACGGAAGAGACATACTCCCTCCTGCCCCTTCTACACGTTGTCCTTATCCAGTACACCAACCTTTGCTTTCCAGGCAGCTCACCTCACCCTCACACAGCGGTGGGAGGCAAGACCCCTCCTAAAGTACAGCCAGCTCACGGCAGCAGGGAAGATCCTCAGCTTCACTGGTTTTACTTCCTCCAGATACCTCGCAGAGGTCAGCTCGCTCCAGCTGTCAAAATAGCTCCCAGGTCTCCAAGCAAGCGGGATGATTCCACTGACAACTAGGTCACATCTACCCACCACCTGCAGAGAGCTGCTCAGCTACACGCGGCTCTCCCATTTTCCTCCAATTAGCCGTAGTACTCCATCACTGCAGGCAAACAAGCTCACTTGGGCACGGGGGAGGAGGAGAGAGCGAACCTGCAGCAACGTGACAGATCAGCGATCCAGGGAGCACAGAAAAAAGGCCGTGAGCTGACCCGGTAGGTTTAAAACAGGGCCCGAGACACTAATGCATGTGGTTACAGGGTTGTGCAAAGACCTGTCCCCCTGACTAGGAAAGGAGGAGGCACGGACAGCTGAGCTGGCTTTGCCTGCGGTTAAATGCGTGCGCTGCAATTAGCGGTACAACAGGCTCCTTCAAGCATGCACAGCCCCAGCTGCAGGGGATCCGGGAACAGAAACACCAGGAACCTGCTCTAGGCAGAGGGAAACTTCGGCTCAAAACCAACCAAACCAAACCAACCCTAAAATTCAAGGATACAGAACTCATTCTCTTCTCAGGTCCTATGTTGCGTGACATTTTTAGTGCAGTTCTGGCTACAGAAAGACATGCATTCTTGCTTTGTTGTTGGACTGCCTTCAACTAGCCCTTACTCTCACTGGAATTTTAACCCAGCTTGACTGATGGAAAGCACAGACAGAGGAAAATGTGGTTTGACTAGACTTGTTAAAAAAATAAAAATAAAAATCCACATCTCTCACTTATTTTAGTATCTGAGGGGTTTTTTCCACTTCACTGTTCAAAGAGCAATAGACAGGCAGAGGAATCCAAAAAGCTGCCAGGAATCATAAAATGTACACGGAAAACCTGAAAAAGAACGGTTCAACTGAATACACACGTTTTCTGTAGAAATAGCAAAATTCTCCTCAAATACAATTCCCACTCAGAAATAGAAAGGCGCACATGCAGCTCAAATCCTCCAAGTCTTTTACAGCAAGTACAGTGCACCCAGGTCACAGACAACAGAGCAAGAATTACCACAGCCTACAGAAAGCAGCGGAGGCAGCTCTAGAAAGACGTCAGCTAAATAGTAAAATTCTAGTCTGCTTGAAGAATCCAGTTTAATTTTGCCTACTATCTTCCACCTTGATGTACAGACAATTTACAAGAAGTCTTGCTGGACTACAGATATTTTCATAGATAGCTCCTACCTAGCCCGTCGTCATGAACGCTTCCAACGTACTTTCCCCAAGACAGTGCCAGTAATTCAGGCGTCAAAGTTTTTACGACTGCTGCCTACTAGCACAAGACCGTGCATTTCCGGAAACAACCAGAAACCTCAGCCTGCCTTAAGGCTTCACCGTAACAGCTTCGTCACAGCCACCTGTAGACAGGGGTTCCCCTGGGCTGGGCAGGTCCCAGCTTTGGCACAGTCCCAGCAGAAGCAGGACAGTCAAATTCATACGCTGTTTCATAGCTACTTAGCACAGCCTTATAAATAAACAGAAACTTTGACGTATTTTTCATATAAACTTTTTTTGCACTTCTTGACCATCTGATCCTCAGCTTCGCCATTAAAAAAAACCAAACCAATTTCTGAGCCCTAACAGTACATGGGTGTTCTATAATAAAACTTCTCTTAAACCTTAGTTTTGAACCCATTCGTATAACTCAAGTTTAACAGCCCTCCCGAGACACACATTGTAATTTGCACCACTTCTACATTTTAAAGAAATTCAATCAGCATTTCCTTAGCACAAGAAGTAATGTGCAATAAAAAAAAAACCAACTTCTGATACTGTCACCTATTAGACAGTAAGACCCAGAGCAAGTAAAACACTTCCACCTGGGTGAACAAATCCAGCAATCTGCATAGGTTAGAGAATCTGAAATAATTACTGCTGCTTTATTAGTGCCAAGTTTCAACACGCTTTAAAAGGACTCTCAAAGTGTTTAAAGCTTTGACTTGCAGCCTGTTAAACCACAGCTGAATCTCGCCAAGCAGAGCATATGAAGAAGTGGGCAAGCCAATGATATCCAATCAGTAACCATTTGATACCAGTTCCTTACCTGACCACCACTTCAAGCACAGCTTTGTCATCCCTTCCTCAAGCAGCTAAAGGATGTGACCAGCTCGGGACAATCCATAAAAAACCTTTTACTACAATAACCATCCCGCAGACAAATGGGACCAACTCAAGAGGTTTCTGCATTGAGCTAAGCAAGTCAAGTGCTACGGTATCCATGGGAAACGTGTTTTTGATGCTGAGAACAGCCTCCAGGCCCAGCTGTGCAGCCACGCCACTCCTGTCTGTGGGAACTGCTCTCCTCTCACCTGGCCAGAGAGCGTCCCCTGAAAGGGCTCCAGCCCCGGCTGCAGCCCCTCCTGCCCCAGCCTGCGGTAACGTCCCCTGCGGCACAACCCGCTCCTTTGTCTCTCAGGTCCAAGCCAGGCACAGACAGCACCCAGACAGCAGCACCTCCGGCAGACCCCGTCCCCCAAAGCAAGGGCTTGCAGCTCTTCCCTCCTCTCCCAGCAGGGCCGCCACTTACCCCATTTTTAACAGTAACAACAGCAAAACCAGAGAGAATTCACACTCACCTTTTCTCCCGAGGACTGTGAAGAGCCTCACGCTTCTTGCTTTCTGTGTCTGCTCCTTTCACAACTTCTTTAGGGCTGGTTCAGGGCAGCCAGCCACCACCTCATCCCTGCAGGCTGCCAGTGCTGCTCCTTCACGCAGCGATGATAACAGCCCCTCATCAAGCCTTTAGGGGCTGCAGCTGCAGATCTCCCTTCTCAGGGCTCAGCTGCCCCCGCCGAGGTGGGGGATGTGCCCTTGCCACTGCCTCCCACTCAGTGGCCTGCAAACCAGAGGTGTACACAGGCTGCGCTGCGCAAGGCCCGTGCTTAACACAGATGCTTCATAAAACAGCCTCCTAGAGAAAAAATACTGTCTTTACCTAGGAAGAAACTGTTTCTTCCAGGATTTGCTAGAAAAAGGAGCTGTGAGATCTACAAGTAAATATAATGCAGCTGTGTATCAGCTGCAGGTAAGTCTCGCTGTTCCAAATCTCTAGGGTGTGAAGCTGGAACATCAAGACAAGGCACCAGAGCACTCAGGTTTGGGACAGGGACGTTCTGTGTCAAAGGTTTGCCCTGGTTTTGAAGCCTCTGGAGCCTGACAGGCATCAGACCTGGAGTACTGCAGTCACAGAAAGTCCCAGCTCCAGACTGGTACGTATTGATTGCCAGTAGCAGAGCTGGGGAGTTCAGGGCTTGCCTGCTCAACTGGCCCCCGAGCTCCAGGAGAAGATCACCAAGACCAGGTGTCAGCGTGATAGTGCTGATTTCTGGCAACCTTAACACAAAACTTTCCAACAAAGGCAAGCAGCAGCTCTAGGCCAGCAGACAGCAGGGAGACAGAGCGGCCAAAGCAGCTTCCCCAGCCCCTGTTAATCATGCTCCCCTGCTTGAGAACTAGGAAATGTAAATTACTGAGCTATGGGAATGCTGAGACCTTGTAAGCAAGTCTGAATGCAAAAGAGCAGCCTTTATTACAGCTGCTTGAGGAGCGCAGTACGAAGGAACTATAGACTACCTTCCAAAATAGAAGTGTTCATTGTACACCCTGAACTCCTGTGAGCAAGGACCAAATCAGGAGTCTGAATTGACTACATGGTTAGTGCTCACTGAATAGCCAGCCCCAAATAAAAAGTCAGTTGTTGTTCACACCAAAAACGCCCTCAAGCTACACAGGTGTGGTAGTACTACTGAACCAGCAGCTGCATATATCAAGATGTGCTGCAATGCTAAAAAGTAGAGTCACATACCAAAGCCTAATGCATTTCTCTCCTTTGTTGTCCAAACTCTTTTTTAATAAAGATACCAACCATTAAGACGCAGGGAAGTTTACAGATTGATCTGCCCTCTTTGAATGGAAACTCTGTAGCTGCTAAAGCACCCTCATAATATCCCAGTGTGTTGCTCAGTGCCTCGCGCAAGCTCTGCAGTCACACTTCATAAAAAATCTTCATAGACTGTCTCCTGGCAGTGTCACTGTACTTCCCGTAATACAAACACTTTAAAAATGCCTCTAAGGCTTTTCCTTCCCTCCAGCTCTCACCCCCCAAAGTAAGTCTTTTGATTTAAAGGAAAATAGTACTTCTTAAGTACAGACCCGTCACTTGTTAATTCAAGTTCACTGATTGGCTTTAAAGTCATTTCTTCCACTTCTGCTTTGTATCTTTAGTCTTCTTAAATTTCTTCTGTTGCTTGGGTCCTCTTGCTGTTTCTAATTTTCTCTTCTTCTCACTGGGAAACAGGAACAAAATATTTGTTAAAAATACAAGTTTCCCATCCAGCTGGGAAATTTTTGTTGTAAAAAGGGGGGCGAGGGTCTACATAGAAATGTGGTTGGGAGAAAATACTTCCAATTTCTTGGGTCATTTAAACTGGTGCTAAAGAAAGCATGAACAAGAGTATGACCTAGATTCTCTAGTGTCTTCAGATTCTCTAACCCAATTTGAATCCCGTAAGATCCTGATTTTTAGCTCTTGTCATTGCTTTTCAAGACTTTAAGTTATGTGTCCTAAAGGCAATTCATATAGGGCATCTAGAATTTAGAGTACCTAGAAAAAATATTACCGCTGACAGTTTTAAGTATACAATTTTGTTCCTGCACTAGATTCTGACTAGAGCAAACATGACAGAGCTCCAATCTTTATAAGCACTGACACGACTCTCTCATTCCTGTAAGGCTTCTGGAAACTCACAGCTTCCAGCATTCATGAAAAAAAACATGAATATACAAAAGGTGGAATAGAGATCACGTAATTACTTCAACTGTCAGGCGCCCCAGGAAGGGGAAATAAGCAAGCAGGCAAGTCTCAACTATAAATCCCCAAGGAAAAGATGAGGAAAGACTCCATGCTGGGCAAGGTAGAAGAAAGAAGATGGATGAAAAGGAAGGAATTGCAGAAATGCAGACTCAATACGTGAAAGAATTCTTCTCCCCTGAATTTGCATTTTCTCCAATGGGACTATCACAGGCTCCCACCCAGCGTTAGCCCCCAGAGCAAATGGGACAGTTATGTGGAATTTCTTTCTTTAAAAGTGACCCAAGGGAGAAATAGTACCAACTTCTGTGCACGAGCGGGATCAAGACGTAACCATGTCAACAGAAAAAAGTTACAATAATCAACTAAGTTACATGAAGACAGGACTATACTCTAGAGCAACACAGAATTCACGGCAGCAGTCTCGCCGTTAGAGGAACCACTGAGTACCCACTAGAACTCTCAGGTGCTCATACCCTGATTTCTCCAGGAAAACTGAGAATTTATCAAGGATGCTAAGTTCATTTTATCTGCATTTAACTCTTCAGCTTCAGTCTTTTGAAAAATGTTATAACAAAGCCAGCAGGAAAGACCAGAGAGACCTCTGTGGAGTATTTCAACTTCTTAACCTTTTCAAACTGACGACGGAAGTGTTCTGTCCTGCTTTGCTCAGCACCTCATTCCATTCTTCATCGTCACCCCGGATAATATATCTAAGTGAAAAAGGTAAAGGAAAATGCAAGTGAAATTGCTAGCACAAAGTAAAAAAAAAAAAAAGGTGATCATATTGTCAGGCACACACTACTCTACAAAGAAAGCCACTGCGTCAGCACCCAACCAAATGACTATTTGGAAATACACATAAAACTAGGCTGGCAAAGGGATACAATAGCTTGCCACGACTCTGTCAGCAGACTCAGTCCAAACTAGGTCAATAGCAACCAACAATTGTCCCCATGCAAAGCTGCTGAGCGTCAAATGAAGTTCTCTCAGAAGCCCCTATTGTAAACATCACAGAACTGTTCTATGAAAGCCTCTCATCAGAAAAGCAGAGTGCTGAGTAGAGTACATCTGTTATGAAAGCAAAAAATAAGGCCACAAAGGTTATACTTTCCATAGCAGTGGTGTACACTTCCACTTTGCCCACGGGATTTCTTAAAAGATACACCTTCAATCGCTACAGCTTTAAGCCTGACAACCACAATCAGATCTATATTCACTACATAGATTTCTTTATAAAAGCTTGCAGGCTTTTTTTATTTTCCCCCTCCAAAAAAGAGGAGAAGGATGGTTGTGGTGGTAAAGGAAGAGGATGCAAAAAGAAAAGGCGTATAATGGAAAGTTAGCTTAATTTGCAGCCTCTTAGACCAGCAGTCTAAGAGGTACAGTTTTTTTGCATCAGTCCAGGAAAAACTGAAGACCTGTAACTTTCTTTCGAAAAGAGAAATGGAGACAACAATTGCTATTCAAATAAGCTCACATTCTGTGCCCCCTGTCTGGGTGTTCAAGTACCCTGGAAATTACATACAAATTTAAGTAGGCAAAGCAGTCATGTAGCAAAATTGAGTGGTTGCTCTCCATCTCAAGTTCTTAGAGATTTAGAATAGACTAGCCTTTGTTCATACAAGGCTGAACAATACTGGACAAAGCCTTTTCAAACCAAACAGCTCTGTCTCTTCTGTTAGTTTTCTATAACCTGTATTGAAAAGTGTTTGAAATAGATTTTTGTCTCTCCTTCCTCATGGAGAACAGAAATCAATTTCTGGGTGAAAAAAAAAAGGGAACATGGTCCAAAATGAGAAACAGGTATGTAACACTATCAACGCTAAAAAATGGAATTAAAACTTTTAAAAAATTCTGGGTTTATTGTTTCACTAATGTGACTGACTTGCAAGTCACTTCAAATCACATCCATTCTTGTCCTTCCTTCAAACAAGACAACTGAGATTCAACGAAGCTTTTACTCCTTTTTCTCAGATTTAAGAGAGATTAATCTAGATCCAAAACAGACAACTTTTCTGGGATGCCAATATAGTAAACAGGATTTATAAGACAAAAAGTGGGAGAAGAAGAGAAAGAAGGGAGAGAATCAGTGGCATGTGTAACCCCTGTTGGTCCAGAAAAAGAGACATCTGCTGACACTTCAAGTAAATTGCTGGTTCAGCAACTCAGTATCCTACAAATTGTCCAGCTCTACAGCAGTTAAAAGGCATCCGTGCACACTGTAGTTAGTAAAAGAAGCTCTGGTTGGTTGTTCTTTTTCTGTTGGTTTGGGTTTTTGATGGGGTTTTTTTGGTTAAAGAAGAGAATATTAAAATTAGCCAGGTACTATTTTCACTTGAGTTACACACACAGCTAAGCTGGATAGCAGACAACAGGACCCGGGTATCCTGGTTTGACAAAACTAATGACTATTTCTAGAAGCCCGGGAAACTGTAAAATTAGAAACAGTCCACAGCAAAGCAGCTTGCTTTACTACTCCATATTATAGAACTATGTAACTTATATTTGTATAATACACATACTGTACACAGCCAGGATCAAGACTGACACACAGAGCTACTGCTAAGTAACAGTAAGAGCTACTGCCATGAATAATTTACCATTTAAGTGACAAAACAGAACAGATGTAAAAGAAGAATGTGCTCAAGCTCATGCCAGAGGCACTGGGACAGAGCTAAGAATTGATCCAGCGTTCCTGTTTGCAGTACATCTTCTGTGTGCAGCACTGTAATGACTAGCCAGCCCCAACTCTAACAACAGTTCAGTTCTACAGTTCCGCAGAGAGGCAGATCTCGCTGCTGATCAGCTGTGATCTGCTAACTCACAACCTTCTGCTTTCTGTTCAAAATACCAGCAGAAAAAGGGAAGTCAGTAAGTTCACACTTGGGAGTGTGACACACTTCTCAGGCAATGAATTCATGTACTGAAGTAAACAGGTGAATGGCCTTGAAGAGAAGCTGTTACTGAATTTAATTCATACTGGAAAGAATGTTTTGAGTGTGAAATAAAGCAGCTGCTACCAGAGCCAATGAAGACTAAGTTATTGGCTGTCAGGCACACAATACCCAAAGTTTCCATTAGCGTAGCAGCATATGCTTATCTTACCTGGCCACTACTGAAAATGCCCACTGGTATTTCTCTTTACTGATCATTTGAGATTGTGATACTGCAACTACTGCCGCCTTGTGCACAAGTCTCAGCAAGATGTGCAAGTGACCTGGCATTCAAACAGATATCAGGGGAAAACTGGATTTGAGACTCATACAGATAAATTCTTACTGTGTAAGGTCCATTTTCTTCAGCTTCCCCACTTCTTGCTTGTGTTTTTCTTGGAATTCCTTTGCGGCTTCTTCCTACAACAGGACAGCACAACAGATGCATTAAGCTCTAAGTGCAACAGTGACCATGTAATGCAAGGAAAACGCCTTTCCCACTGAAAGAGAAGTGCATCCCCTAAAACAAATACCAGATGATCCTGAAAAACTTCTCTCTTTTATATAATTGCATTTTAATGTTATTTGTATACATATACTTGTAATATATAACTCCAAGAACATCTTAGTAGGTTCTCCGAAGAATCTATATTGCAGATTAACAGAGCATGACTACAAGCATGTAACACAAAGCTGTCAGGTTTTAACTACCATAAAGTGACAGATCTGACGTGGAACTCTTTCCATCCAAGAAAATTTAGATTACAAGGCTTCTACACCCAAGGGAACTCCATGAAGTGTTTACGTATGTATGAAGAAGACAGTTCATAATTACCAAATCATCATTTAAAGATTTCAGTGTTGGCTCCATTACAATGTCCTTTGTGGCCACCATCTGCTCCTCCACAGCTTTTTCCTGGACTGTGTTGAACAACTGAAAATGAAGTAACCCAACACGTGTAAGACTTGCTGATGTTTCTTCTAGGTTATTGCTTTAAAATAAATAAGAAATGCTGTCTGTCCCCATGACATTCTTCTAACCTTGCAAATATTATCAGGCAGTTGTTTATTTCTGATGCGTGCATTCCATCATACTGAAATAAAAAGCTCAAGGCTGCTTCCTGAAAGCAGAATTATATACAGCTTTTATAAAACGTATAAAACTAAAATCAGTCAGCACTCAATGTCACTCACATAAATGTAGAGAACTCATAGTTTACAACATACTTTATTAACACAGCAGATGAGTAGATGAGGCGCTTAGGGACATGGTTTAGTGGGCATGGGGGTGTTGGGTTGACAGTTGGACTTGATGATCTTAGAGGTCTTTTCCAACCTTAATGATTCTATGATTCTATGATAATTTGATTAACATTTGCAACTAAAAGCTGCATTTTTTTGTGTGTGTTATTTTTTTCAAGATAATTATAAGGATGTTATGCTGAGCAAATCACCTCTCCAGTGAACAACCTATGCCAGACTGCAGAAGCTTTGCTACCATATCCTGATCCTTGAGAACTAGAGGCCCCAGACTCGGCAAGCAATTGCAAGCAGTTGGCCAGTGTTGTGTCCATCTCACCATTTGATAACTCACCACACCACTCACTTTATCACAGACATTACAGAGAAAGAAAACCACACCCAAATTATTCATTATTATTATCCAATTATTTCACTGGACTTCAAGTCTACCTCTAAATGACATTGGAAAAGTTTTTTTTCAAGAAAAGTTGAGATGCCACCAAAGCAGTGAACAATCATAAACAAATGGCTCAGGCTCAGCTGGCAACGTGGGTTATATGCTCAGCATTTCGGTCAGGACATTTCAACTTTTAAAACCATAAGACAAGCACTATTATTTGGGAAAACACTATATAAATCAATGCCATAAACACCTGCTTTTTCCACTGGGATTTTCCCATCTTACAAAGAAGTTTACAGTCAATTATTTGGGACACGTTAAAGACACACAGCTCGGATTCAGCTTTCTATTAGCGCCAGACTCAGTACTGGAATCACACTTTGGTCCAATACAACCAAGCCAAAGCTTGTCTTGATGCTGTTACCTGAACTACTTTGCGGATGATTCTGTTGAAGAGGCCCATCAACTGACTGCTGGGCAGTTCTACCTCCTTTTCCAGTTGGTCCAGAGATTTATGCTGTAGGCCAATCCCCAGAAAAAGGGCCTGAGGAAATGACATGTATTTCAGTTATAGAGGCTTTTAGAGCAAATACAAATATATAATACCCTCTACACTCCCTACATTTTACGAAGTCCTTGCTCTACTCAAGTAGTACAAGGCTTCTCTGGTACAAGCTGAAGCTCAGATACACTGGAACACCCCTAAATTATTCTGTAGATGGCAGGTGCCATTCCATACTTAGTACAGATGAACACCTTTCTCCTGAAGTACAGTTCATGAGCCCGAAGATTCTGAGGGGTTTTTAAGGCACAGTTCACACCACATTATAAATGCATGGAGTACTTCACTGAACACACAACAGAATACGATCCCTACAAATTTTATTCCAAGCAAACACTAAAGGTGGAAGAACACTGCAAGCAGGAGAAATCATGAAGAGGACTACAAAAGAAGCAATTAACTGAAGCAAAGTCTTTTTTTAAAGATGATGTGAAACAGGAAACTATTCCAAATATATATACAAAGAGAGGTGAAGCATGGCTTGTTCTCACAGTGATACATACCGACTGTGCAGCAGAGAGAGAGATATCACCCATCTGGTTGAGAAAAAACATCCTGGCAATGGTAGGTACCATATCCATGATGAGATGATAGTCCACCATGTTGCGAGAGTACATCTCTAACCTCTTCAGGTCATATGGGATGAAAACTGACTCTAATTCAGCACGGCTGATGGCTGATGGGTACAATAAAAAGACAACAATGTCAAGACTGTTCTTCATAGTTATCCAGGATCTCAGTATTTAACAAGTTCCTTTTCACATCATTGAGTAAAGGCCAACCGCTATCCCATAGGTTCACTTCCCAACACACTTCAGAATTCAACACACGAGGTACAACACTGCTATTAAGACTGGCTTGGTTATTCAAAGTCTTTTCAGACAGACATACGCCCATATGAAAAAGATTGCAACTGTCAAAACAGACCAGCATATCAACTCAAAGATGCCAGAGAGACTGAAAACAGTGAGGGTTGAGAAACACAGTTTGCCCAGTTTTTAACTCTCTTACACTGGTTTTGCTGTTAAAGAGCTTTGTTCCTTGTAGCAGCAACCAAAACTCTTTCACCAGGACAGATACTAAAAACCCACAAGACACAGATTACCAAGGTCTCTCAAGAGGACTCCCCTCTGCTAGGCATGCTGAGAAAACAGCAATTTGCTTTTAAGCCAGAAGTGACGGTTAGAACTGTCTTGTCTAGCGCCTTTTTTTAACACTGCGTGTTTGCCCCAACAAGTGCTGCACTGAGCCCAATAACATGCAGTTGAACTAAAGCCTCTCTCTTAGAAAGACATCACATTCCAATTTCCAAATTTCTGATGACAACGTTCTTCCTAAGATCCTAAGCAAGCTGCTCTGCCTACTGACCCTTGCTATTCAAGGCTTCTCTTTTAATTCCATACTGGATTTGGCAGGTGTCAGTATCCATCCATGTTTTGTCATGCATTTAGCTGTTACAGTCAAGAGCCCTCTAATTTTGGGTTACTTAAATCTTTGATCAAAAAAGCAGGGAAAAAAACCCCACACCAAAAAACGACCACCACCTGTTCTCAGTGGCAGAAAATGTCCTCTTAGATTTTACTTAGAAATACAAGCGTTTTTCTGGATAATAGGAACAAAACACAGTAACTGACCAAGAGCAATTCATGGCACTTCACAAGAGACATCATATAATGCATGTATTTGAGAACTCTGATAAACATATATATAGACTTTAAACTGCAATCTAACTGGAACATTGTGAGCCAGGGTACTCACGTGGTTGTGGCTGCTGTTTGATATTTTTGTTCTGTAGAATATTCAATGCCAACGAGGGAGAGAATGTGCTGAACTGGTAGGAAAGCAGAGAAAGGAACCGCCTCCTAAAATCTATAGAACAAGATGATAAAATAAACGACTCCTCTGGACCTCTAGAATAAATATCCCAGAAGATTCTTCCAGCGTTGGCAAAATCGAAGTTACCTTTCCAGAAGGCTGTAAGCCAAGGCTCCTGTTCAGTGTCCTCTTCATTCAGCATCTTCAGCATGATGCACGAATGCTCACCAGTCAAGTCATTCTAATAAACAAGATATATTTCCCATCATCCCCATGAACCTTTTGCACTTTATGCTCAACTGAAGAAGGCAAAGGTCTTCTAAATCAACAACAACAACTCATCTATCAACTGCTCCTAATCACCACTACCTAATGTAAAACCTATGAACTTCTAGAATTTGGTAAAATTTTTGATATCACAGTGATTTTGCTGTCAAATTTTTGATATCAATTTTTGTCAATTTTTGATATCCCAGTGCTGAGGGATTTTGGCTTCTTGAGGGAGTCACCAGTACTGCAAATTCCAGGTACAGCTCAAGAGCCAGAAAAAAAAAAAAGGAAAATGCAGTGACACGGGAAAACAAATTATTCTCTCCAAAGGTACTACAACTGCTAGTGTTATTTTTTGTAAACACCTTGAAAAACAAGAGCAGTCAGTTCAAGGGCCAGTTGCATATTTTACCAATGATCACATTAATAACCCTCAATAGCTGCACCTTTGCTCTAATCTAACAGTGGAAGACCACATCCACAACCCTAAAACTTTACTCCTTTAGCTAACTATAGGCCCAAAGAACAAAAATGAGCATAAAACAAACCCCTTAATGTAGTCTCAGAAAACTTTCCTGGCCAAATCACATCTCACAAAAGCTAATGGAAAGATGCCCAGTGATTTCAAAAGGGCTGGATTTCATTCAGAAACAGTATGCTACTTACTGGTGTCTGCCTTAGATAAACTGGCACAAATCCAGCACGTTTCCAAAACCTGGGGAAAGAGACAAGAGAAAATGCACTGAGAATTATGGAGCTGTTGATTCTACAATAATACTTGTGGTTAAATGCAATCTATCTACCGTACAAGAACAGCTGTTGAAAACTAGGCAAATGTCTGTAAGACACCCAACCAACTAATGAAAATGAACACTAACAGAAAGTAGTAACAGCAATCAAACTGACAGAGGTTCTAACTTAGCGGAGTGAAAAATGATGGCTGTGATATCAAAAAATGAACAAACTTTCACAGACTGAGAGACATGATACAAGAGTTACTGCATTTGACATGCTTCCAGGACCTCCTTTAAAAACAGGCAAACAGGTTTTGACCAATAACATCACAGACTCCTAAGGGATACCCTGGGGAGGGGCTGAGGATTTACAGTTTCAATGAATGACGATTTTCCCTGGCAACTTCCAGGTTTCAGATAGTCACTTGTAGACCAGAGAGAACCCCAGATTGATCAGCAGAATATTGCTGACATCCCTTTCCATCCTCCTGTTCCTTCTCCACCTTAGTTGTGAACTGATCCTACAATTCATTTTGCCCAGTAAAGGGAAAAGACCTGCTGAGACCAAACATATGGCACCCCAGACAAAAGAAAGAAGCCAGGCCCCAGAGCAACCGTCACTGGCAACCCACCTCCACAGGCCATGGGATGACTACTCATCAGCTGCGCAGGATGTTGCAAAATTTCAGCAGGAAGCCCTACATGGGCCTCTCCCTACCCCACTATTCATCCTTCTTTTATCTATCCCACCACAGCTAGCAAATAATTTTTAAAAAAGTAGTGAAACACTTTATTCTCCCCCTCTGCCCCGAGAGGGATCATTCAAATAAAGTAAGATATCTGAACCATTTGCTTTGTAATTTGCAAAGATTAAGACTATTCCACAAAAACCATTCAGTTCTGATGCTCTCCTGCACAGCTAAACAATTCACCATCACATTTTGGCATGAACTTTGCAGCACGCTTGCCATGGAACAAAACAGGCTACAGTCTCTGTATCTGAAATGCCAAATCGCACGTAGCTGTCTAACATCGTTCTGACCAGGTCAGCCACAAATTGGCCTCCACCGCTCTTACTTCTTCTGTTGAACTCAGTCTCATCCCATGTGCTTGTACAGCACCCTAGGTCCTCTGGAAGTGGGGCCAGGCCAGCAAGGAACCAAGGTTTTGGGTGATAAATGACTGTTTTGCTTTTAGCTTAGCAACAGGAAGAATTCTGCATTATTTTGAAACTGTGTCCCAAACTATGGATTCACCACTTCTCACACTACAGCTAAGAAAGTCTCAGAAACCTAGATATTTTATAGAATTTGATAACATTTTAAAAGTTAGCATTTATTATAAAATCATATGCTTTTATATAAAACTATGTCATAAAGTGGAGGTAAAACGTAAGAAAAATTAATAAATGATTGACAGCTGCAGTAACTCAATGGTAAGAAAAGCAAGAAGCAGGTGCAGTTGCTGTTGAAAAGCATTAACATTACTCAGGAAACCAGCAACTAGCTTTGAAGTCAGCAGCAGCTCAAGCTTCTACAGGTCACAGGAAGTAGTATCTAACCTCCCCCTACTTATTACAGGCTGTTCTTACTTCTCTAGCCTGGAAAAACTGAGCAATTACAGCTAATTAACTGTTCAGAAGGGTCACAGAGACAACCAAGAAGGGAATGGGTTTTCCCTCAGAAGGAGTTTGAGGAAAAACTACCCTGAAGGATGCTCTTAGGATCAGCCCTACCGTACATCAAGAAAAGGTCTTACAGGAGAAGTGGGCTTGGACCTGTCACAGTTTTAGAAACCAAGTGATGCACGCAGAGATAAACAGAATGTCCAAGGGCTAAAATAGCTGCATCTATATCTATAGACTAATATATATATAGTTTTAATATATATAATTTATATGGTTATGTTTCTGCACTGGATGTAACTAGCAAATAGAATAACATCTTACTTGAGTAATCTTGGTGTTAGGCCATAAGATACCCCTAGATAGTCCAGGTTTTCAGCTTGTCTCTCGCTCAGTTTAAGAAGTAAAGGAGGCAAGTCTTTCCGAGGTGTCACAACCTCTTCTAATAAACTAACAGTCTGAAAGAGAAAGTGGAAATGGGTTAGTAGCAATCCTCACAGAAATCTGCAAATTAAATCTCTTATTCTGTACAAAAAAATGAGTATTTCCTCCTTACACAGAGAAACCATTATCGAGACTTACAGTGAAAAACAAACAGCTTGGCAAAACAGAAAATACAAGAAATGCACTTAGCTCCATACCTCACTGCTTACAGTTGCAATTTCTTTTGGCTTTTGAATTGTTTTTTCTTCCAAACATGGAAATTTGCCTTCATAGTACATCTGCAGTAAAGTCAGAGCTCTGCTGCCATAGCCCATCTGGGAAGTAGGAACAATACACTATAAGCAAAAAGATGTATCTAGTTTTTAAGACAGAGCAACAACATTACAAACCCATGAACAATTATCAGTGCAGAGATCACTCAGTCACTGCAAAAATGCATTTTCCTTGCCACGTAGCAGCTCCACGGAGAAGGACACTACAGAACCTGCATGTCCCAAATCACAACGAGAGCCCAGTTGGTAGTTCAGGACTGTGTAATAATTCTTGGTGCTTAACTTTGGCACTCAGAAAATGCCGAACACCAGCATGAACATTTGGTAATCTCACAATAACTATCACTGGATCTTGATTGTATATTGCTGCTTGGGATGCTGGCATGCTGCAATGCTGCCTAGCAACGCCAGGAGCACTGGTTTGCTATCCACCCAGAGGAAACAATGCCCCCAGCCTGCTGTGGCATCTGACCATTTCGGTGCGTCTGACCTCATTCTGTTACTACCGCTGGCTCAGTCCCCAGGCTTCAAATGCTGAAAACTGGAGCAATTGAAATGTTTGCCCTGTTCTTGAATTCTGCCTGTACAGCCACTCTCATGGTACCACTGCTGACTATTCACAATAATTGGGTTCCAAAATACTTTACCCCCTGATAATCTGGATGAACTGCAATACGAACAACACGCCCACCAGAGAGGCTCCCGAAGTCCGGATCTTGGAACTGCATAAGAGACAAAAGTCAATTTAAAGAACACAGATGGGTACTCTGGGAATAAGAAATAGTGCTGAAATATATCTTGGGTGTGAGTACACAGCCAAATTATTCACCTGCTCTGAAACGGTCCAGGGAATAAGATCACCAGAAGCTTTCTTTCCCCTAGAAAGGCTGTTCATGATAGACTGGCGAGAGATCTCTCCCTCCAGGCACACCTGCCAGAAAAAGTAAAAGACCATTAATGGGAAAAAAGTGTTTTCTCCTACAGTCACTCTGCTACAGCAGAATCAAAATTTATACTCATGTATTGGGTTTGCGTGGCATGGTTTTGGGGGGGGTGCTACAAGGGTGGCTTTTGTGAGAAGCTGCTAGAAGCTTCCCCTGTTGCTGATGAGCCCATCAGCAATAGTGGTAGCACCTCTGTGATGACATATTTAAGAAGGGGAAAAAGTGCAACAGCAACTGCAGCCAGAGAGAGGAGTGAGAATATGTGCGAGAAACACAGAAGGAGGCTGTGGGACCCCGTGGGAAGCCTGTGCTGGATCCGGCTCCTGGCAGGACCTGTGGCCCCATGGAGAGAGGAGCCCAGGCTGGAGGTTTGCTGGCAGGACTTGTGACCCTGTGGGGGACCCACGCTGGAGCAGTCTGTTCCTGAAGGGCTGCACCCCATGGAAGGGACCACACTGGAGCAGTTCGTGAAGAACTGCAGCCCGTGGGAAGGACTCACGTTGGAGAAGTTCATGGAGGACTGTCTCCCGCGGGAGGGACCCCACGCTGGAGCAGGGGAAGAGTGTGAGGAGTCCTCCCCCTGAGGAGGAAGGAGCGGCAGAGACAACGTGTGACAAACTGACCGCAACCCCCATTCCCTGTCCCCCTGCATCGCTGGCGGGGAGGAGGTAGAGAATTCGGGACTAAAGTTAAACCTGGGAAGAAGGGAGTGGTGCGGGGAAGGTGTTTTTAAGATTTGGTTTTATTTCTCATTATCCTACTCTGATTTGATTGGTAATAAATTAAACTAATTTCCCCAAGTCAAGTCTGTTTTGCCCGTGACGGTAATTAGAGAATGATCTCTCCCTGTCCTTATCTTGACCCATGAGCCTTTCATTGTATTTTCCCTCGCCTGTCCAGCTGAGGACGGGGAGCGATAGAGCAGCTTCGGTGGGCACCTGGCGTCCATCCAGGGTCAACCCACCACAACTCAGTTGCTGAGTCCATTATGCAGGATTGGCATTTCATGTGATCCCTGCTCTGCAACGTGATGAGCAAACACGTATGTGCCAACAAACAGGCTTTGCCCCTAGAAGCCCTGTCGCAAAAAGCACACCAGCGGGACACCACTTGATGCAGTAGGCATTACACTATGGTGCAACTGAAGAGATTAAAGCATAGAAAGTGCTCTATGCATTTTCTGTAGTCCATCAACAGCAAACAGAAAAGCTTGTCCCACCAATATTTCTCTAAATGTCATATATTTTTCATGGAAATGGAGCTTTTCCTTTTAAGGAACAGTAGATTTAACTAGCTACATCAAACACAGATAATTAAGAATCTGTGTTCTTAAGGAAGGAAGGAAGCATACAGTCAGACACCCAACAGTCAAGGGCTGAAATACTACATCTCTAAGCATGTACATCTGAGGAGTTTGTATTTGTGCAGTTCTACTGCAAATAAAAGGAATGCTGGAAACATGGGATAAGCAGAGTGAACCAGCGAACCAACTCTCCTTGCAGGAAGTTGAAACGGGAGGACAATGCTCCTCAGAAGGCTTCTCAGCACAAACACACTGTGGAGACTGGTGAAGGGATCAGCATCACAATGTACTTATACAGCAACTAGTGTTAACAAAAGAAAGTAGGGGGAAAAAATCGGCCTTAATACACCGTTGTAAGACACACAAAAACACAGCCCTAAGCTACCATCTACTTCTAAACAGTACGCCGCTGTCACACTACACTGACAGCACGCCGTCTCACAGCAGTGTACTGCTTCACCATTGAGCAGTTCACTTCACAGATACATGCTGCTCTCTTACCTGAACAACTGCAAGTACTTCTGGTAACGAATTCTGGGTAGGTGGAACAGGTGGCAAAAGGCAAAAAAGATGATGGGCAGGTGCATCAGATAACATCTGGAGGTCATTGGGTGAGTTCTGGAGGGTAAAGGTGAAGAATTATTCCACGAAAAGAGTTTCAAAGTCCAGTGTAATGTTAGTAGCTGACTTCTAAACAATCCTCCATTTTCTGAATTTAGGGCTATTACGAAACTTGGAACTATACGATACTGATGGATGAAGAAGCTCACAGGCCAATTCATGGCTGTTATACTACCAGACAGCATCTGTTTTTCTCAACTGAACTTTCTATTTTCATATAGCTACTTATCTCTTAATCTACCAAACGTTAAATAATTTTACGTGTCAGATTTTTAGTACTCAATACTTCAATACTTACAGACTTCACCACTCACATTTACTAGTCACCCATGGTCTTGAAACCTTGAAATGAATTATTACTCTTTTCAGTAGTACGATGGTACTAATCTTTTGGTTAATTTGAGGCTACCAGAACATGGTAAAGAGAACTGCAAAAGAGGTTCATCTCTGATACTATTCCGACAAGCTTGTAGGCTCATCTAGAATTTAGACTCTAGAATTTCTCAAGACATAAATATTCCAGTTATCTGTAAATCCAGTATATTCAGCCAAGATCAAGGCATAGATCTTCTCAGAGAAAGGAGAATACAGATTTGTATACAACAAGAAGCAACTGAAGCTCTTCAGAAACCTCAATTAGGCCAATTCAATTAGACTGTCATAACAAGCACTGCTCCCTCCACAAAATTCCTAACTGAAATTTTGGTAGAAGTAGCACAAGCTTTACCTTGTAGTGTGAAGCCACATAAAGGGCCATCAATCTCTGCAGAAAAACTTCTGATGCTCTGTGGTAACAAAAAAGCGTGTCTCTATTTACGTAGTATCTAAACACAGGGGTTAAGGAAACAACCTCCTTGGAAACAAGAAAAAAGCTCCTTGTTGGTATAGGAGTAATATTTTCAATACAGCCTTGGGCTACATGCTGGTTTGTGCTCTTAGAGTCTACACTCTATCTACAAGAATGAATGACTTTGGGCAGTGTTCATAGCTTTCACACCCTTCATCTGCAAAGCCAAACCTTTTATAACTCCAACAAGGACTTCCCTTCATTCAACCCGTTCTTAGGATTGTCTGCAGTAAAACGGGAGTTGGTAATGTCCTGGTAACACACATCACCGTTCTTACAAGGCAGTGGTAAGAGCTTAACTCCAGAAGTGTGGTCTAAATAGACTTTTGCCAAAAGATCACATGCTGAGGTTACCATGTGAGCTGGAGAACCCACGACTGATCAGCTTGAAAAAGCCTCCTTCACCTGAAAGCAACATATATTTTGATCAGAGCACAACATTTGCGTAAGGATACAGGTCACAAGTCTCAGGCAGCGGGCAGCCAGAGATAATTCTGGTGATGTTGAGACAGTCCAAACACAGCAGATCATTTAGCCACTTTTCAACCGGGTCACCAGGGGCATATCTGATTGACTCATGGAGGGAGACTTCATGCAACGTACGAGCTGCAAACAGATTTCAGAGAAGAACATCTAGTGTAGGAAGTTACAGCTAGCAAAGAATCCACTAGGATCAGTGTCCTTCGAAGGGCTCCCAGATTAGAAAATCATTACTTGCATAGCTTTCATCCCTTAAAAGCCTTTACATCTGAAAATCATGAGGAAAAAAGAGGAGAGTTCCTTCATTTTCCCATACCAGCACCTTCCTACAGCTGCAAAGTACATGGACACACGGGATACCCATAAAGTTTGCCAGTCACCAGCACCGGAGATCATGGTCATACACCACAGTCCAGAATACAATGGAGTACCTGAGGTGAGTTTAGCTGTAGCTGTAGACTTGTTCTCTGCTGTCATGGTGACTTGGGTTTGTGCACTCTGCTGACGGAGCTGCTGAATGAGCTTCAGAGAGAGTGATCGACCAGTGCCCTCATACCTGAAAAGTAGAAGACAGAAGTCTGAAGCAAATAACCAAACAGCAACCCTGAGCCATGGGGAAGCTCCAGCACAGAACTAGGCTGCCATCCAGAGCTATGTGCCGTTCTGAGGCCTGTGAGGGCCCCAACCATCTGTGAGAATCGCTGCCTTTTAATGTTCTTGCACATGTAGGGCAGCCCACCCTGTCACTTCTTAGTCTCACCATATTGGAAGGAAGATGTCATTCTTCCCTCTCTCCTAATAGACTGCAGAATCCTGTTTATGTATTTGCTTCTTGTAGCAGAACAGAAGAGGTGCAAGTCAAACACTTAATGAATCCACAGTGGAATCAAAGGAAAGCAGCAAGTTCAACTACTGACTCTTGGTTATTTTAAGGAGCAGTTCCATGACAGATCAAGAATTAGCATGACCTGATATAATAGTGTGTAATAAAAAAAGTACTGTAGATAAGAAATAGTCCACTGGCACTTGCACAACTGCTTTCCCAGGTAGACAGTTGCTGCTCAAGCCTTACCCGTTGATTGTAGAAGCCATGAAAACAAGGTAAGGGCCCAGCAGGTTTTTCACCAGGGGCAGAGGAATGGCGGCAGCTTCATCAATCACAACAAGTTCAGCTTGACCCAGTTTCACAGAATCAGCAGGGTGTATGTACTGCAAGGAATGAGAGGACACCGTCATTGTCAACAGCAGCTTGTCTGGGAATTAGGGAAATGTCAGAGTTGGCAAAGCTGGAGCCCTGAAAAGCTGTTTGTTGTCCCTGTTCTCCACTACCATCAAGCCAGAGACTGAAACATGAAAACAAACAGCTGGGAGAGGGTTCATGTCACCCAAACAAGGACTGGGTCATACATCTTGTTTTGCACATTTTCACACAAATTTATCTGCAGAGATCATGAAAATAAAGGAAATCTAATCACTGGAAACATATGCTCTTCCTTCACTGTTTCTTTCACCTTCCTTTGCTTTTGTTTCAAGAAGAAACCCACAAGCAATTACCAAGGGAGCTTTGTAATCTACAAGTTATTCACAGAAAGAAATGATATTTTGTGAAAGTCACTCACCAGAAAAAAAAGTCTGCCTTAAAGCAAAATCAATCAGTTACACATCACATAAAATGAACATGCTTAAAATCAAAACAGCTACAGCATCACTAAAACCAACAGTCAGGAACAAAAAGTAGAAAGGCAAGAGTGCAAAAGAGGCCAGTTACCTGAATGGTCTGTCTGTGCTCCTTGAACACATTCACTCTGACAACAGCCTTGTTAAACTCCGGATTTAAAGACTGAACAATCTCATAGTCCAGATGTTCCTGAAAGAAAACATTGTTAAACAGTATGAACAAGCCAAGATCTAACAAAAATATCATCTACCATTATCATCAAAATAAGCTCAAGAAGACTACACTGTTATTTCAGATCCTAGTTAAAAACTCTTATAACAAAAGCTTCAGAAGCCTGAGAACTGATAAATTATTTACTTATTTTAAAAACTATTTCACAAAGAAACTGATCTACCCAACTTAAAAATAGAGAAGGAAGCATAACTGTACTATGATTCATATTTGCAGAACATTACTAGAAAGACTAGCAGCTAACAAAAATCACAGATGAGATGCAAACCCCTTCCTAAACAGGAACGCTATGAAAGTATTGTAATAGTCTGCTCTCCTTACCTGATACTGCAGTGCATCAAAACCTTTAAATATGAACTCAAAGAGAGTGTGAAGGTTATCAGGGCTTGGAGATGTGACAAAGATATTGGAGTAACTGCACAAAAAAAAAAAAAAAAAACATGAGTTTAACTCTTTTTCTAACGTATTTTACATATACATACTAAGTAGAATATTTTCTTTATAGAAGGAGTTCATTTTACCTAATAACCAAAACTCAACAGACTCCTTTAGACACTTATCTCAATTTATGTGTGATTATTTTGATTTTTAAAGACTGAGATTTTCTTATTACTATAAAATAGAAAAACTTGAATATCGGTGTATGCAGCAATCAAAAGATATAAAAAGAATAAAAAGGAGGGATGTGGGACTGGAAATTACAAATATATTCAAATCCTGTCATCTTTTTTTTTCTTTTAAAACTCATGGATGCAAATAAAGCCTGAGAGGTTAGAGGGGATCACTCACCCAAAAGCTACTGCTCCAGCAATAGCCAGTCCCAAAGCAGCAGATTTACCACGTCCCCTGGCTGCTGTTAATGCCACAGTGCTCCGTAAAGTCTTCTCAGAAATAGCTTCAATAAATTTTAGAACTGCTTTTGCCTGATGATCAGAAAAAAATAGAAAACAAAATTCAGGTGTTTTTAAATTGCTTTCAGCATTACTTACACTTACCACTAGTACGTGTCTTCTTTCCTAGGACAGGAAGAAGGAAGAGAAAGACAAGATGGGAGAGCTGAACATTAAAACGCAGACAAATAATGTGCAAGAAGTGGTAATCTTGACCCGCTGAGTTCTTGAAATTATTCAGGTCAAAACACAGATCAACAATCAGTACAGCAATTCTCAATTACTACCTCCATGCCACTGACCACAGAGTATATTCAGCAAGGTGGGAAGAGGCACACTGCTCTCAGAGGAGGAAGACCAACATATCTGGGCAGTGAGACCTACTATAAAAGGGCTTAAGCAGTGCACGGCTCTGGGAGCCACCAGGCTGAACTGCAACGTCTCAGTGGATTGCATACTTATTCTCAACTTCATGAAGAAAATCACTGATACTGTCGTTGAGCTACCATGTCCAATCCATTTTTCAAGGAAATTCTCTAAGACCACACCCATCACTGTTCACACTCAGATTTGATTACATGCAAGATGAGACACAAACATGGGTACCTAAGGTGACCTGTCAAGCACAGAGTATCTCAAATTTAAACACCACCAACCTGATCCAGGGTTTTACAGCCATCCACCAAAACTCCTACAGGCTGTGTATCCTGCAAGCTCTCCTTCAGTTCTTTCAGCTCCAAGTCCTGCGGCCGGAGGCTATCTTCCTATAAGCACAGGATTTACCAAAACAGGATTAGTAAAGGACACTTCAGCACAGTTATACCTTTGTGATGTCTTTTGATATTTTTCATCAAGCAGAGAAAAATATTTGAAAGGAAATGTTACCACAAGTTGAACATACTCCCTAGAAACAGAAAAAATTAAATGGACAGACAGATATTTAACACTTCAATTCTAATGCATCTTCAAGAAAATAGTTACACAAGAGGTTGGTACCTTGGCTTCCCCAAGCCTGGAGGGAAAAAGGAAAGGATTTTTCAGTACATGGTAATTGGAGAATGGCATTGCTGGGAAGAAGAGACCATGGACAAATTTTCTGAAGAATTTAATTCATTTTTCAGTCTTCAGGCTGTGCCAAAATTTTATGATCTTTGTTATACCTGTCATACAAGGTGTACATATTGCCACGTAGGAAGAAAAACTACTGCAGCAGCAATAGGTCAGTTTTCAAACCAATATCAGGATTTTCAAAGCCAAACAATAAACACAGACACAAAAGCAATCAATTTTAAATGGGAATTAATTCTGATTTTCATTACTGTCACTTAAAATTCTAAAGGCATCAGTCTATCTATTCAACAGATATGCATTTGTGCTGCTGTCAATATTGTTATAATGCTAAGGGGGGGTTCTTTTTGTTGTTTGGTTGTTTGTTTTTTTTTTTAATCAGTGCTCTGTTAAAATGTTTCGACCATCTCTCACAGAACCTATGGTGGTATTTTTTAGGCCACAGAAAACAGTTCAAAAGCTTAAAGATTTCTATTTAAAACTGGTTCCATTTTACCTTAGTCTACAACTGAAAGTCATAAAAGGATACCTTTCTAACAGCGCAAGCTATACGTCTGGCTTATATTCAGTGAATGTTTCCCGAGATGTGGCATGTGTATCTCAGACATTGAAACAACCACCACAGCTTCTAGGTATCAGATGTCTCCTGAGCTTATAATATACTTATTTCCAAAGTGTTTTCCCACCCTCCAACCACTGGAAGGTCTTTTTATTTGTCTCATCCCAACTGTCCATCAGCTTGAAACCTCTCTATGCACTTCTGAAACAGCAACCACAGCAATTAAAGCTCCACCTTGTTAGGCTAAACAGCAATACAGCAAAATCAATAAATGCAGGCAAGCACAAAAAAAAAAGCTGTGACAGAAAAAAAAAACAAGGAGGAAAGAAGAGACAGCTTCCCATGCTTCACCCATACCAGGTATAATTTCTGCAGAACATTCTACTTCCTCTCTGCAAGACCATTATTTGCTATAAATCGGGGTAAAACGAAAGCTTCCTCTTTTTTAAAACTTTAACACACCGTGGTCAACTCAGACCAATTTCTCCCAAGGAAAAACGGCTGACATTGCTTACTGACCTGCGACTGTGGTGGAACAGGTGTGATGTTTGCAACGTGACTGGAGATGGGCAAGATATTCAGCTGATCATCAATCACGATGCAATTCTTGCATGAAGCCAGAGACAGAATGAACCTGAGCAGTCAAGCAAAGGCAACTCAGTAAAAACACTACCAACACAATTGCATTTATTAGTTAATTTAAACTCTTTTCTAAACCCAGACGTAGGATTTACAGCTGAGCTACGACAAGTTCACACAACTGGCAGTGTGGCTCTCACCACAAAATCAGGATCATCTACACAAAACAGGCATCCACTTACTAGGATGTCTTCAAAGAAGAACGCTAACTGAAGATGATCTACCAGAGAGCATTTAAGGGAGAGGTAGCTGCATAAAAGTGTTAAGACGTGAATCCACAGCAATTGTGACAAGCGCTGACCCCCAAAGACTGCAGTCAGTGCTGGCTTATTCACCCTTCTAATTTCTGACTTCACATAACCACCTGCATGCTAAAGAACGATTTCTGCAATTTTCCTATGGCTAGAGCTAGGGCTCGCTCACTCAATAAGAGTTGCTTATTCTATACAACAAAAGCAGAGAAAACACCTTTACAAGACACTTCTAAAACCACAGAGAATACTCCACGCTAAGCAGTTTTATGTTTTACAGTAGTGCAGGAAGTATCTGAACTTCAGTGCATCTGGAGCATATGTTTCTACAGAGCGTTTCAAGAAAGGGACTCAGAACAGTTTACAAATTTGGGCCTATTTGCATATATCCCTTGTAACGTATGCCAAAACTTTGTATACAATTCCTCCAACAACAAACTGTATTCATTTCCAGAGCAATACATGAAAACTTCACTGAAGCAGCCAAGAAGCCCTATTCCAGTGCAAACCTATAGGATGCTTTGCTAATATGAATACAGAGCGTTGTTCCAGATGCTTTTCTTGGGCATACAGCCTAGATCCATTACACTCTTAATAACTTACCTCTCATTAAACCGTCCTACCACGTCCTGGTGTGCCTCTGTTCTATATCGAGAGTGTACATCCTGAAACAAAAAGAAAAAGTCAATCCGGAGAAGGAATAGCAGTATTTACAATTTACAAGATTGTTATTTGTGGGACAATCCAACCTCTTTTCCGCTCCTGTGGATTACAGTCTCCCTTTCCATCAACACCACATCCCAGGCAGGATCCTGATTTTCTGTTTATTGTGAAACATCCACATTTTCCAAATACTTGTTAGAAATGTACTTTTCCCACCAATACTTTTCACAATGGTCTTACTTATTCTTCCCTGACTTAAAGGTCAACTCTGCCAGGTACAGAACATTTCAAACACCTCAGGGATGCTAAGAAAAAATAGTCCATCACTTAAACTCACCTACTGGCTTTATTACTAATGGACACAGTTCCTGCTTCAGGGGTAAGTATACTCAGTGTGAATAGCTCATATCTAGAAATGTATAGTAATCTCACCTAGCAACAGGTCACAAAACACTCAAAAGACCTGTTTTTTACTGAACTTCCTGTTACATGGGTAGATAGCATAAATACTTTCCAAAAGTATTGTGAAACAAAAGAACACTGTTACATTTGTGAATGACAGGTGCTTCTTCCTTGTAAACCAGCTGCATTTCAAGACACAGAGGTTGGCAGAACTGCCTAAGCATAAGACAGTCAATCACAGATGAATGATGGAGCAGGAAAGATGATGGAAGGAAGACCATAGCCCATAACAAAAGCAAAACTTAGCATCACCACGATGTACCTGCTTATATAAAACAGACACATTACACTGAACGTACCATGGTCATTGTATAGAGCTGCTTCAGTGAGTTCATAGTTCTCAGGAGAATCACAACAATTCCACCCCCTTCTACTGTTTCAACAGTTCTAGCCAGCAGGTTTGGAGTCAAGGCTTCAAAATCCTAAGAAAAAAATAAAACTTCAAAGTTGCCTAGAGTTCACCAGCACAACTAGCACCTGCTAAAAGGAGCAGAAAATCTAAAAACATTATTTCTCAAAAGCTTAATTCACACTTAACATTTGCATTAACCAACATCCCATTAAAATTCTACCAGCAAGGCTATCTCATCCTCACAAAACTTGTAAAAGATACGTAAGGCCATCATAACTGAAATAACAGAAGCAACAAATACTATTCCTGCAGCATTTAACCTGAAAGCAATTGATTCCAGTGCAATGTCTTTTTTAAGTCAAAGTTTCACTCCTTACCTGAAGTACACACATGCCGAAAGTGTTACCAAGAATCTTATGAGTTTCATTGTAATAGCAGTAGCGAATGTTTGTGGCAGCTATAAATAACTCAAAAGGATCATCGTCCTTTATGTTCAAAGTTCCACTTTTAATCTTCTTCTGTAGTTGTCTCATCCTCTTCTTCCGGTGGCTGAAGAACAAAATTATACAGAAGTTTGCTTGGAAAAAGGTTTGAGAAAAGTGCATTCAGCCCTACGTTCAAGTCTAATTGGAAGTCAGAGGGCAACCTCCAAGGAAAAAAATCTTGGATCACACTTGCCGCTTTCATGATATGTTCCCATGACCCTTCAGCCCAAAGTGGTGGATACCACACAGAACCAGCTGTTTTTGCAAGAAACCACTTGGTTGGAATCATGCAGTTTCAGGTAACACCTCCTTCCTGACTTTGTATGCAGAGTTTAAGTACACAAATCTAAGAATTAAAATTTTAAACACTTTTTCAAAATGAAGGCATTCTGATGCTTAATCTGCATTCAGTCCTAAATACTACTGAGGCTAAAAAGCTGAGGAATTAAAGTTTTGGCCTTTTAAGGTTAACAGGGTGAGGGAGAGATTGGTTCCGGACAACAGATTTAGCATTAGAACTACAGAAAGAAACCAGAAATACCTAGTGCTGATGTCAACTGTATTACGGAAGCCAAATTTCAGTTCTGGAAGACCAAACTTCCTACTGCTCCTCCAAGAACTAATCCTGTTTCTCCTTACAACCAAATCACGCCACCTACGCTCATCAGACCACGGAGCTTTTGCTTCACACCGAGCAGTGACCGCAGCATGAGACACAAGAGGTATCTTACCTGCTAAAGCCCAGCTCCTTTTTGTAACACCATAGGACAGAGGGTCTGGCCTTTACAGTTGCTTTAGACAACATGTGATGAAGTATAACCACCTGCCAAAACACAGAAACATTTGTGAACAACTGTACTCACAAGCTAACATCGAAGAGCAAAATATTTTTCTATACTTGATTTTACAGCTATGTTTTCTACCAACCAACCCTGTGCAAAACAGAAGGATCCTTTGACATTTTGTGAAGGTTACATTCCTTTTTACACAGAACTGTATGTCCGTGCCTTCTCCAAGGCTGTGTGACATTGAAGACACTGAATTATACCTACCGTTCCCTTTGCACTCTTCTTTGACAGAACTATTAACAACTGCACAAACGGAAGGCGATTATTCCAGGCTAAGTACAGTTCCTAGTATTTGTCTTTCAGTATAGATTTTGCACAATGTGTTTTGGACGACTTCTACAATTTAACAAGATTTCATTTTGAATTTTAATCCTCTAGTGGGTTTGGCAACCCCCCTCGCCGCTATGTAGCCTGCACATTCAGTAAGCACACTTGCTGCTGCGGAATCCAACTCATCACTGAAAATACTGCACACAGCCAGACTCGGGATATGCCCCACCAGAACTCACCTGTCCGCTTTAGCAGCACGTTAATGATAACCTTCTCGTACTGCCACCTGATCAACTCGTTATTTTCCAAATTTTTTTTAAAACTAGTTTATTTTACTTCCCCAGGAACTGGAGCTAACTGAATGAACTTATCCTAAAACGTTACAGTTTTGCTGTGCTGTTCTTCCCCCTTTCCACTCGAAAAGCCCAAGTCTAGAGGCTCTGAAGATAACCGCGTTTAGCGGTTCGTTCCTTCCATACAACGTTACCAGGCAGGTCCAGCCCAAGTTCTGGCCTGGCGACATCTGCAAGATGACTCAGTACGTAAAACGCGGCTCGCGTGGAAACCCGTAACGTCTTTCAACAGAACTGAGATAGGAAAGAAGCTCCTGCTGGCCAGAAAATTAAATATCTTCTGCCCCAGTTTAAAAAAAATTATTCCGATTTGCCCGCACTCGCTTTCATTTAATGTCCAGGAGCTTCTCGAACAGACGTGGAAGGACGAAGTCTCCGAACCCGCTTCCGCAGCGCGCCGAGTTACCGGCACAGGCCGCACGCGCGGGCTCTAACACCGGCTTGACGGAGGAAAAAGCCGGTACCGGGGGGTCACGGATCAACCGTTCCTCAGAGGCTCGGTTCGGTACCAGCACCCGCCACCCCCGAAGGCAGGGCGAGTCCCTCTGCCCGCCGGGAGGAGGTTACCTGGTCCTTGCCGCGGTCACCGACCACCACGAAGAGGGCCCGCTGCCGCTCCGCCACCCCGTTCTCGATCAGCACCCGAATGCGGTTGTCCACCTTCCGGCGCTGCATGGCTGCGGGGCGCTCGGGCCGTCCCCCCCGGGAGCCGCCCGCCGCGGGGAGAGCCGTCCCCTCAGGCGGCAGCGACGGCCCCGCCGGCTCGCGCCACACCACGTGGGAGCGGCGCGAAAAGGGCGGGCGCGCGCGCCGCGCACCGCGGCAGGACCCCGAGGCTGCCCGCGCCGTTCGCCTGCGCGGCATAAATACGTGTGTGTGTGTGTAGCTATGGCTCGCCATGCCCGCGGGAGGGCTGCCTGAGGCCTGCGGCCGGTAAAGCCGCTGTCCAAGGGCAGGCAGCGATGGCCGCGGCCCCCGCAGACACGGGCCAGCAGGCACCGCACCCCTTGGAGGAGAAGGTGGAGAGCAGCCGCGCTGCAGGCCTGCCCGGCCCGAGCCAGCCGGGGAGCGCGACCCCCGCAGCGGCCGGGCCCGGCCGGAGGAGGAAGGTGCTGCTGCCAGGGCAGAGGAGGAGGAAGCGATGGCTTCAACGAGGACGCTCCCTCAGGGAAACGGACAGGCCTTCTGGAAGCTACTTCTTAAATTACCTGCGTACCCTCCATTACAGACGGCACAGTCACCGAAGCAGCTGGCTGAGAGGGAAGGAAAGGAATTGCTTGAACAGAAGCCCACGGAGATCAGACCAGGCCACGCAGGAACGGTCACACCTACTCCCTGTTTGTTCCCTTGGGCGACTGTAAAAAGGGGATAAACCAAACTTCAATCGCAATGGCAACACTGATTTTATTTTTTTTTAAATCCTTCACTCTAAATAAATCTCACTTGCAAAACCCAGCCCTGTTGGAGTAAACACCGTATCTCTAATGATTTTATAAAGATACTCCATTTCCGCACACTGTGGTTCGTCGTTAGGGATACACGCTGTGTCACTCGGTGTCCTTTGGTACTGCTGAGAGGGAAATTGGGCAATTGGATAAAGCATATTCCCTTGGAAACACGACTGCAGAAAGCAAAGAGAGCACATATACAGAAAAGTAACAAATCTTTAGGATACGTTATTATCTGACACTAAACTATGAAATCCCAATAAATGTGAGCTGCTCAATAAAACTAGATAGCTCCACTGTTTAATAAAACCACAGCTGTTTGAAAGTTTTCTGTACAAAATGCCAAGTTGTGCAACTGTGGAGCTGCAACAGGAAAACAATCTGACTTGGTTTAAATTCTAGTAAGAGTTTTCAGAAACACTAAATTTATTCTCAAATTGACAGCAAAACTGTTCCTAATAACCTAAAACCTGTAACATTAACCTGTCAATACCAAAGTTGAGCCAAGCTACTTGCATAGATATATTTATTCTTAGCTTTTAATACTGCCCCCCAAAAAAAGTTTTGAACTTAAACATTTGAACAATGAAGTATTTAAAATCAGGTAACATCTAGGAAAAATGTGTTTAATACCACTGGGTGTATTTTGGGATTAAATTTAAGTTTTAAAATATAGCAAAAATATAATAAAACTATTGAATTAATAAAGGCTGTAGAACAGTATTTTTTGAGGAGATGAACCCAGGTAAACCCACTTACTGAGACAAAACCACCAATGCAACAGAAGTGTAGTAAGACAATTCCTTAAGGTATAGATAGGAAATATTTGCTTAAAAGGGAAGGACATAAAACATTTAAATAGATTTATTTTTCAAGTGTTTACATAAGCCATGGACCAATTTGTTTTAAACGTTGAGTTAAAGAACTGCAAAGACATATATACAGGTATGTTTAAGGCCATCAGAAAATTTAAATCTGACAACTAAAATGTAATTCTGAAGACTTATTTTATATGGTAGATGCATTACTAAAATTTATTCTGAGTAGCTTCAAAAAAGGAAATACATTTTCATTTAATAAAAGTCTAATAGGTAATTACTAAAATTTTATCTTGATACCAAACTTTCCAGTGTACTCTTGATCCACTACTGGATATCTGAGCACATTTTATAGAAAGGAGAAATTGGCCACCATTGTTGGAACTGAGCTAGTTACACCTACTGATTATTTTATGAATGTTAAATGGCGGGGGGAACAGAACCTAGCTTTTAAGATTAATGGGTTAATAATTGCAGCAAGAGCTAACACAGATAAATTTAATTCAGAACAAAATGTCAAGTTAGGCTGAAGATTTCCTAATACAGTTCTCTTAAGCACCGCTCAAATTGGCTTTAGGATGTGGATTTTGGAAAACAGATTTCCTTCCCTCCATTAAGGCTAGATCTACAGAGCCATTTTAATTGCATTATATTCAAAAAACCTAAGGAAGTGGTTAACAGAATAGCACCTCTTCCCTTAAATAAACCATTCAGAAAATTCGTTTCTCATCACAGACTCTGCCATACCACCCCAAAAATTCAACAATGCCCCGTTTCTGAAACCCTGTAGGAAGAGAGGCAGAAATCCAAGATGCTGCTTTAAAGTTTTCGTAGAAGTGTTTGAAGGTCAGGGGCTTGCTTTCACATAGAGGAAGAGACATGTAAGTTCCTTTAGCAGTCCATTACAGCGTAGACATCTTCTTTCCTTTTAATGTTAAGATGATTTGAATGCAACGTCAAATCCTAAGCAGCCAGGTGCAGTGGTTCTCAAAGCAAGGAACCTTTCCTCCTGGAAAATGTACTGACTGGGATGAAAAACATTCGAATGTAAAAGCAAGCAGTATTTGCAGACCAGGAAATTTGAAGGACCTTCCCCATCTCCCTCCCTCCAGAAAAACAAATTGGCCAAACAGAAACACATTAGTTTAAGCGATCAGCCTTCTTCATGACTAGCAGGTATGCTCATCTGATGTTAAATAACGGAATTTTCCCAAAGTTCATGTCAAAGCTCCTTCTGTTAAGTTCTGCCACCAACTATGACAGCCAGGATTAGTATGAGACCCATCAAACGCTCAGCTGCTTATGTTGTGATGGAACACTCAAAGAAATTTTAACAGATTTTGTCATTTAGAGAAAAACAGAATTAGAAGAAAACTACACAATTTTGCAATGTTTGATTTTCCAGTAAAGTTCCAGACAACAATCATAACTATAATTAAGCCCAGATTTACATAAGGAAATAATCATTGTAAGTCCGAAAGGGAAGTTTTAGTGTTCGGGATCATTTCCTGCTTGCTGTTCAGATGAGGCACCGATTTTTCGGTGAATAGGGGCAAAGAACACCCACCCAGCCCATCCATAGAACTTAGCTGGTGCCAGTTCAAGCGTTTAAAAACCTTTCTAGTCCCATCCATATTCAACGCAGATGGAATACTGTAAAAACAGGTGCACAGATTTGAAACACTAGAATATACAGTCGTCTTCATATAGTCACAAACCTCAACTCTAGCTATAAATCTGTGTCTTCAAGCATCTGTTTTGATACTTTGCACACACTTTAATCAAGAACAGTTTCGCATGAGCAAGAGGGATGCTCTTTATTTTTCAAGATGTGACTGGCAGCCTCATTAATGGGGCTGGTTAATGAGCCGTGTTCTCATGTCCCTTTGTATCCACAGGAGACTTGGGATGGGAGAAAACAGCACAATTCTGTCCACTAAACCCAAACACTTGTATCTCAGACGTACATTTATCATGAATGGTTCTTGCAAAGAAGAGGTAAGAAAAGTCAACTACTCGGCTTAGGCAATGCCAGAACTTAAAAAAAAACAGAATAGGAAGATCAAGATTTTTCTGACCAATTGGTTTTGCCATCTTACTCTGCTGGACCACAAAGGTTTTGCCCTATTTGCTTTTAATCATATGAAGTTTAACCACTTTTTCAGTATCATTCATCATCTTTTCAAAATTTGTCTCAAGATAAAGCCTTTTCAGTAACTTTTCTCTCTCCAAAATAGTTACTCAAACGCCATTTGTGGGAAAGAAGGAAGCTCGATCCATTCTCCAAAGACACGTATGAAGGTAACCTGTAACCCAACCAAAGAATCTGCCTGTCTAACAAATAAGGTCAGCAGGACATTTTTTTGAGAAGACACATTTTTAAGGTCATGAAGTTCTCTCAGTTATAAAGTCCTGGCAGAATACATTAAGTGGCTGCTACTCTTCTCACTACTCTGAATCATGTTATGCTTTAGAGATTGCTATACACAAAAGACAGTATCTTGGAAAGAAAACAGGGGTTAAGTGAAGTCTAGAACTCCCTCCCCTACAAAATCCAAAAGTCATATTGGTGAACTGTTTTTAAAAAGACAGCCTGTATACAGGGAGAACACAGAAGTAAAACGTAGGACAACATTGACCTTAGGTATGAGACAAGAACTCATGATTTCTGAGTTAAAATATTTAAGTTGTAGGATGTCTAGGAAGGATCCAAGTTTCCCAGAAACAGCAACATTAGGTAGAAACATCTGGAAACTTGTGTTTTATAAATTATTTACTCAAGAATCCTTGTATTACAGCCAAGAGGAAGTAAGACACTGAAGCTAGAAGTTTGTTCTCACATACCACTGTACGTTATCACAGCCTAGCAATTTTAGATAACGAAGCCCCCGCCAAAATAAAAATCTGTATCTCTTCCTAGTAGCTGTATATGCAAGACGACAGTCATAACTAGTCTGTTATGCTCCCAAAAGACAGATTCACAGAATAAAGTAAAACCACCGAAAAGTGCAACTGATGTGTCTACACACAGGCTCAGAAGCAGCACTTTGTTATGCTCACTGGCGCTTTCCAACCACAGGCATCAGGCCCGAGCTCTCCTGAAGCAGCACCTAACTAGAATAAACACAGCTCAGCCCCTGGCACCCAGAAAGGGCTCTACAACACAACCAGCCCAGAACTGCCACCGCTTCGCCTCAGTATGATCACTTCTTATAATGGTCTTTGTTCAAAATATCATCTTTTTCAAAAGATGTATCTAGGAGTGCTTGTGAGCTGGATGCAACTCAGATCTAAAGCTAAGTTAGAGTGAAGATACTTAAAAGCTCCCCTGAACAGGCCAGAAAAAACAGTTAGTGGATCTATGTGCCATACTGTGACTCAAGCCAATTTTCCAGTACACTGTTTATTAAACACATATATTGAGATTAGAGGAGTCAGTGCAAATTCCCAGATTAAACACATCTTACGTACTTGTTTGACGGTTGTTATAACACATCTCCCTCTATCAGCATACAGTAGAGCAGCTACTCTAAAGACCATTTTCATACACAAAAAGGCTTACAAAGTTGTATCTCAATTAAGAGGCCTCTCAACTACCCAATGTTTTATTAATAAATTTAAGTTAAAAAGAAAAAAAAAACCAAACCCTTAAGTGGAATGTTCTGATCCATTCAGCGGTCTTTAATTCAGTATGCTGCAAGTTTACTGTCAAACTACAATTAGCTATTTAAGAAGCATTTGGTGTGCAATGGAAAAAGCTGATTAGCTTGTGTTCTACCAACCATTTAAAAAGCCGATGCACAAAAAAATAAAATAATTTAAAAAAATTCACTTTTTTCCTACATCAGTTCAACATTGAAAGGTTTGTCTTTTTATTTTTTCCAGTTAAAAAACAGTTGGGACTATTATCTCAGTAATAGCTTCCTAAAAAAGACACAGAACAGCAACTTCTCACCGGACTGCAGTTTATATTGTTATACTGGTACGGAATGTTTCTAAGCCTTGACTAAAACTTCTGCTTCTAGCCATCAGCATCATTTCAAGATGTCTGGTATGTAGTATCTTCTTCACAAGCTTATCACTTCTCTCAGTAAAAACATCTCTCATTTGTGCTCTTCACAGAGAACATGGAAAAGTGATATTACCACCTATTTGTATGGATTTTCAGATTATTTAACAGTGAAGTCAAAATACCTGACTACAAGTTCTGAAAGAAAGTTCAGTTGTGATACAAAGTAGAAATGACCCTCTGAGTGAAAACAACCTTCAGTTTTGTACATAACAGTTAAACAACATGTAGCTGTTCCCCAATTTCACCTTTCCACAGGTAGGAATTATTTGATGAGCAATACTTAACATATATAGCACTTTTCTTCTTGCACGTGCTATAGAATGTGACAGAACTACCAACACCTCTATGGAGGCAGCTATCAATATATTCTCCCCACTGCAGAGAGAGTGCATGTGCGCAAAAGGTAGGCACAAGTGATTTTCCAAAGATTATACCACAAGTATGCAGTAAAACTTGAATAAGACTTGGTATTTTCCAGCTCCTAGTCTTATGCCATTTCTTTTATACATTGCTGCCTTGATGAAAAGTCCATAAAAAGAAAGTTTCCCAGAAGAAGTCACAGCTATTAGAATAAAATCAGAAAAACAGGAAGAGGGTTTGCATCTATTCAGGAAAAAGAGAAACTATTGGGGGAGGAAAAAAAAACAAACCAACCTTATGAAATGTCACCCCATTACATCAAATTTGTTTCAGTCGCTGAAAACCAGTGTTCCAGGATACAATTTTTATAAACATGTTTTATTTGTCTTTCTTATACCATTAGAATTGTAACTGCTGGCTGTCATTTCCCTTAAAAGGGGAAATCAATTCTAACACATACTGGTGCTTTTCAAAAGATAGCAATTAAAAGGGCAGCAGCAGCGGGCATTTGAGATTTCTTAAAACCTTCAAGGCTGCAGGAAAGACAAAAGGACATGTGACCAAAAGTGTTATGATTATCCATTAGAGATTTCCATCAGTACCGGCATCAGTTATTTAGGTGATAATACAGCAAGGTCAAGTATTAGTGACAGACAATGTGCAAGTTATAAGGAATGATAGAGAATACCAATCCTTACAAAAGTCATTGCTATCAAAGAAACTTAAAAGTGTTTCAGAGAGATATCTAAATACTTCACATCAAATATACAGTGGCCATCCAGATTATATCTCACATTTGTTGCAAAATTTTGTTGAAGTGCCAAATCAAAGCTTTTTTTTTTTTCCTTCTTTTTAAAAAAAAAAAATTACACAATTACATTAGGAGTTATGCAAGCGATCTTAAATCCTTAGCCACAGTAAACAGGGCCCTGGTGATGAGGAGTGCTGTAGCTAAGGGTGCTGCTTCTTTGTCAAAAACTGGCTATAAGCCTATTTGTCTATTTAGGGAAATATGCATCACTACGCATCTTTAACTGTTCAGTGCTTCAATTTAATAAGAAAAAGCTGAAAGGCAGTTGCTCTACCAAGCCACACTTCACCTTTTCCATCCTTTCATGGGAACATTAAGTTTTGTCAACTGCCACCATAGTAAATCTTTACGAATTTGCAGATTTTATCCAAATTTGTTACATCACTTTTAAAGTCAGAAGTGAGTCTTTGCTTTTTCCTGCCACTTCAGTTAACCATGGAGATTGGATCACCCTGAAAATGGCCTTTTTGCTTTACTCTTAGCAAGGGTGAGGAATCTGAATCTCATGTGCAAGGCTCAAGATGATGCTTAGGACAGAACATGCAGAGTAAACGTTGTTTCGTTCCTTTCCATATCCAGGTAATATAAAGCTGGCAACTGTAGTCCTGTCATTATGGGTAATGAAAATAGTCCCTTTACAACAAACTTCCTGTAAGGGAGAACAAATAGATAATAACTCTTCTGGTAACATGTATAGTACACTGGCCAGTGTGTTTTTGGCGTTTAATGTAATCCTGTGAATTTGTTTAATTCACTTGCTGAGCATTCATTTGAGGCATCCCTCTGTTTGGTCTTGGGGGCCCTCCACGACCTAGAAAACATAAGAAAGACACTTGAATTATGCATGAAGTCAGATTATTTTAAAGAATTCCTAAAAGCTCTGGTCTAAACTGGGTAAGAATTCCCAGGTGTGTATCTAGACTATACATTGTTCTAAAAGCTCCTTCAAATCAAAACTCAACAGCATGTAACCCGTCTTTACAGTTTTATCCCAGTATATTTTTTCCCAGAACTACAAAGTTGTAATGACTTCAGGTTACAAAAAAAAAAAAAAATCAAGTCATGAAGTTATGAATGTAAGACTAAAAGTTCTGCATTAACGTAAGGAATAACTGGTTTACCATATTTTAAATATAAGTACTGTGAGCTAACTAATCATGTATTAACTTCCATTCTTTTCTTCCTTCATTAAGAAAGAGACTGCCTGTAGCTCATGCTCTCAGTATATGAGAATTGTAGGTCACTTGGGGAATCCCCCTCTCATGTTTGCCTGCATATCCCTGAAAACGAACCTCAAGACTTTTCATTATAGTTGTGCTTCCTAAAATATGCTCCCAGTTTCACCACAGCCTAGTACTACGTTGAACTTCAGGCCATACTTTTGGTACCAAGACAGTCAAGGACAGAACTCTTCGAAACCAAACCACCACATGGAACTGTGGTTTCACAGACAGTGCAACGTACAGCCTCGAGCTGTCCTCACTGACAAAGCACTCTGGTGGTAACTCAAGGTTCTCATGGAAATGTCTGTATTGAGACAGAAGAGTGTCTCATCACCAAAAATCTACTAAAAAAAGAACTGTGGAAATCGTGCTGAAAATAAAATTTTTAAGTTCAACTACAGCCTCATTATATATATGGGGTTTTTGGTTTTGTTTTCTCAGATGAACATGTGGCAAAAACTCATATGAAGCTACAGGACAACGTACCTCCATAAGCTAAAAGCAACAATTCTGTAAGATCAAGGTACAGATGAGCATGGAGGGAAGTTTTGTAACCTTAAGTGAAGAGAGACCTCCACAACAGATGCAGTAGAACATCTTTTAGTGCAAGAGTAACATACAATTCTGAAGGTTGACAGCCAGCTCAAGCCCAATATCTGCTTTATAAGCAAGTCTTACCTTACTAATGCACCTAGTAAGCAGATCTTAAGTCATGATAAATGTCACAAAAAAAAACCCCAACACTTTCCTACAGCTTTCATTAATAAAAGGTAACTAAATAGTTCTGTTACATTTAAAGTGTCAAAAGCAATTGTTTTAAGTTCTTTTCAAAGAATTCCTCATTCAACAGCCAACTAAACTTCCACCACAAGTTCAAAGGACCACAGTATAATTCAAGTCAGAAGGGACCTCAAAAGGTCCTCCAACTCCTACCCCTGTTCAAAAGCAGGGTCAACTATGAGGTCAGAGGAAAATAAGCTTATTCTTCAATTGTGACTTGCTGAATAAGGAGTGAGGTTGCTTTTTAAATCCAAAACTCCAGAAGTTGGACCAAAAACTTCTATTCAGCCCAAATAAATTATTCACTACTCAGGAATTACCTCTAGGAGCTCCTCGAGGTCCACTTTGTCCAGAGCCACGTTTGAAGTTCTGTTGATATCCATCCTGAAGCAAGAAAAGGAAAAAAGTTTTATGTTTTAGGAAATATAAGGAGCTATTATAAAGCAATACACACTGACAAAACACCTGACTTCAACATATAGCATTTTATTAGTTTAAATTAATCTTAGAAAAATAAACTCTTACTCCTACTAGTACCTAGCAGGTATAACAAAACATAAAATGACAAATTCTCCCTCCAGTTACAGGATATGTTGTTCAATGTAAATAAGAAATGTAAACAGATGTATTTAGTGTTCAGATTTTTCAAACTACACAGAGATCAAACTGATGAATTTGCTGAAGGACCCATCAACAAATGAAGCGATATTCTACCAGCAGGATCAAAATCTGTCAACTCATTTGCTTATAAATACTTGTTTGGGGATATGTAGAGTTAAACTTTTTCCAGTCAGTATAAGCTCTGAGCAAACTGAGCATACTTCTTTCAGAACAATGAAATTCTACACAAATTTCGGAGTAACGTATCAGCACGGCAGAGGACAGGCAATCCCAAACAAGTTTGAAAAGTTAATTTCAATGGATTTAAGTTCTTAAGTTTCTTTCCAACAAAGCTGTGAAAATAATGATATTTAAGAAAGAGTTCTTTAAAATTCACTCAACCTTGCTCTAGTTACTAGACTAATTCCTTTAGAGATCAATCAGCCAAACAGAACACGTTTCCCAACTATAACCAGCCATTTAATATTCTGCTATTTCTAAGTATCTGTTTAGTAACTGAAACTTTTGTCTTCATTAGCAATAAAAAAAGTCCTCGGAAAAGTTTTCACTAATAGATTTGTTTGAGTGCTTTCATTGACAGGTACTTTTTTCTTCTACTTCTAGACTGTCACAACATAATGGTAGCTTACCCGCTGGTAGTTTGAATAATCCCGAGGAGCATTAAATTGGGGCTGCGTGTAACCACTGTTTGGAGTGTTGGAAAAGGAAGGACGGTAGCCATCATATCCTCCTAAGGAACAGGGTACAAGTCTTTCACTTGGAAATGATAGCCTATTACTTTATGCTACCATATAAAGAAAAGCAATAACAGCATTTTACCTAAAGCTGAGGAAAAAACTCCCTTTAGTAAGTACCGTTTACCTGCAAGTTAAGCAAATGTTTGCAACATCAGTTTAGCTAATACTATTACAAGAAACAAGAATGAAGACCTAGTAAGAACTGGGAGGAGATGGCAATTCAATGCATTTCTCTAGTAACTTGAAGTTTGAATTACATAACATTCAATCCAGAGCTAAACATAATACTAGGATCTAAATGTAACAGCTGTGACCTGCAAGGCCACAACAGCCAACTCAAGCAAGAAGTTGTTCCTGAGCCAAGACTCTCCTGAGTGCTGGGAAGGATGGCTCCAGAATCCAATCAATTTTAAGCAGACAAGAAGTGACAACTGCAATCCCTACTACAATCAGTTCTATTTTTATTATACAGGTTTCTCCTTTACTCTCCAACCACATGAGAGGAAGAGAACATGGCAAAGGAACACAGTACTGTATCCATTGGTCTAATCCCGTAACACCTGACAAGGAAAGTGTCTCTCTCCCCCATTCTAACATCTTCGTAACATTGACAACCACATATAATAATCTCCAGGAATCATCAAAGTTCTCTTATTTACCCAGAACTAGCATATCATTCCTCTGCTCCTGTTAATTCCCTCAGAGTAATGACTTTCGGACTTTTTTGTTCTTGTATTTCTACATTATCCAGCCTATTCTCAGTATGATGAAACATGGAACTCTTTAAAATACACTGTTTCTACCATAACTGGAAATAAAGAGCATTTTTTAAATACCAACAGGCATCTGAATTCCTCACTGGATGGTTGTGAAATTCTGTTGGGTATTTCCATGTTTGCATATACTTGCACTAGCTGCCTAATCAAACTAACACTAAGCCTCAGCACAGAATGGAAAAAAATGCTTCTTTGTTTACATCCTAGTAGGAAGCCTAACCAAACACCTAAAATTTCAGTTGCTTAAGATAGCTAAAGCAAATGGAATTTTTACTACAAGTTTAAATATCTTACAGAGATACTACTACAGTATAAAAAAACAGTAGGTCAAGTTTAACACTTGGTATCTTGACACTTCCAGAAAGAAGTAAAAATCAAATGAGAGAGTTTAGTAAAGCTGTTTACCTCTAAATCCATTTGCCGGTCCCCTGTAACCGTTCATTAAGCCACGAGCCCCACGTGATCCACCACGAGACACTCCTCGACTGTTATAGTAAGGCTGACTGTTACGTGGAAATCCAGTATTCTGTTGGGGAGGTTGCTGGTGGTTACCCGCCACTTGATGAGTCTGGTCCGGGGAACCATGGTAAGTACCAACCACTATATTGGAAGTGTGGAGAAAAAATTAAGTATAAAACTCTGCGTTTCTTTATGTTTCCACATATACTCTCTTCAAACTCAACATTCAAAGCTTTGAAGCTCCACTGAACACATCTATAAATGCTCACCCATTCAAAGAAAAATAGTCTGCAGAATTAAATATCAAGTTCACTAGTCAGATATACCACAATATTAAAACAACCCAGAAATTGTAGAGTTGATTTAAGTCACTATCAAGAAGTCTCTAGTGTAAGTTCAGCAACAAGTATTCCTAATGCACGTACAATTTTCCTGTGCTATTTCAAACCCTTTAAAAATCAGCAACACACACTCTGGAAAAAACAGTATGAGTAAGTTAACCCACTTCTGTAACCTCCTCCTCTCTGAACTGGCAGAGAGCCACTAAGAAATCTTTGCTTTCACTAATTAAATTCTCTCTGTTAGGTGTAGCTGTGCTGACTAAGGTGAGATTGATGGGAACATTTTAACAGAGCTGCCGTTTTGACTGTACAGGCTGGGGGATCCTTTCTTTACACAGGATGTGTAAATCAAAAGGCAAGAGCAGTAAGACTACATCTTTGAAGTAAGGTATGCCACAACCTCTTCACTTCACAGGAAGTGTCAGGAATGAAGTGGATTACAAAAGCAATCCGAGGGCTATAGGCTCAGTAAGTGTAATCAAAGATGGAATTCTGCATGTAAGAGCAAAACAGCCGTAAAATTTAGCCTGATACCAAATGCTGAAGCAAGATTATGTGATAAAGCCCCTCGTATGCAGGAAAGAAAGACTTCTCCAACATCCATCAGGGAGAACAACTTTATGTCTACTTCACTCAGCCACAGAGCACTATGGAACTTTTGCATAGATCCTTCCTTCTCCTCAACTTTCCATAGATTCTCGTGGAATGCATGAAGTGGTCATCCTTTTGAGTGTTTAATTAGTGTGCAGGTTTTGTTCTAAGGCCACTGCATTTTCTGTGTATCAACAGTTGTATTTACTTAGCTGTTAAATTAAGTTAAGCATTTAATATTGCATGGCCCACCTTCAACACCAGCATTCCCCAGATTGTCCTTCTGCCTTGTGCTGTATATGGCTCAAAAAACAGAGTAGACAACGAAAACTTGGTTCTCCCTCTTCTCATCCACCCACCCCAGTATCCCAGCTTGCAAGGAAGACAAAATTCAAGATCATAATCAGAGAAAAAGGATCAGGCTCTTTTTCCTTACTCCACCTCCAGTAGTTGTTAGCACTTCACCCCTGTCATCTCTGTCCTGTGTCCTTCACTCAAAATCCCTCTCCACATCTGCAAATTTTATCTCAGTGGAAAGTAAGGAGAGTGCTGGGAGAAGAATAACTTTGTACACAGACTTTATTTTACTGTTTGTTTGTTTTTTTGCTAACTTGGAAAGGAAAGCATTTTGCCTGCTGTATTCAAACCATGTCTAACGGATTTTAGCAGAAGGTTCTAGACCTTTATGAACCTCACATCATCTGTGAGAAGCAGCCTGTATTTGCTCTCAATTCTAGCTTACTACTTTCTTTTTAAAATGTCATCTCGAACTGTACAACCTTTTTTTTTTTTAAAGCAAATTTAAGGATCTTCCAACCTTAACATCAAGTTTTCCAAGTATTCCATTACACTGCTTTCATCTTTACAATAATCCTTAATCCTGTTCATGTTTTTTTTTTTAAACCTATATAAAACTGAATCAATTGGCAAAATTGTTTTAACAGTTGGAGAGATACATACTGCAATTTCACCCCCTGCTGGATATTCAAACTGAGACAGAATAACAAAAACCAGCTATTGTTCAGGGAAAAAGCTTTGCAAGACTAGGAATATTTGAGAATGTGTGACATGCTTTGCTAGATCATGTAGGACTTCACAGCCTGATCATCTACTCTATCAAACTATTGCCATTTTAGTTTTTGCTAAAATAAGTTTACCTGTCTGGAGTTGTTCTTGCTGAAGATCTGATTGTTCTACTTGGTGAGGCTGATTGGAGAAACTCTGGTTGTAACTGGCCTGGTACTGATTTTGCTGCTTAAGGGTTTCTGGCTCATTAACAGGAGGAACAGGTGCATTCATGTTGAATACCTGTAACATTAGAAAAATAGCTCTCTGGTCCAATTCGTTTTTTATAATTCCTCATCGCATCATGTAAAGAACTATGCAAGCCTGAGGAATGTGAGCAGCCAAAGACTATTTTATGTAATTACGTGACCGATTCCAGTGTTTGTATAACAACACAAGGAATGACTACCAAAATAAAGGGACTAAATATTAGTTTACTACTTACTGTTTGCATGGATTGGAATGGAGCTGCATTAACGTTGATTCCGCTGCTATGCAAAGGTTTGCTAGATCCAGCCTGGAACACCTGTGGCTGGGATGCAGTGGGAAGTGATGACGATGATGGGGTCTGGTCTGCATTCAGTGACATTGAAGCCTAGTAATTAAAACAAACAACATTTTAGCAGCTTTTGAATAATACAAAAAATTTAACGTAAAAACTTCCCTTTAAAAAAAAAAAGCTGACAATGCCTCAGGTTCACCTCAACAAATGGGTATTTTCTACTTCAGCTGAACAGTCTCATTCACAACAGCATAATGGGAGAGGAAAAACCTAGCAGTCTTCTCCCTCATTAACTTGAAACACAACTAGAAAAAACTACGGGGGAAATGAACAAGTTTCTGGGCTAACTGCTAGCCAATGTAAAAAAATAAATCACATTTCCTAAGCCTAATAAGATGCTCATATGCTGATGTTGGCATGTTACTTCTAACTAAACAGGCAATCTATTACGTTAAAAGTTTTACTATGAAGGACTTGCTGCTCACAGACAGGCTCAAAATTTTGAAATTAAATGGAACTGAAGCGGCCCTATCAATAGGTAACTAAAAATTAGAAAACTTATTTACAAAGAAACATAGACTAACGTTTGATCACACCTGCAAGCAGAGTCCTTCCCACCCCTGTGAAATCTGACTTGCCTGAATCTGGTCAATTGATTCTTTCTGTGGCCGTTGCTCTGTTGTGTGAGAAGGCTGATACATGGGTTGGGAGGCTGTATATCCCTCACTTGTAGAAGAAACCAAGGGAACCTGACAAAATAAACCCCAAAGCCCCCAAAAGTCAGCTGATGCTCACACACAGTTTTATAAAAAGTATCAGAGAACTCTGGGATGAATGGTACTCCCTAGTAAAGGGAGTCCAGCAAATCTTTAAAACCATTAAAAATTAAGTACTTTTTAACAAGCAGAGGTTTAACCACCTCATCTTCACATATACTCTAACATGCCTCACCACCCACTCCCCTGCCAGATGGTATTCTGTGGATATTTCTGAATCAGCTGGACATGTATTTGCTTTTACTTTCTCAATTCCTTATGCAACCCCAACTACTATTACAACAAAGCTGGGGAAAGCCAGACAGAGAGCGAGAAATATACAGAGATTTAAATGGAAAACTCCAAGCTCATACAGAAATAGAGAAGTGCTGGTTTCCAGTGGACTGAATTTGCACATTTTACAGCCTTTGCTCCCCTACACAGAGTCCAGTGAAAAGTCTGGCCAACAATGCAGAGGACTTTGCATTTAAGGCTATTGGGGACTTTAAGAGGCAACTGATAATGACTGATGGGTGTGTTCACATCACCTTGTTGAACATTCAGAAGGAAAGAGGTAAGTTTAGCTACTGCTTGCAAGATCTCCAAAGGAATCATTGGCAACACTTGGTTGAGATAAGGAAAATTAAAAAAATCCATTGGAGTAAGTCACAGACATCATTTAACAGTAACACAAAAGCTAGTGCAGAGAGAACTCTGACAAAAAAATTATTCTACACCTACAAAACAACAAAACTGCTGAGAGTACTAGCACTTCAGCAGGTATGTACGGAGGAAACTCAAGGTAAAAAACCACATTCCTGTTTCTATACAAATGAGTGACCTAAAACTTGCAGACCTAATCTGGACAAGATAAAGCAAACAATTTATACTACCGTCATTCAGATACACAATCTATCCAGATTTTTCTTTTGGTTTTCAAACACCTACAGGAATCAGATTTGTTAACTGAGACCAGCAGAGTCCTTCAAAGATGCCACACACGCTTAATACAAAACCAGGAAGTTCTTTATCACTAGACAATTCAGTAAGAAACTTGGCACATCTTAATCAAAAGGTGAATACATCGTTTATACATTGCAGAAGCACATTTAGGAGATCCTACTTAAAGAGGAATTTCAGGAAAGCTCAACTGAAAACAGCATTCAAACTAATTCTGATTGCTCTACAATTCCAGTACTAAAATACTATCCAAGCAAGTAAGTGGGACTCATCCTTGCAAGTCAAAAACAACACCACAAACTACACAGTTAATCCATTAAATCTATTTGTGGTCTGACACCCACTTGAATAGATACAGACTGTCCTTTAACCAAGTTATTTTGGTTTTGGCATTTCTGTCGCAAATAAGCACATAAAAGACAATCTGATGCTAGCTAAATTAAAAATATTACTACACGTGGTTTAACACGAAAGAGAATACTACTAGGCAAAGACTGACATGTCATATTATTAGTCCATCTTGAACAGAATGCACAGAGAAACCTCAAGTTAAACTGCTGTGTTACAACAGGACTACACAGAGCAGCATTCCAAACAGTCTTTCCTCTCAGTCATGAAAAACCACTTAAAATTCACCACTGTCACATGGGATACAGATTTTAGGTGATGGCAGCCTAACACAGAGGCATGTGGAAGTCAATCTGTGAAACGAAAATCACATGCATACACCAAATTTGAAGACTGAGGTGAGCTTCAAGGATTGAAAGAACTGGCAACTACCGAGAAGTCCACATTGGGCCATTAAAATGAGCAATGCAAACTGCAACTGCTTCCGTGCTTGTGCCCTTCTGGTTAAGAGGCCTCTAATTCTAAATGCAGTTTCCTCAATAAACTCATACTTCAACCTTGAACCTGACAGTTTTCCAAACAAGGTAATGCCTGATAAGACTCCATTCCAGAAAATATGCAATGTTTGCATAGCATAAAAACTGTATATAGTAACACTTATAAATAACAATGCTGAGGAGATAATGGAGATAACCAATTTCCCAAAATCAGAACTTCAAATTTTGAGTTTTTCATATTGTTAGAAATTAAGTGCTATTATAACATAAATCAAGACTAAAATAAATTTAAAATCCAAAATACAATTTACTAAACATGTTACCTGTGTAGCTTCTGGTTGCACAGGAACTTGATTAGGCTGGGCAAGTCTTGACTCAGCATGAACTGAAGTAAAATAATTGCACTTATTACACAGTACAATCAAGCCTTTTACAGAATAGCATTACCATCTTATCTAATCCAGTTATTTGAGAGCTCATCATCGTAAAGATGATTATGCCTTTGGCATGGCAAAGCTATACTCAAAACATCAATTACCATTTCCATGCAAAGTACGTTTTTTTCAGTTGTCCCAAATAATCCAGCAATTTCTGAATGGCTAAGCAAAGCTGTATTTTGCCCATTTAAAAAAGTTTAAAATGTTCCACACTTCCAAAATCAGAAGCAAGTGAGAATCGGAAGTCTACAAATGGTATGCTTCAAAAGTACAACTGCATTTCTGAGAAAAAAGCACTTTAACAGTACTCTATTACTACTTGTGATGACTCCTTTACTATGTAGCAGTAACTGAAGCATTTCTAATAGATGCCTTGCAGGCTTCCCCAATATTTATGTTTAGGATTTACCATTACAAACCTGGAGGGCAAACCATTTGTGGCATGTCCAAATTCTGTGCTGGATTCATGGGCTGTGCAGATACAATAGCAGGATCAAGGGTTTGGTTCTCAAACTCCAGCATAGAGTCCTGGGAAAAAAATAAAAATAATAAAATCAAATCCAGTTTACTGTATTTTAAAAATACTAACATTCAGAATACAGAAATTACCAGGTCATAATAGAGGAAGCTTAGTCCACAGTTGCACAATTGCTGGTTTTACCATACATTTTAAATCAATTAAGTTACTAAAAATTCCAAAATGTATTTATCACAATAAAAATTCAGTCCATGTATACAAATTAGAGCTTATCTCATAAAAAGATAACTGGAGGGAGATTTTAATAGCCAGACAGAACAGGCGGCAATCTATTCTTTATTCTTTATCCTAAATTAGCACTTTGTAGGAAGAAACAAGAAAAGGAACATAAGAAGTGTATGCCTCATTTTTTACTAAGGTGCCCACTCTGCTCTTTGTGGAGGAGGAGGAGAGGCTTTTTCTGACATATCCCGTTATCTCCCAATGCATTTCTAGTTGTTCTAACTTTAGAGGTTAAAAGAGAGCCTTCGAGAAGCAACCCAAAAGGTATTCTCTTCATGCGTTGCAGAAGTTTTTCACAACACAAAATTTAGAACTAGCTCATAGAAGGGATATTTTACAGCTGGTCTCACTTAAGCGGAATACACTATGGCACCCAGTGATGCACAACTTTCTGCCTTCTCTGTAGATTTAGTACAACCAAGGACTGAAAAGCTAAATAACATTCTAACTGTACTGACAGCAATAGAGGTTTGCGGGCTTTGACGAGATCTTGCCATACGGCACTATACTGTTTGCAAGACCATTGTATTTTTCAAATAAACTACAGCAGACTCTTTAAACATGACTAACAGCCAGAAAGTGCTATTTTGTTTCTTTGGTTCTAGCTTCACAGTACCATGGTGGGTTCATCATACCTGCATGAAGTTATAAGGGCCCTGCATCTGCGCCATAAGGTCCTGTACTCGCTGTCTTCTAACAAGAGGATCTGCTGGAGCCACGGTAGTGAGCGTGTGAGGTTCAGGAACTGGAGGAGATGTAGCTTGTGTCTGTTGCTGCAGCGAATTTACAACCTAAAAAGAAACAAGCAACCGACTGAAATTTCAGCTTAAGATAACACACAGAGAAGTGACTCGGTAGTTCTTGAAATTTATGGCTACTGCCTAATTTGTTATGGTCATAATTACTATAGTGTTCTTGAAGAAAAATACTACATCCTCTTACAGTCATGCCAATACTGGTGGCCAGCTACTGATCTGAGCACTTCACAAGATGAGAAAGTTTAGAGACTGCTCGACTTGCTTTCCATCTACTCTATTCCCCATTAAGAACAGCGCTAACAAAAAATTTGTTTGCTATTATGGGGATTTTTGTAGAGCAGGATTTGAGACAGCAATTTATCAACATTTGCAAATTTAAAGAAAGTCAGGGAAAACTAAGTTTCAGAAATATGCACACATGGAGAACAATTCTTTTCTCTTATGTTTTTGGCAAATATAAATAGAGTCAAAACTTTTTGGTCTGTCTTCAGACTTCAAAATTTTAAATTTTCATAGCCACGTCTAGACCCAAGTTCTTAAGTGTTATCCTAGCTAGCCGATTTATGGTCTCAGAGAGCAGCAGGCAGCATCGCGTGATGGGAGGATTGCAAGGCAGCACCGCGGGGGGACACCAGAAGCAGAAGCACAACTTACAGTGGGCAAGAAAGCTCAGGTTTACTAGACATATTCCAATATGGTGCACGTAAACAAAGGTACAACAAACAGCAACACACTTTCAAATACCACCTTGTCAAAGACAGCAGAGCAACCAGGAAAGCTGAACATGAGCATCTAAGAACAACCATCATCAAACAGCTTGAAAACAGGTAAGTTACAAGGATAGTTGAGCTGCACAAAGTAGCACTTTTGCATTCCTAACCAGTTTTGCTCTTTAGGCAACTCCCATAATACAGAAATGCCATTTTCAATTTGCATTCATGTCAACAACTGTCCTTTAAAAAGAAGATAATTGTCAATAACTTGTCAATCTTCTCTATTCCCATGAGCTTTTAATTATTAATAATCTTCCAGATAAACAGATAAGCCTTAAACTTACAGTTGCACAGGATATAAATTAGCATTACATGCACCTGAATATGTAAAACAGCTGGTTTCTTATTAAAATTGCAGAAGACAGATTTTTGTACAGCGGCCAATACAAGGGACAAAACAGTCCTATTTTAGACCAGTTCTATAATCACAGGTCTGAACTTTAAACTTGAAGTCCCTCCATCCACCTCAAAGCCTGTAAATTTTTTCTAAACTTCTCAAAGAAACTTACAGCATCTTCCAATATGCCTACTCCTTGCTCAGATTTACATTGTTTGTATGTGACATTCTGCACATGCAATTGCCTCACAAACTCCAATGACTCTTTCCTTGACCAAATCCCTAGCCATCTCTAATAGATAATTAAAAAATAAAATTAAAAAAAAAAAAAAAAGGAAAAAACCAAAACCAACTCTAAAGAAAACTAAAAAACAACCACAACCTACGTTCCTCTTCAAGATTCCCTTCAGATCCAAATCTCCACTATTAGCCATCCAAAGAGAAGCGATGCGACAATTCCCATGGAAGCATACCCTAAGGCCCTCCACACTGGAAAACAAGCACAACTGCTCTGTTGTATTAACGCTCCCCAAACTTCAAATTACGGACTATTCCCAAATTAAGAATTAAGTCCCATGAGTGGGAAAAAAATTTTTTAAAATATTATTTAGAGCACATATACAGACCTCTCTCACATTACAAAGCTTTAAAAATGAAAGTAAAGAAAAAAGCAAGCCAGATGACTGGGTGAAACTTGAAAGGTAAAACCAGCAGCTGCTCATCTCCTACATAATTATTATCAAAAATGTACTCAATTATTTGAGTACCAGCACTTCACTTACGGAGTCCAAGTCATTCATAACAATTCAGTATCTTCAAGAAAAAACAAGTTGATGGAATAATCAAGAACACAGAACAGTGACAAAATTTTATCAAACATTTTCCTTTGTCACAAACAGTACAGTACTAACTTCAGATGGTGTTTTACATTTTACAAAAGACATTTTACGTTGTCTTTTTCAAACTTCTTTTTTCATGTCAGAAGGAACTGTTTAGGGTCTATTTCTTTAGTCTTATTATCATTACCAGGTACTCTGACCTATTGTAATCATAGTAGGATGAACCTACTAAAAAAATTTCAAGTTTTGTGTATTAAGTTGCCAATGGACAGGCTATAGTTCTAAAGTTAACAGCTTTCTAACAGTCTGCTGCATGAAAAAGGTACCGAGACTACTCAAATATAAGGATTGTTATTCAAATATCAGATTATTACCTGACCATACATCTCCATTCATCCTAGGGGCACAGCAGCAATGTGAAACTTTTCTTTTAGAAGAGCTGAACCTCTCTGCAGAACAGTACTTGACTCATCAAACTGCATGCTCACTTTCTGACACCCTGCTTCCCGACACCCTGCACCTTGACCTTCTCAGTAGGCAGAGCTGCCCAGACGCAATCAGAGGGGAATAACAGGGTAGAGAAGGCCAGGGGGCAAAGGAGGAAGGAAGGAGAGGTAAAAACAGAAGTTTAATGAGACCGCCAACCAACCAGAATGAACTTGTATTCTGGCAGTCACAGAACAGAGTTTCCAATTCTACACAAAATACACACACATCCATCCAGCTGAAGTTCCATAATCTAAGACACAGAGAACTTTGCATACAAGCAGATTCAGGCTCTTATCACAAAGGAAGAGATCTGGATGAGGGGATCGAGTGCTCCCTCAGTAAGTTTGCAGATGACACCAAGCTGGGCAGGAGTGTTGATTTGCTGAGGGNAGTGGTCAGGCCTTGGAACAGGCTGCCCAGGGCAGTGGTGGAGTCCCCATCCCTGGAGGTATTTAAAAGACGTGTAGATGAGGTGCTTAGGGACATGGTTTAGTGGGCATGGGGGGGTTGGGTTGACAGTTGGACTCAATGACCTTAGCGGTCTTTTCCAACCTTAATGATTCTATGATTCTAAGCAGTTTTAAAAAAAAAATCAAACAAAAAAACCCCACCAACAATCCCCCCCCCAACCAAGACAACAACAAAAAAACCCCCACTATTACCAATAAAGGACACCTTCACCAAAATTAAAACATCATACAATCCAAATGCAAATACACTTTGAGAATTCACAAACAAATTCTTCAGTTTAAAACTTATGGAAGGCCCATACAGAAATGTCATTGTGAGACACCGTCACTTCTCAAACTACAAACATAACATACCACGGTAATCTTGAATGTATCACATCTACTTGAGGGTTATGGAAAAAGAGACGAGTCTGTGATAGCCTTCCTCTTCATAAACAGTGACGGTTATCTGCGTAAATGTTCCTTTCAGAATACCATCCGCTTCCAAAATTAACAGCTATCATTCATAGCTCTTAGTATACTAACGCCACAACTACCTTGAGCTGAAGAGCACAAGGCTCTATATGATGTGTATCCCCTAAGGACAATTCAGTTGCATTCCCATGAGGAATGGGATTTTGGTGCCAGCAAGAACAGCAAGAGTCATTTCAAAGATAGTTATTTTCAATTTTCCCTTTTTGTGCTGAATCTGAGAAAATAAGGTTCTTAATTATGAAGAAACAGACTTCAACTTTAATTTTTTCTGAATTTCTCATTTGTACATAGTCCAAGAAATTGAGACAGAAAGGAGAACTGAAGTATATATTCTTTGTATTCTTCTATGAAAACAAAGCTGATACAATCCAGATTTAGCTGACTAGTAAAGACGTGGAAAATCAGACGTTGCTGAAATCAGTCTGATACAAAACTACAACCTGAGTTATTTTACTGTACTAGTACTATTACTGCATATTATTATTATTCCCATGAGGAAGCATCTGAGTTTTCAACTGTGCAATACACAGTCTTACAGTTCAAGAGCAGAGGGAAGCACAACAGGCTTCAATCATAGGAACATTTCCTGTACTCTCGTACCTTCATCCACACTACTTACATTAAGAACTACAGAGAACTGAACCTCTAAGCTACTCTGGACGCTTGGTAGAAACACAGATGTAATTTGGGTACAATTCAAGATAGATTGAAGCCAATCAAGCATTAACTTTGAAATACTGTGTCTTGTAAGAATACCCCAATCAAGCATGACTTCAATGGGTGGTTTTGGAGAGTTTGTTTGGTTTTTTAAAGAGATTTCTTAAATCACTTTTTTTAGGGTTTTTAAGTAAGGGAATGGAACACTATGACAAGGCTGCGGGGAGACCTCATCGCGCTCTACAACTACCTGAAAGGCGGTTGTAGTGAGGTGGGGGTTGGTCTCTTCGCCCAAGTAACCAACGATAGGAAGGGAGGAAATGGCCTCAAGTTGCACCAAGGGAGGTTTAGGCTGGACGTTAGGAAAAAATTCTTTACTGAAAGAGTGGTCAGGCCTTGGAACAGGCTGCCCAGGGAAGTGGTGGAATCACCAGCCCTGGAGGTATTTAAAAGACGTATAGATGAGGGGCTTAGGGACATGGTTTAGTGGGCATGGGGGTGTTGGGTTGGCGGTTGGACTCGATGACCTTAGAGGTCTTTTCCAACCTTAATGATTCTATGATTCTATGACAAGATACTACCAAAATCATTCACATACATGGCAAAGTTGTCTAGTTAGTTCTAGAAGTCTCACACCCATCCTAAGTATTATTAAATCTCTTAGTGGTCTTCAACACCGTAAGATATGAATTTCAGCCAGACCGAATGTAAAATCGGGCAGATTAGATAATCAGATCAAAATGGCTGCTCTTTTTCACCACTTGAAGAGATGATGAACACTACTCACTCCACTCCTACACTTAAAAGAGCCTGAAGACCCCAAGGAAGAGAGTCTAAAAAATTGACCATTGGTAATTTGCTGCTGCAGAAGTCTAAGGTGAATCAAAATCTCCAGCACCTGAAAGATGCTGCTCATATCTGTTCTTAACAGATGGATACAACCCAAGTTCCAACATACCAAACATCTGAATGACTCCATCTGACTTGTCCTTTCCAGTACGTGAAGAACACAAATTCTAGTATAATAAAATGGATTTGTTGTACATGTACTTAAGTCTACATAAGTCTAGAGCCTAAATTACTGAACTGGGAATGTATCCCAATAGCAACGTACCACAAACATCACAAGTGAACAATCACTCAACTGCAAAGTACTAACAAGTTAAATACTTGAAGACCTATAGTTCTGGAAAGCAGGGATGTACATACAAGCATATTTTAACACCAAATTATGTGCATATGCAATCTGGAGTACATATTAGTTGAGATATTAATTTTCAGCTCCCTCTCCATGGAACTGCTCAAGGAAACACACAACTATGCCATGCTTTCAGCAGCTGTGTAGATAAACTTAACTTCTACATTTGCAGTGAAGTTCTCTTAAAAAAAGTAGTCTTCAAAAAAATCTTTTAAGTCTTTTTCAGCCTAAGACTTTTAAGTCCCGTTTTCCCAAGCAAGCCACTATTGAACAAAAGCAAGTTCTCCACAAGCTTAGCCAGACTGCGAAGTTTTTATTTTAGGTACTCCTGAGCTAAATACGTAATTGAAGAATGAGTAGTGAGTCCAAGCCTACTTAAAATATATGTATTTTTATATATACTGGGGGAGAAGGGGTGCAATACTAAAACCTCTCATGAATTGCAAGTCAGCGGAAACAGGGATTGCAATTTTACCTGCAGTACACAAGATCTTACCTCAACCGTTTCAACTGTCCACTCATCTACCTGTTCCTTCTCACTACTGCTGAACTGAGTCTCTGCCATGAATTGTCTGTTTACATACTAAAATAAAAATAAGAAAGGGTATGAAAGTAAAAGTAAGTGGCATTAAAGCTATACAAAATGACAATCTTTCCACTGAATAATACCTCAGTTGATTCAACTTCAGTTGGTTCAGTAAATTCTTCCGCTGGATCAGGTTCTGTAAGAAAAATATTACCACTTACGTGAAAAAAAAAAAAAACCCACACAAAAAACCATGTCACAGACCTAGAAGATACAAACTTAATGAAAAAATCTCCCCCAATAAAAGTGGAATTTTGAAGTGTGATGCACTTCTGCAGTCATTTATCAAAAGCATTGACTTTAAAGAAGTGTTCTAGACTATTACTACACAGTAATAACTTACGCATTACACAATTACACCACACAAATTACTACACAGTAATCTGCTGGATTCAGAAACAAATCTAATGTTACAAGGTAGATAAAGAAGAAACTTGTGTCTCAGAGTGAAGAAAATAAAAACAACAGGACACTAACAGAGAATTAAGCAGTAACAAAGACTCTCCGAGTTTTGAATTAAAACAAAAAAAATCACATTAAATTCTTGCTATGAAGAGTTATGTTCAGTTACCCCAAACTTCAATTTTCTCTACAACATATTCAAAAGGGAAAAATGGTAATGAATTTTTTTCTTCAAGCTTGGTACCATCTTCTCGAGTTTCTTAAGTATGTAAGCATACTCTCTGCTTCAAAAACTCTTCCGTTCTAACAAAAGATTAAACTGGTGGAAACCACTGAAAAATGGAAAAGCCTCAGGCAACCACAACTTTAATCTTTGATCACTTTAACACTACAGACAAACAAAATTTTGTTTATAAATCATAGTAAGTTCTACAGGAAAACAAAACAGGAAAGAGATGTTGGCAATAATTCTCATTTGCATAAATCTGCTTCTAAAGAATTTCATTTTTAGCCTGGGTTCTTATTTCAGCAAGTGACATACTGGACAAAGAAATGCTGAAAGATGTGTTCAAAACCAAGTACCACTAAGTGACTTTGTTCCCTCATTCAGCCGATGCTCCACAGTTAGAACAGTAAGCCCTTCCTCGCACATGACGGAAGACATTTACCATGGGATCATCAGAAAGGACTACGGTCTCTCCCAAGAAGTAGCTGGCCAGAGTCAGCCTTACAGAACTCTTCTGGGACACAGCTCTGCTTTTCTTTCCTCACAGCTCAGGGCAGGACTGAATGAATGGTTGACTGCTCCTATATATGTTGCCTGGCTAGATGTATACCTGATTATCAAGAAATGACATTTCTATTCAAAACACTTAGTACACCTGAAGAATTCAGAGACAGGTGCTTTTTGCGCTTAAAACTGCATTTACAATTTAATCATTCTGATGAATCCAAAGAGACAAGACAGTACAACACAAACAAATATGCTAGTCACAAGGGATCTTCATATTCTTACCAGCTTCTGCTACAGCGTCTTCTACTGCCGGTGCGGGTGCTGCCTCTTCTTCCTCACATAATCCATTCTGATGGTTATGGGTGCTGTCGAAGTAACTAGTTTGAAGAATACGTTCAACAACCTCCTTTAGCGCTTTATCTAGGAAAATGGAAGAAGTTAAAGATTAACAGTAACTCAGTTCTAATCATCCTTTCCTTCCTTCCTGAAGATCCCACATAAATTTTATTACCCTTTTGCTGGGAAGATATTGCTGCCCCAAGCTAATCCAGACACTACTGTTACAGAATTACGCCTGTCTTACTAGGTCATATTAAATAAAACACTAAATAATCAACTTTCATTCAGAAAAATCTGAAGGGCAAGGAGAATCTTAAGAGTATAAAATACTCTTCAGAAGATTTGTGAAACACTCAAAGTGAGGTCAAGTTTATGAATTTAATTACCATACTTTTATTCCTGCTGTTTCAAAAATCTCTAGTTGCTTAGTTTTCAGTTTGGAAAGTTTCAGGAATTCACTGAAGTTTCAACTGTAACTGATTTTGTCATTTCCCAAATAAAAAACCTTACTGTAAGTCAATTTCCTACAAAACAACTGTCAGTACAAATTTCCACAGGTACCACCTTCATGAAGGTTCTTGCCCTGAGGCCAAGGAGCTCAGAACAGCCTTTGTAATCGAAACAAGCACAAGCTTGCACTGCCTCAGATGAATGCTGTGGTAAAACACATCAGCCACATTGGCAAGGCAGCATTACTGACTGTCTAAATCAAGAAAAAACAAAACAGACTCAAATGGAAGAATCACAATGTAAGTCTCGCAAGTGATGATCACTGTATGAATCAATACATAGACAGAGAAGAGCACAGAAATATATTAACCTTCATCCCTATTATAAGACAAAGCAAACTGGCAATGGCTGCCAATGACATCACTGAAAGCTCATCCTGAGATCCAGATACAATACCCAGCCCGACTTTGTCCAGTAAGAGAATGACTAGGTCTCCAAGGAGTGTACATAAGCTCTCTCCTGCAAACTATCCCCTTACCTTCTCCTTCCTCCACCTCTTCAAGAAAGTATGTGGTACACATCTTTGGGCTCTCAAATATCTAACATCACAACCCTTTCACACTTGAGTTCTTGCAGAACAAATATTAAGAAAATACTAACCTGGTACCTCCTCACAAAATTTCATTTCAACAATATAAACAACAATGTCTTGTTTATTCCTCAATAAAGCCAGTTAGAAATTGCAATACTATCATTTCACTTTCTATGAATAGAACACAAAAAACTCTTTCAACAGCTCAATATTATTCTAATATAATAAGGGTAATTGAACATTTTTTAAAAAGGGAGAAAGTTGTCAGCCATTTTACCTACAAAAAGGATACTATTCCCTAAAACTTTCCTACTGATTTCCAGTTAAGACTTCAAAAATTCCCCATGATACAAGAAACAGCACAACTGCCTAGCAGAGCCATTTTCTTAAGGTCTAATATTAGAAGGTATGTATTTGTGAAAATTTACATTTCTGCAAGAAAGCAGTCCATCTGCATGATCACACCCTGATTTACAGAATTAACCCATCAAAATAGGGCAAAACCAGAATGCTTTTTGCAGGAGACAAGGGGAAGCAGAACATCACACTAAATAAGGCCATGCCAGTTTATATATTAGGTCATATTATTGACGAAGCTCCTTGTTCATCCAGAAAACAAACAATTGTTACTACGCACCACCAGCAGCAGAATACTGCTGAAATAGCAGGAACAGACTAAGCTTAAATACCGAGTAATGCTGCATCAGTGAAAAAAAAAACCACACCACACAGTAAGCTCAAGTTACTCTTGTTACAGTCCAGCTAAGGTCTGAAAAAAGGTAGCTACTCCAAAAACTTGGAAAGATAATTAACTGTCAAAGTTCTCTTATATGAGACACTGTATTTTAGTTCAAGCACAAATTCAGTGTGTTATCTCTTAATGCAGAGACAATACTTACAGGTTGTTCCACAAACTGGTTTTTCCTTCCCTTCCAGTAAGTCCCACAGATGAACAGATGCTTGCTCGTACTGCTCATTCAACCTTAAAAAAATAATTAATGAGTTAATTTCTTACCAAGGCTTTAAATTACCACAGCATAAATATATCGTTAACTGACTGACAATTATAACGAAAAGTACTGTAAGCCTACCTCATGTTCATGTCTCGTTCAGGGTAAACTAGCTTGTAAAACTCATCCAGCATTGTCAGTTCCTCTTCCGTCAGTACTGGTACTCCATTTGATCCTTGTTTCAAGTCGTTGCGCACTTCATCATCACCCAACTTGTCCAAAATAAACTGTAGCTCTAGTACAGTCTTTAAACGCTTCTGCTCAGCTTCTTCTCGCATCAGCTGTTCCCTGCGAGCTGTCTTTTTTATTGTTTTCTGGATCTGTTTAAAATGAAAAGGAATTTTAAATCGCTTAAACTTGGATTCTGTAGTTAACTCAGGGAAGAAAAATAGATTTGAAATGTCTTTTATTGAGAAGTAGAGATGGATGTTGATGTTGAACTGCCACTTATCAATCTAACATTACAGCAGAATAACCTGTGAAATTTGAAGAATATCTTTTAAACAGAGTCAAAACCCTGCAAATTAAGACAGACTTTAAAATCAATGCCACAAACCTTGGATCATATTGGATCTTGATCATATTCTTACTTCAAGTCTATACTTCATGACTTAGAAGCAGTTCAGTTAAGTAACTGCAGTTAAATCATCTAAAGCTTCAGACATGAACGTGTCATTTCAAACAAGCCCAGCTTGCTATTTTCTGCTTCCTTTATGAAACACTCTGTAAACACTAAGTGATTTTGAGCTAGACGAAAGTGGCAAAAATGTACAAAATTAAGTACCTTCGAATAGGCACATTTTGGCTATTTACAACTTCTGGCTTCTGTAACTCAAGGAGGACTTACAGCAATTAGAAAAGGTGCAGACAAGGGCAAGTCAAATAATTAAGGGGACAGAGCAGTTGCCTTATGAGCAGAGCCTAAGGCTTGCGTCCTTCAACTTGGAGGAGTAAGGGTAATCCAGATTTTTCATAAAGGCCAAAAGGCCAGCAGATAACATGAACAGAGCGGTTTTTCACCATATCCCATGATTGTAGGAGGCATTCATTGAAACTATTAGAAGATCAGCTTAAAACAGATCAACAAAAGTACTCTTGTTTTTTACACACCATGGGAGAGAACTCATGGAATGTTTTGCCATGAAAGGCTGGGGAGACAGACAGTACCAGCAAGTTCAAAACGGATTTAAACAAATTCTTGGACATGAGGTCCACAGACGGACACTACAGGGGACAGGAATGCATCCACTCTCTAACATTCTCAGTTTGAGGATCACGGATGCCGTAAGGGAATGGATGACAGATAATCATCACCCTTGTATTCTGCATAGTACCTTCTACATTTAGACCTGTCATAACACTGGTCTAAATGCATCACTGGTCTGAACCGACAGGATGTTTCTTCCATTCTTATTCTTAATCCAAGCATCTAGCATCCAAAATTCAGCTTGCTCACTTTGTAACTATACAAAGCTTCAATCGTCTCTTTCAAAAAACGCAGCTCGTGACAGTAGCTTTCTCCCTCTGAAGCATTTAAATTTCTTTTTTAAAAATCAAAGACATCTTAAAATCAACTGTATGAAAACTAATTCCAATCAGGAAAAATTGGAACCAAGTTTGAAAGCAGAGCACCAGTTTATTACTCCTGGATTCACTTGCTCTTTTAGCAGTCAGCTGACCAGGGAAACATTTCAGGACAAACTTGTCAAAAGAAGAAAGTTCTTCGTTACTAACATTCCCTAAACAGCCATGGAACCCTGATGCAAGAAGAGCAAAGAAACGGCTTGGCTTAGAGGCCTATAAATTTACAACCACATCAAACATGGAAAGAGTTTATAACGTGAGGATGCTGATGCCCTTCAAATTATCACATAGTCTGTTCACAAACTAAATACACTTGTTAGACCAGTCTGCTGCACTAACATCAACTACACAATGAATTCTACCAGTGTTGCTCCTCTTTCCGTAACTCATTAACTCTAACTGTACTACTGCATTTAGAATCTTCCAGTCCTGTAGAATGGGTTACACTTTCAGTTTGCCCCAGAATTAATTCTTCCTTGCAGAGGAAGGAACAAAAAAAAGCATGTCTTTTTGTTTGCAGCTCTTGGCACAAAGAAATAAAGCAAAGCTGTTCATGTAACTGGAATTGTCTGTTAGAGTTTCAGAACTTGTTCTTGATTACACTGTTATTTTACATCCTTGATAAAACACCAACCTAAAAGATTTTACTAGTATTCAGTTAACTTATCCTTTATGAAAATAATATTAATCTTGACCCACACTGCAGTTTCAGACTGTACTTGCAATTAACAAGACCGCAAGAATCTTGAAAAAGGAACTGCAATGCTTTCAGTTGCTGAGACTTGATATCCTATGGTAATACGAAGAAATGAAAACCCTCAGCCACTTGCCAAAGAGAGAAGCAGGTCTGTAACACCTGTTTTCTTTTGAAAGTGTTACTATTGGCACTAAATGTCTGCCTATAACGTTGCATGACAGGCCTCTCTCACAATCACACTGTTTTCAACAGTTATGTTTTGCCAGAAAATTACATTATTTTTGTTCCCACACATTTATGTAGTCCATCAGAAAAATCTTTTAGGAATAGTCTTCAGAAAACCTGACACAAACTAGTACACAGAGTAGACAGCCAAACATAGAAGAATTCATGAGCATTTCACCTCTGTAAATAGAGGTTACTACTGCATCTAGTACTAGTGAAAGAGAGATTAAAGCCTAAGTGTTTTGGTATTGCAGCTGATAGCCCACATTGCACCACTTGCTCTTTACTTACGTCTTGGCTCAGAGCCATAAAACTCCTTTGCAGTTCTTTAGCAAATTCCAGATTATTTGTCACCTCCTGGTATTTTGACACTGCATCCTTAAAAAAGAAAAAAAAGTAAACCATCACAAATAGAACAAAATACGTACTTCCAACAAACAAATTCCTACATTTTTAGTTCCAAAGTGAGACACAGCATCCCTGATGGGGACTGCAACAATGTTAAGTCAAATTTTGATTTTCACTGGCCAAAATATTGAAAAGACTTGTGTATGTCTTTAGGGCCTCTAGTTTCTTAGATAAATATGCTAAAGTATACGTCACATGCATGATGTACTAGTTTAATGTTTGGGTTTAGCCAGTTTCTGACAAAAACTACCTGGCAGGCCAAGAGGAATGGGGGAGAAGAGTAATCTGGCAACTCAAAACTGCTGAAGAGATAGAGGTTTGAGAACTAATGCACTGTTATCTTGAGTCAGAGCCAAAATCACAATGCTATACAGAGCATAATGTTCTCTTCTCCAGAAATCTTTATTATTTGCTTTCTTCTTAAATCTAATATTCTGATTTGCACCAAAGCAATCCAAACTCCTTAACCCACTTTGCAGTGCTGAGAAATTACAGAGAATCAAATCAGTGAAAAAACCAAACGGCTGAGATGTTTACACTCCTGCTATGACCAAATTAATAATGGCTATGTTCTTAGTTAAGAACAATTGAGCCAAAGAAAAGGTAAGGTCTTACTTCCTTTGAAAAGGAAGGAACATGAACTGTATTTGCTTTTTTTGCCTTAAGGATTTCCATTTGTAATACAGCTAAGAAACTTACACATATACACATATTACGCATATACATTAGGCAATTTACAAAATTCATCATTCTTAGCTGATTTGCAGAAGCAAAAGACAGAAGGGAATATAACAAATACTTTCAGCATTTCTCCAACCAAAAAGATTTTATCTTTATGAAGTGTGGTAGTCAGGCTTGATCTTCATAAAACTCAATCACGAGCTTCCCTCCTCAGTGTGATATTTCAGTTATCTTCCCTGCTCATCACACAGAAAACTTCATGGTTTATTTTTACAACATGCCATTAAAAAATAAAAATACACCAATCAGTGATATTTCAGTTTTCAGTTAGCATAGAACCCCCAAAGCAAAGCCCAGACAGATGAAAAGATCATGTGGATCAAGGGAAGCAGCTAATTCTTCTAATTGTGAACAGCTGCAATAGTTGCAGGGTACATTTTTTTTCCTTCACTCTTCAATGTTAAAAACCATCAATAAAATATTGTTGATTACTGAGCAGCTGGTAATCTCTTTAAGTATCAATATGCATGTTTGCATCATACAACTTAATAAATATGAAACAAGTATCAAATTAAATTACAACTGGAAAACTGCTGTTGAGTCAAGCTCTACAATAACCTAAATTAAGAACCAGCCCCAACAAGGAGAGAAGCAGCATCCGTCCAGTAAGTCCAGCTTACCTAGAGCGTCACATCTGCTGCACTGATAGCTGTGATATACACATGGACGTAGCTTATTTTCAGAGTCCTTCAGAACCTGGTCTGAGCTACATCTCTAACTGGACTGCACAATATTTACAAGCTACCACCAACTGATTGAGCTTGTCACTGGGCACATTTTCTGCAAAGAAAATGATGATGTCCAGAGAACCTCAAAGGCACCATTTAGCTCTTTCAACAGTCCTAGGTTACAACATAGGCCAATTTTCACCACAGCTTATTTACAACCTAACCTCAACAAGCATACAGCATTACAACACATTCCTCTAACTATTCTTTCAGTTTCTCATTAACAGAAAAATTGAGATGTTCTAGGCAATAAAAAAACTGAGGCCAAGTCAGAGCTCAGACAAATCTAGCTTTTAACAAGAGAAAAGGGGAAGCGAAATTAATCCCTTCCTTCCCCACCAAGATCACAAAACAATTTAACAGAGATCTGGTTAGTGTATTTATTTTTTTTTACCAGTTGATCTTGATTCAGACGTTCTCCCTTGTTCATTCGTTCCTGGTAATCATCAAGTTTGCTCTGAGAAGAAAGAAAAATGCTATTATGAGGAGCCAAAATCAGGTTACTGCTTTTTTCTACTTCTGCTAACAAAATTAGGTACTGTAATATTACAGTAAACACAGACTGTTACACATTACACAAGCATGCAACTGTCATATAGGAACAGTACCTGAGAAAACTTGTCTTCTTGTCAAGTTACAAATATTTTAACATTATTTGGCTATCACAATATATCCTCACGACTAGTCTTAATTTCTCCTAATGGGGAATCATAGAATCATAGAATCATTAAGGTTGGAAAAGACCACTAAGATCATCGAGTCCAACTGTCAACCCAACCCCCCCATGCCCACTAAACCATGTCCCTAAGCACCTCATCTACACGTCTTTTAAATATCTCCAGGGATGGGGACTCCACCACTGCCCTGGGCAGCCTGTGCCAAGGCCTGAGAGCACTCTCAATGCATACTTCCTTCAGTCCAAACAACAGAGAGCTAAACTCCGTTCTGAGTCAGAGCTTATTACCACTGTATCACTACAATACCAAAAACATGCCTGCAAAAAACCACTGTCAATGCTATTAAGATTCAGAACTGTAATTCTTTGTACTTGCATCAGTTAAGATAGTTTTAAAGAATTCAAAACAGTTTCTAATCCTTTGTGCAAGAACGCCCACCAACACAATCATATTAATAGCTCCAAAATATTTTTGTTCAAGAGCATTAAGATTTCTTTTTCATGGGGAGGAACTGAAAAAGGAGTCATTAGGTTAATATTCAGCAGGATCAGTTCTCTAATCTGCTTAAATAGAAAACCATGCAAAACACTGCCATTAGGCAAAAGCAGGTAAAACTTATGCATGCTGGAAGTAACAAAGAACCTACAGGTTAAGTAGAAAGGCTCTCAGAAAGGAAGCAAAGTCTGTAAGAATAACATAACTAACAATTAAACTTGAAGTTTTCACCATTTCTGTATTATCACATATGTTTGTATTTTTTATGAAATATGCCTTGGTCTCATTAAAAGAAAGTCATTAAAATGAATCCTTAACAATTATCTTCCCAACCTAGCATAACAACATAATGAAAAGGAAAACAAACAGCAACATGTCGTTGTGAATGTAAAATAATTAAAACCCTGATGCAACAACTGTTTCAGAGTTTACACTTCCCACAGAGTGACAGGTTTTTTTGTTGTTGTTGGTCTTTTGTTCTTACTATTTTTATTTCGGGACATTTCTGTTAAAATATTTTACTGGTATTTTCCTAGCTAATTCAACTTCTATGCTCAATCTCAGACTTTTTTGAAAGATCAAAGTCTGTGAAACAGTTTAACAAGAAAGCTCCTTTTACAGATATTTGATGCCCAGCATCACTTACTGAAACACATAACCACCCTTATGAGACTTGGTCCTTTTGATGTCACCTAGTGCCAACAGTTTATTTCTTTGGAAATCCTACAGGTTAGATGTAACACTTAACTACTTCATCTTTCAATGTATCAGAGCCAGTAATGGCCTAGGCAAAGTCAAAAAAGTAGGAACTTCCTAAGCTCCAAAAATACAATTACTGGGAATTTCATGCTGGGGACAGACACTAGCAAAGTAACAGCTGTCAAATGCAGCAGCCACAGTCGGTCACATATCAAAAAAATACCCCTGAAGAACATTTGGCATATTGGAAATCTACCACAACAGGAAATAACGTCATTTTACTCTTATACATACTAATTTTAGAATAGATGATGATATGGTTGGACAATCACAAAAGTAGTTTTCATGATTTAAGAGATCGTAGCTGAGCTGTGAAGTCAAAAAGGGAGGGTAGAGACCTCAAACGTTCCAATGCCCCAGTGCAAAGCCAGCCAGGTTAACTGAAGCTTCCGCTGCTTTGGCTTTGCAGACAAATTTTTAAAAGCTCCTGCTTGCTCAAGCCACTTACTCCCATGCTGCAGATTACAATTCCCTTGGTCACACTGATGCAATTGTTTGTGAGGCTGCACAGTAAATAGACTGCTAATATGCTCCAGTTTAAACAGTGTCTACAAAAATGCATTAAAAAAAACCCCAACAACTTCTGTGATCCAGTTTCCAACACAAACCCATAAACAACAACAACAGTAGAACAAACAGGATAGAACATCAAATTTAGGAGACGACTACTTATATCAACTTTGTTGAAGAAAACATATATTGCAAAGTTATGCTGCAAAACACATAATCCATTTTGGTGGCTAAGGGCATAAGGGGGGAACAGAAAAAAATACCCTAAATAACTACAATTGTTTCCATGCAGCCTTACTTCAGCATGGATGGCATCTTCAGATTAAGCATATTACAATAACATATTCAAACAGTGCACAAGTTTTTCTTAAATGGTCAAATATTCTTAAGGTCTAATGAAAATGCTTTGTTGATTTTCATTCAGCAACATATCAACTAAAAAACAAAGAGTAATATGTCTATTTCTAACCATTAGAAGCTACTTCTTTTCACTTCTTCCTTAAAAACATCCGTATCAGAAAGGTAAAAGCAAAAGAAGGGAAAGCCCTTTCAGCTGCAATGCAGAGGACAGGCAAATGTGTTTTTAGTTACGTGTTATCACAAAGATTTCAAATGCCAAGTAAGCATTTTTCTATCATCCCAAAGACACTGTAAAATCCAAATGCTGCATATTACACAAAAATATTAAGAAAGAAAAATGTTTTCTTTTTAACCTGTACTGTCAACTAACAGCAATCTAAGAGCAGCATTAATGCTGTAAAATAACTGCAGTAAAATTCCTGCTTAGCAACCCACTGCAGTGTCTGCAAGAAGTAAAGATTTTCTTAATTTTACTCCCCCTTACACAACTTCATCCTCCCTCATCATGGATATACATCTTGAAGCATAAAAGCTAGACCAGCAGAAAAAAGATCAAGTCGCAAAGCCAGCACATAAATTGTCTATTAAACAGCTCATGAGTCAGCAGACCCCAGTTGTGCAGATAGCAAGCCACCGCGCTTCAGTTCCTTTTCCACTGAGATACCTGAAGTATTTTGGAGTTCCCTAGGAGAAAAGCACTACATATAGTCTACCCGGGAGGGCACAGGGTGGTGGTGTTCATTGCTTAAGTATGCCCTAGATTTTATTTTAATAGGAATCCAAAATCGAGTTACTTTATTATGGTAACAGATACCTTCCTCTCTCACACTCAAGTTCTCATTATCTTCTCTGAACTGCCTCAAAAATGTTACCCTAAAGTAAAAAAAACATGCAGTTACATGAATTAGCGTCAAAAACAATACTGGTTTTAAAAATGCCTGACCGCTCAGCTGTGCTGTTACAGTCATTTACAGTGCTATGCTATGAACTGGATCACTTGAATGATCTGATTAAAAATAACCCTTAAAAAAGGGGGCCAGGAGCAGGAGGAAGGCACTATATTTAACCAGATAATTTCAGTGGTATAGTTTATACCAGCTACAGCGGCACAAGTGTATATGACAAGCTGCAAGGTGGAAGGGGAGAAGGTAACCTCTTCAACCAGCTGAAGTAAACGTTTTGTAATGCACACTTGACTACAGGCAAAGAAAAGATGGAGGGGGACTATTGCAAGTCTGCTTTTGGATGTATCTCAAAACCTGCATGTGTTTGTTAACAGCATAAAGCAATTAAGATAATCCAAAATTTAAAATAGCTGCTTTATATATTTCCTACTGAAACAAAAGCCAAGCTATGCAACAGAAGTTTATTAACTTGTTTTACATTTGTACATTGTAATTTATTTGCCCTCCACCATCATCTCCACACTCATTCATTAGTTTAACTTCTCAGCAAAGACTGTCCAGAAATGACTAAAAAAAAAAGTCTTCCAATTTCCTCAGAAAAATAGGCAGAAAAAAATGAAAAAGGTAAAACAAACTGTATCAGAAATGAAACATGGAAGTTCAGAACCTCTCAAAAAACCCCCACAGTTCTCACGTTCATAATCTGGGTACACTTCCTATTATATAGACACAGCTACCAGAAGTTCCAAGAAGCTGTTTCGGTCCTGAATTATAACCAAGAAGATATAATGAAGCATTAACATCAATACTCCAGAACACAAAACACAGGTCATCTGTTTAAACTGAATTAATTTTTGACATAACAGTTGTAAATATTCTTGCCATTTTCCCCAAAAGTCTGATAAGTTTGACAGTTTAGGAAAAAATATCTGTATTAGTTTTTAAGCGAGTGATAAAGACATGCCAATTCTGAGACTGCACTCTCATGATGAGCTTACCCCAGAGGACACGGACCACAAAAGGGGTGTTCTCCTGCTCGCCACCCGTTCTTGGCCCTTCCCACATGCCAACAAGGACAGCCATGAGGCCGGACTGACAGCTGGGTCAGGAGCCTGATCCAGCCAAACGCGTACAGCCACAGAGATACAAGAATGGCTAGAAGCAGGACCCACTCCTTCCCAAAGAAATGCAGAACTGATGGATATACGCAATCTTTGAAACGTAAACCTATTAAACTCGAATGAGTTGCCTACAGAGAAAGAAACTGCTTCTTCAGCAACCTGAACTAAGCCACAAATGAGTGAAACTCCTAAAAGTTTCGGTGGCTGCATATATATGTTCTCTTCCCAAATCGCCACACAGTATTTCCTATAGAAACTCTATGAATTTACAGGTAGGTTGACTACACTGCAAGAGACCTAGATTTTGTTCTACACATCATTTATGTTCAAAATGAGTTACTTTTACAACAGCAAGTGAATTCTAGAACACAAACTGGGTTCCAGAACACGAACTGGGCTCTCCCAAGACATTCTGTGTATCTTTTTCTTCTGAAAGAAAAAGAAATGCATCAACAAAACATTGAAGCAGCATCTGAAAAATTTAAATAACTAGAAGGTCTTTCACAGTTTGTAGGACTCATCATGTATCTAGTTAACAGAACTTGCTATGAGAAATAACCCCTATGCTACATAAAATAGTTAAAATCAAAACAGAGCAAGCTGAAATCAGAAACTACCAAAAACCAAATAATTTCACAGATAAACCTGTTTGGTTTTTAAGAAATGAAGCTTGGGTTATTCAAAACTGCTATCAAAAGATGTTTCAAAGAAAAATTCGGGCTTTCAATACATAGTTTCAAATGAATTTTACAATTTCTTGGTTTCAAAATCAAGTTTAATCTCCAAAGATAAATTTGAAACCAAGCTTCACAAGGAGAGCTTCTAGAGAGACACTCACAAGCCCTGAGCATCCAAGTGGCCCAAATAATGGTGCAAAAGCACTTAAGAGTGCTGCTACCAATGGCCAACTTGAAGCATCCCACTTCCCTGCTATCATTAGTTGCACCTACCAGAATAGAAAACTGATCTCAGCTTTTACTATAGGTTCGTAACTGTTTCCTACAGGAAATTCAACATTTTATTCAACTATTTTTATATAGTCAGATTAACTTGAAATATCCATCTACTGTTCCAGTGAGAATTCTCGTGTAATAATGACAGAGGCACGTTTTAAGTATTCATTTTTCAACCCAGTCAGGATTATGCTTATTTGGAAACTCAGACTGATAAAGCAACAGCTACAGCTAAAATGTGCCATCTTTTCAACTGTACACACCAAGCTCAAGTCATGTCAAGTAGTTTAAGCTAACATGCTTACTTTATATTTACGGTTGTCCAAGAATAATCCTTGTGATCACCTGCTCATATCTTCAACCATGTGTTAGCAAATGAGGTATTTTGTTTCTCTTACAGAGCATTTGGTTTTAAAAACTGTTTTTACATAGTTCATGCTATAGTACAAAAGTTGAAAGCAAAAATATCTTTGCTTTTTTCAGTCGTCACCACATCAAGACATGAGTCTTATCTACATTCAATAGGCTTAATTTGGAAAGGTTTTTCCCTCTAAAAATCAAAAAGTACATGGGGCAGGGAGAGGAAAATGCAGGTCTTACTGAAGTATTTTCTCCTAGGGAACTTGGAGAGCTAGTAGGATTCTAACCTCAGACACCTAACGAAAACCTAGAGTTCATGCAACTTTTAAATTAACTAAGCTTGTCAACATATACTCAAGTTGCATGTCTGAAGGTCTTGTAGAGAAAATACGCCTTCAATTACCCCCTCCCATGCACACACAAACCTCTAGTCATCTGAGAACAGAGAAAGAAAACAGGATACCATTCCTATAATTTCCAAATATAAAGAGATTGAGAGAGAACAGACATTTTCAGGCCATGTTTTCACATACATTTATGAACAGCAGTTCAATTTATCCTAGTGCCTTTCAACACAAGCAATACTCATTCTTTCAAAGGACATCACTTTTAGGAAGAGAAAATGAAAGCACAACGAATAACCTAGTATTTCTAGTCTATACAGAAACAGTCAAAATAGTATAGAACTAAGTTAGAAATACTATGATTTGAAATTGTGTACTGTATTTTGATGGTCACATCATTTTATCCTCAGAGTTTAGAAGGAAACATGACACTAAATTCACTTCAAAATTTCTAATTTCGTCATAAAGAGTGATCTTTCCTCAACTAAAAGCTGCACGTACCATTTAAAACCTAAGATGGTACCTCTTACAGAGCAATTATTCTTCAACCTTCAAAAGCATGCGTCTAAGTCAAGTGTATTTTTGTATCCGTTCTCAAATACAAAGCTCTCAAAATCATCCCTACTGGCCTTCGTTATCAGCTGCTGACAAAGAAAGGATTAAATGTTCAAGTAATCACAAGTTTTCAGTGAGATTTACTGTTTTTTTCACCCACTCCTGTCTGTGCAGTATCCAGTATGATTTTACTTTCTGGATGGTTAAAAAAAATTGTCGTCAAAAGATTCAAAAGAAAGGAAAACCAATGAATTTGTGTACTTAAGTAAATTTATCAAGTAATGAAATAAAACCACTGATGCCCATGTGTGCAATAAGTTTTGTTTTCAGGACCTTAAGCACGCAATGTTCTCTTTATTAAAGAATGTTGATTAGCTAAAGAACTGTTGATTCCCCCACCAAGGGAGAGGCTCAAGCCTGCAAATTAGTAATTCTGGTTTAATACACCAAGAACAATAGCTCATGACTTTTATAGTGTTTACACGAGAGTCCTACTTCAGGAAGTTTCAGAACTTCTTCAGACCGTTAAGACTTACAGAAATCTTTGAACTTTAATTCGTCAGTGTGAGAGCACACCTAGTTTTCTTTTTCAAGACCTAGCCTTTGCTTTCTCTTTTTTCAGCCCACACTGCCTAGCACCGAGTACCCCAAAAAGAGATGTTCTAAGTAATTTTGATGGCAGATCTTTCAACACAAGCCATTTCCAGAAAAAAGGCACTTCGTCCCCTGTATTCGCCTGCTATGACACCATAGTTACAAAAAGTTTCAACAGCAGCCAGATACACAAAAAAAACCCCAAAACACTAGGGCCCTCATAAGCCCAGCATAACCAATTTTCACTCTCTTCTGCCAGAGTCATAGCCTCCCACACATCCTTCTAACTTAAGATACTATGGAAGTTGACCAAAAGTCCATTCAAATAGAATGGAATGGCTAAGCCAAGTGTAAATTAGGTGTAAATTATTTCTTTTTAAAAGTAAAAATGCTACTAGAAAGGAAAGCTGACCTGCACACCAAGAAGAGTGTGCTTCTCCTCTTTATTACTTCAAAGTACAGATTAGAACAGAAGAATGTTCACCTGCTAATTTTATTTTTAAAACACACATTTTGAACTTCATAGAAAAATATCTTTAGAGGAATTTTTGAGTGTCAGATACAACAATCGCTTCAAACCATTTTATTTTATTGAAACAACTAGAGATGTACAGAAAAATCTGCATTCTTTTTTGAGTTGAGGACCAGTGCTCTTGTGTGCGCGCACATTCATGTGTATTAATGACAAGTTTAAGACAGACATCTTGTCCTACCTATACATGACAGTATTCAGACAAGGATCAAGAAAAGATTCTCCAATTCTAGAACATATCTAAAAGCTCCTGGCTTGCTACTTTTTGTTGTTTTGTTTTTAAAAATCAGGAAAATCCAACACCCATTTTTTAAAGTGAGAAACTACACTTTGCACATATTTACAGGTAAAGCACAGCTTGTTTCATTTGTAACTCACCTGTACAGACTAATTTACTGCTAATATTTCCACCTTCTGCAAATCGATAACAGTAATCTATAAACTACTACGATCTAAAGTGCTGGTTAAAAAAAAAATAGAGGAGTAATTGTGGTTATTTACTTCTAAGAGCAAAAACAGATTTAGAGCTTCAACACAGACATAAAATTATTTTTTAGTATTCCCTAATTTTAGCTTAGTAATACAGTGTTTTGAAGCAAGTCTTTAGGCTACATGTATGTTAGTGTTTTTCTGATGGACACCTCATGCTCTGTAGGTTAGAAAGCCCTCTGAGGCTCGTTTGCTCTAGCAACACTGAGCGGGTGTCACATAAACCACCAGTAACCACGACACCCTATTTTCTCTTCTGTCACAACTCGAACCGTCCAAGGACCACGGATTTAGTAGCTGCTATTTCTAAAAATAACTCCTTAAAGGCCGCTTCCAGCTGACCTAAGACTCCCAAAGGGGTGAGCTTAAGGCGATGAGAAATGAGAGATGAAAAAACGCCTGTGTGGGGTGGCCGGCGGCCCCCGGCTTTGTGCAGGCTGCTCGCACAATGCAGTTCCCCGGTCGGAGAGGCTGAGGCTGCCTCCGCCGCCGCCATGTTAGCTCCCGCTTCCATGTGCACGGGCTCTGAGGGGAGCCCGGCGCGCCGCAGTCTCTCCCCGCAGCTCGCCTCTCCGGGGCGGGGAGGGGAAGCGTTCCCCCAACGGGAGCCGGGGGAAAGAAGGGGGGGGGGGG
>VZTQ01010094.1:407913-452353 GCA_013400755.1 Pelecanoides urinatrix
GGGGGGGGGGGAAGCAGGGAAATCGCGGGCCGCTCCCAACGGGGAGCCGAGAGCGGGGCTGGGCAAGGCCCCGCCGAGGGAAACAAAAGGCGGAAGGGAGGGGGAAGGGAGCCGCGCCGCCGAGGGGGTCTCGCCCGGAGCGAGGAGTGGGCCGCGGCCCGTGGGGCTGGAGGGGGGCGGCAGCCACGAGACCCCTCCGGCTGCTGCCGCACGGGGGTGGGGGGACGCGCCCGGCCGGCTCCTGGGGTCGCGGTACGGGGCCGCAGGAGAGGGCAGCCGACAGAAGGGGCCAGGGGACCCCCGAAAGGGGAAGGGGAAAGGCCGGAGGAGAGGCGCTCGCCCTTCTGGAACCTTCCAGCGGGCGGCCCCTGGGGGCGACGCCGGGAACAACCCGCGCAGGCCGCAGGCCCCCTCGCCCAGGGACCAGGAGGGCACGGCTGAGGGGGACCGGCCGCTGTCTCGAGGAAGAGGAAGGAAAATAGGATGGGACGGTTCAGCGTCCCTTTGGACGGCCGGACGCCGGAGGCGAGGCTCGCCAGAAAGCGGGGGCCTCCCGGGGTGAGGAGGGTGGGCGACCGAGGGGCCCGGGGCCCACCCTCGGGGCAGAGGAAGGGGGGGGGGTGGGGAGCAGTCAGCCCGCGGCCGCCGTCCGAGGGGATCGGGAGAGCACCTTTTTCTTCTCCAGGTTGCGCAGCTTTTTGTCGATGACTCCCAGGATCTGCTTCATGGCCTCGGTTTGCACCGAGGTGATGCTGCCGCCCGATGCCTGCGGGGCGGCTGCCGCTGCCGGGGCAGCCTCACCGCCCGGGCCCGCCTTCCCGCTGCTGCTCGCCATAGTGCTGTTAGTAGCCGAGGGCATCTCTGTGAGAGAGAGAGAGAAGAGAGCGAGGGAGCGTTACGGGGGAACGGGCCGCCGGAGGGGACACGCGGGAGGGCGGGCGCGCACACGGCCGCTTCCCCACGCCCAGGGCGCGCGCGCGTGAGCCGCACCTGCCGGCGCGCGCGCGCGCCCACCCGCCCTCCAACGAATTGACTCGGGCGGGCGCGCGCGGCGATCACATGACCGGGCAGCCTCGCGCCGCCGGCGGCGCTCACCGAGCCAACGGTCACTCCCCGAGCTCGACCCTTCCGCCCTCCTTACACCCCCCCCTTCCAGGGCCGCCGGTGACCGGAGGGCCTCGCCACCCTCCTCACCGTGTGCGTGAGTGGCCCGGGGGAGGGGAGGGCAACTCAGTGCGCTGCGCTCTCGCTCTAGGAATGGCCGCCTCAGCCGACTCCGGCCCCGCCGCCCGCGCTGCTCCTGCTACCTCCGCACCGCGCTACTAGGGGAGAGAGCGGGGGCGCGCACGCCAGCGCGTAAGGCAAGGCGGCCCGGGAGCGAGCGGCGCGGGGTCCTCGCCGCTCGCGAGTGCCCGTGGAGAATGCCTGAGCCCTCCCGCCAGCGCGCTGCGGCGCCGGCCCTGCCCGGGCGGAGGAGGCGCTTCTCAGGAGCGGCGCCGTCTTTCGGCTCTGGCGGGTCTTTCAGGCGCGCGGCGGGCGCCTAAGCGCCAGACACAATAGCCAGGCGGGGCAGCCTGCCCCAGGCCCCCGCCGGCGAGGCGTCCCCGCCGGGCCCGCGCCTCCGCACCGGGCTGGGACCCGCCGCGGGGAGGGTGAGGCCGGCCGGCCCTCCCCACCACCCCCGCGCGGCACTGGGCTGTGCCGCCCGTCAAACAACCGGCGGCGCTGGGCGGGTTGTGGCCTCCCCTGAGGAGAGGGGCGCTGCCGGGCCCTGCCTCGCTGAGGCGATGGGTCTGAGGTGGCGGGGGGGTCTCCCCTGAGCGGAGCCCGTCGCGCCGCTCCCGCCTTCCCGGGAGCGAGGCCGTTGGTGACTCCAAAACATGTTTTCTGCCTATTCGTGCCTTTAAGGCACGTCCCTAAAATTGTGGGAGGGTTCCGGAGAGGTGGCGTGCCACAGGTGTAATTGAGCCTTAATAACTCTATTTTAGTCACTGAAAACGGTTGCCTCACTTCTCTTTCATACGGGGATTTGCTTTAAAGGTACCTGCATCTCTCTCCAAATTTCTGAATACTACGTAACAGTTCATTTTAGTTGTACACGTTTCTGTGAGCCAAAGCTGCACTGTGTCTAGCTGGCGCTTGCTGAACCCTTACTTATATGCTGACAACAAATAATTATTAATGTAAAGACGCTGTACTGAATTAGCATTGGGATTTCTGTGAAGTAAAGGAAAATTTTGAATGAATGCTATGCCGCCTTGGTGAGGTACAGCTTAAAAATTAAACGCCACTGCCTTCAGCAGGCTGAGGAGCTAAATAACCTTAGAAAGATTTTAGTATTTATTCAGTTGTCTTTCTGGAATTAATGGATGGAAGGCTGTGGGAATATAAGGCCCTGAATATTCAATTCCCAGTAGTTGCAAATTTGAGATGGAATTTTTGGTTGTAATACCAATTTAAGATTATATTTGTACCATTGGTTTTTAAAGCTGAATTTTTCTTTGATCTGTTCAGTTATGGATCCACACAATCAGTGACATTGGCACAAGAAAGAGCACTGTTTCTTGGGCCAACCTAATGGTTCTCCACCACCAAAAGAGAGATGTCCCGTTACCCTTCCTCACCTGCATGCAATCACGCAGTCCTTGGCCTTGTTTACATTTTGATTCTTGTTTCTCGTGAGTTAATTCAAGTTGATAATCCAGCAAGAAACTGCTTTCTTTGGCCTCGTGCTGTAGTAGTTGAATGGTCAGATTTTTTTTTCTTCATTCCATCAGTAAATATTACTTCTCATGCTTCTACTTTTCACGTCTGCCTGCATTTTCTGTAGCAGCTCAATGCTTTATCATTTTATATTAGATTATTTGCTTTCCAAATCACCTCTTCTTGCATAACAGGATATGACAAGTGTAATAGATCACCCAACCCAATTATTTCAGTTGAATAAATGAAGTATAAAAGAAATATCTTCAAATATTGAAAGTCCATTTCTTTTCACTGTTCACTGAGAAGATTTTGTTAATACCATTTTATTTAAAATACTTAGTTTTTATGCATTTTCTTCTCCAAGCCCCTTACACAGGGGTTGAAATCACCTTTTTCCCAAGTCAAGTGCAGTTTCTTTGTGAACATGTGAAGCACATTGAGGTTTTTTGACCACAAAATAAAATGCTGTAAAATAATATGGAATTGTTTCATCCATTTCTATTCATTTCTCCCTTTTTCTTACGTTGCCATTGCAATTCTGCATAAGCTCTGGGCACTCAACAGCTTAGGCAAGTTTTTAGGCAAGTCATAGGATCCTAATGTAGTTTGTACTCAAAACCAGGATTGCTGAAGAACTAAAAAAAAATCTGCAATAAAAGAAAAATCAGAGCTGATGGAAGAATTGGTGACAATACATTAAGAATATGTGTCGGACCAGAATAAAGTTCTGATCTCGTCCGCCAACATGAGATATTTATTCTTCGTGGGAGAGCATAACACAAAATAGCAAATGGTCATGGTCTCAAAAAAAAAAAAAGTTAAAAATACTGCTCCTGAGAGCAGTTATTACATGAGATTACATGAGCAATAATTACATGACAATTACTGCATCAAAGCTCTTCATAATTACACTGGAAGCCTTTTTGGTTAGCCAAAGATGGAATTGAGACTACTGCTAAGTTTACATGCTAAAGCATGAGTAACTATAAGCAAAGCATTAAGTACTTATCTTCCACAGGGACTGCAAAAGGAGGACTTTCATATTACACTTAAAAAAAAAGAGACTTTTAGCACGGGATAATCATTACTAAATTCATTTAACAGATTCTTAATATAACACGGCAACTTTGTACCGAAAGTATCTGTGACTGTTGTATTGCAGCATAATTCACTGTCAGTATGACGCTGCGATCGCTCTGCGTGGGCTCGGTTCCGCATCTCCGGACCCTGCAGCAGTCTCTTGGAGCAGCCTGGGAACAGCTGAAGTACATGTGGTTCTCTAGTTTGCGTCAACTTCAGAAGTAAAACTTCCGTACTTCCAAAATTCACTGGAAAATAACTTGCACACAAACTAGTGCATAGTCAATCTCAACTCGTCATCAATGACAGAGACAGTGGGATCAAGTGCACCCTCAGCAAATTTGCAGATGACACCAAGCTGAGTGGTGCGGTCGACACGCCTGAGGGATGGGACNACATTCCAGGTCAGGTTGGACGGGGCTCTGAGCAACCTGATCTCGTTGAAGATGTCCCTGCCCATGGCAGGGGGTTGGACTGGATGGCTTTTAAAGGTCCCGTCCAACCTAAACCATTCTATGATTCTATGATTCTATGATAAAATATTTTCATTTTCTTAACATGCTTATAATTTTAGGCAGATCATGCTATCATATATTCACCTACTTTTTTCATACCATTCCTTAAAAAACAGTGACCACAAATTCGTTGTACTTCTGTGCCAACAATATTGATCATCAATGCCTGACAGAGAAAACCCTACATAAGAATTCCCCACCGTCAAAGAAGAACTGAGACCTCATCGTCTTTACTTTAAGGAAGTGTCGAACCACTTCTGATATGTGAGTAAGCTTTATCCTGGCAACTTCTAGCATGACAAATGTGTAATTAGCATGTGGGTCTCAACCTTTAAATTTCTTAGGGATAAGTATCCCCTTACTTACCATGTGTGCTATGATCTCCCTGTAAATCTGTATTCGGGTCTCCTCACCTTTGACTTCTTTGATGTTAGCTAGCCGGTTGAAATCACACTCAGCATAATTATGGTGCAGATCAAATCTTTTTATCTGTAGGCAGCTGGCTTTGTATTTCATGTTTGTGAGCTCTGTAAATGTAGGTCAGCTCTGGAGTTGCTGATTTTGGAGTCACATTTGTTTAGTCACTATAGAAAGGCAAGAGAGAAGAGAACATCCCCCCAGCATACGTAGCACTTCCACAGATGTGAACCTTTAGACCACAAAATTGCTCAAGATGAGGGAAGCCTCCACCTCCCAACAGGCAGTGTGGGGATCCAGATTTAGGAGACGCTTAGCTTTGCTTTTCACGTTCCAGTGAAACATCTCCCATGCTAGATCCCTCTGGGTTTTCAGTCATCATTATTTTACATCAGCTGTAATTGGAAAGTCTGAATACACCTTTTCTGTTTGTTTCTATCTAAACCCACAGGCTGGCTAACTTTCATGACAAAATTAAACCCAAACAAAAAAAACCCTCTCTTTGAATAAGGATTGAAAGCTCAGTATACGTTCTTGTCTGCATAAAATTAAGTTACAAGTTTTGTATCACAAACGTAAAACATTGATTTGTTAGCAGCAAGATCAATAAAAAATTCAAATGATATTTGAGTTCAAAGCAGATTAAATTATGTCTAATGGTACATTTAGTCAAAACTATCATAATTCCAATCCAATACAGCAAAAATTAATTAAATGCCACTAAGTGATAGATTTCCCTACATAGCCATTGATGGGAAATCATTATAAAATGTGCTTCTGTTTCTACTGATATCAAACTGTTCTTTGGCCCTTTCGTGAAGCAATTGTTTACAAAAGTCTTCAGCTTACAGAAGTAAATAACCAGGCTGGGACGGTACTTTGCTACATAAACTATATGCAAAGTAGATCAAGCATTGATTTTCATGTACAAAGTCCTGATATAGGAAGGGAGTGAGTTGGTCATATATACCGAAGAAGAAGTCTCAGAAACGCTTTTGGCTTTATATTTGCCTGAATTAGCTAATTTGAATGGGCCCAGCTTACCACACTATCCAGACTGTTCTATGCCTGTCCTCCCTCTAATTTACTTTATCAGTCATCTTTTTGTATTTGTAAATTATATCAAGTAATTCTGTATTTACTTCCTTACTGTAAGGAAAATATTGGGTAGTGTTATGGCAAATGCTGCAGCTCCAACCAAACCAACTTCCTAAACAGCAATTTTCTATTCAGTTTTGGGGGTTTTTTTGCACCTCAGCCACTTTACTGTATTACACCAGTTTAAATAAGTGTATCACAAGGCTGTAAATCAAACTTGGGCTTATCACAGTCTAAGTATCTAAGCATCTTATCTAGATGTTCTGGAGAACATCTAGAGTGGTTGTCATACAAAACTTGTAATCACCTCAAAAAAAAATCATTTTTGTTTCAAAAAGCTATTCTCTGTAACTGCGGAGATAAAATGGTGCTTACTGAAAGGATATTCAATCCAGTGCTGAAAGGTATCATAAAAATCAATAGTTGGAGGGCAAAGATACTGTCAGGGAGAAGCAAGGGCCAGCTGCTCCCTGAGGGAGGCCAAATTTTTCTGTAGATGGAATGGGCAACGTGGGGCTTGTGATATGTCTAATACCAACTTTTTATTTCTGTGAATCTATGAATGGAGAAGGCCAAATAGTTCTTCACAGTCAAATGGCCAGATCCAGCTACTGCCTGCCCACTTAGCAGCCAGTAAATTTGTGCCTAAGCTCTTCATCTCTTCAGCTGATTTGGTTATGCATAGTCATTAGAAAAACAACAAGTTATTTCTAATGATATTAACAATTTATTCATGGTCACAACACATGGTTTCCAAGCGAACCTGAAAATTGCTAATCAAACCTCATGCTCTCCAACTGGCACATCAAAATCTTCCTGCATATCATAAGAAAGGTAAAGGAGGAGTAAATCTGGAAGTAACTTGAAGGTAAAGGATGACTGGTTATTTTAAGGAATCCATAATGCTGATATAGGGCAGGCTGGATTCAGGATGCAGTTTAGTCCCAGGATGCAGTTTAGTCCCAGGATAGACTGCTAATGTCAGCCTCCCAGATAGGTTATTTTGATGCTTCATGATTCTTACTGATATAAAATTGTCTTTGCATGTAATCTGAATCTCTCCAGTGTTGATGCTGCTACTTCTCTTCCTGAATATCTGGGATGCAAATACTACATTTTTTTTCTTTCTCTTTGAAGCTGTCTTTCTAACACAGTATGGTAACACAGTTGTATTTCTTCACAGTGTTCTTTGCTAGGTCAGGCACCACCACCTTCCATAGAGTTGAAGTTTGTTAGACCTCTGGTTTATTCTTGATGTTTTCCTCAACTCCTATCTCCAATTGGTCTGTATGTACCTTCAAATGTAGTGCTTAAACCAGATACGTTACTTCAGCCAAGTCCTTATTAATGATGATATCACGATACAGTTCCATTACGTGTCTCACAGGATATATGCACTTAGATATGATGTTTGCTTTTTCTGCAAAAAATCACACCATACACTGAGGTTCAGGTTGTAATTCATTATCACCTCCACATCTTTTTGTGCAGAAATACTGCCTAACACATTATCCCCCAGCATGAGTTTATGAAGTTGCTTATTGCTGCCCAAGTGGACCTGTCCAGATTGAGTTTCATGTCTTTTTTTGACCGTTTCCCATTTTGTCTCCGAAGTATTTGACTTTTTTTTTACAGCTTTCGTATCCTCTGTGCTACCATCTAGGTCATAATGAAAATATTAACTAGCATGGACACGTGAACAAATTCCAGTAATACCTTGCTTCATACCTCCTTTCATTTTGATAGGGAATTGCTGGCAATTATTCTTTAAGTAGACTAGCTTTGCACCCACTTCACAGTAGTTTCATTTAGATCATGTTTTCTTAGCTTGCTTATGAGTTGTGTGAGAAAGTATTAGAAGCCTTATTAAAGTTAGAATATGTCGTCTGCTTCTCCTCTGTCTATGTGATATTCTTCGTGGAAGGACATTAAATAGTTTGACACAGTTTGGTTTTGACAAATTTATGTTGGCTTACTCATCTCCTTTATTTCCCAATCACTTGGGATTGTTCATGAATAAAGGTAGAGCATCTCTAACTTAATTTAGAGAGACTTAGTATACAGCTCAATTTGCAAGTGGCTAGATCAACTTGTTGTTTTCATTTTGTTTCCCAGCTGAAAAACTCTTATTACAAGCTTTCAAATGGCAAAGTTTCTCCCAGTGTGAAAACAGAAGATCGTGTTGATGTGTAAATCCCTGTGCACTGAGATGAGAAGATGCCTCTTTGCAGTCTGGCTCTTGTGTACTTGGTTATACTGACCTGCTTATCTCAGGCTTTATCATATCATTTACACTTCTTAACCTAATGTCTGTTTTCCAGTACAGCATAGTCAGAAAGGAACAGGAAATACTTAAAACCTCTTATACAAAATATTCTTATGTGGAAAATAAAAGCGTACTTAGTAAGCATGACTAAAAGAACTGGAAGTTGCTGTAAACAACAGTATTTGAAACCTCTGCATTTAACAAAGGACAGATGCAGGTTGTACATTACAATTCCACTGTACAATCTTTAAATCCTATTAATGTAACCATGATGTAAAAGAAAAGAAAATCACAGGATGTTTTAAGATTCTTTTTATATCATATTTAAGCACAAATGTCCTATCTTTCAAAGATACTGAGGAACTACAGTTCTCATGCAAGTCAGGTATATTTTAAGGTTCACAAAATATTGACCATATTTAAATACTTCTCTGTCTGTCTATCTGTGTATCTATCTACTGTTGTAGTGTCTACCTATCTGTCTGATTAGAAGATAAAGTAATAATATAGATCACATTTCCTCACAGTGAATAGAATTGCATCTCACAGTGAATACTTGCATGAAAAGAATGCAGAAAGCCTTTATCCCTGTAGGTATAAAATATCTCCAGTCCAGAGCAGAGCAAGGATGGGTAGATAATTCTCACACTACAGTCAGTATTTGAGGCTCAGCTGGGCTATTTTGAGGATGACTAATCACAGACCTTATGCTAAAGGTCTATCTGAAGAAAAATTAATGGTTGCATTAAACAAGTCTTTCCAAATCCGTTGGTGTTACAGCTACCTTTCAAAGGCATGCTGTCTTTAGGAGTGCCCACTGGCACTATAGCCCTTTTTCTTCCTGACTGCTCAGCACTTTCGGAGGCATGCATAAACATGTTCCTCAAGGCCATATACATCCCAGGGAAGCTGAACAATTCTTCCACTAAAGAATTGCAAATGTTTCTGCTCGAAAAAGCCCCAAACAAAAAAAAAAAAAAACAACAACCAAAACAAAAAACCCCAAGCCATAAAAGTAATGTAAATTCTACATAAATTCAGATTTATTCCTAATTTTTGCCTGTGCATCAGTAGGTTTTTTTTTTCAAGCCACTGAGCCTCAACTATGTTGTAGAAGGCCCCTGCTCAGCCCTGTCCCCTGCTGATCATGGCTGGACCTCCTGGCCGGACCCTGCCTTGTCCCCTCACCTTGTCTGATGGCCTCTCAATGGAAGGCATCACACTCACGAACCCAGCCCCACGTGGGTACCTTGGGATTGTGCTGTGGTCAGTGGGGTCACTGCCCCTGTTCTGTTCTTGCGCTTGGCTCCTGGCTCTCCTTCCTTTGTGGAGCAGTCCCTGATAGCCTTTACGTGACTATAGCCCGTCACTTTTGGCATGATGTCTTTTGCAGTCATGAAACTAAGTTCAAGGACTCTTCAAGTCCAAACTCTTCAAGTCCACTGGGCAATTCTATTCCCCAGCACCCCAGTGGTGAATGGGTAATAAATGTCATTGAAAAGCAGTAGAGCTATTCACCAGCCAGCTAACCCAGTCATAAACGCACAGGGTAAGACCCTACTGCAGCTGAGGAAATAAGAAATTTGGGAACAGCTTTCCCTAGGGAGGCTGTAGCACACCTAGTTTATCTGAGGACCAACACAAGATTTAAGGTTTTAAAAAAAATATTTTTGATTCACTGACATTAGTAACTAACATATTGCAATAATAACATGTTACACTCTGAGAATTGCAATGACAGAACAATTATCTAATTAGAAAGTAAAATTAATTACATCATGTTGTAATTACTTAATAACCAAGAAGTTGTCATCAGGATGAAGGCTGGGAAATGTCATGAAAAATCAGGGAACGCAATTTGCTGGTTAACAGAACGTTTTCCTTGCAAACATGAAGTTTGGAAGCAGGCTTACATCAGCTCCTCACAGGCCCACCACCGAGTTTCGTTTTGCGTCACCACGTCCGTAACAGACTCCATTTGGGGACAGGAGGCCTTGTTGGTCCTGAAGAGCTGAAGGCAAGAGCCGAGACCTGCCGTTGACAGCAGGAGGTAGTACGGGTGCTAGAGAGGGAGAAAACCTCGGTCCAACAGCGAGCTGGAGGAAGCTGGAAGTGGAAGATGAGATTGGAGAAAGAGGAGCACCGATTTAGGGCAATGCCGGGCATGCTTGGTGCTTTGGCTACTTTGGTCCAGAACTCAAGAGCCTACAAAAGTGCCGTTATTTGGCAGATTATGGCTCATGCCGTAAGAGATGGGTAGCATTGGTTGCAATGAAGGAATACCTTCAAAATCTAAATCTGCCAAATGTGTGATTTGGAATAAGTTTTGGGGATACTTACCAAGAACCTTATATGACACAGGATTTTTGCGTAGGGTTGTTACTGGAGCAACTTTCTGAGTTGCTTCAGACTACTTGAAAAGCAGTCTGATGTTTAAACTGATCATGATAATGATTAAGGTAGTAACTGTGATGAGGAAGGCAGACAAATAAGAAGACACAGTCTTTAAATAAACCAGAGAGTAGACAAAAAAATGAAAACATTCAAATACCGTGTGTCTGTGAACCAGCGTGTTTGTTTTTGCAAGACAGGTTGCAATTATCATTTGAAAAGGTATGTAAATAATGTTTCATGCAAATATTCCCTTGGACCCGGGTTTGTGATCTATTAATTATTCAAAAACAACACAAGCATTTTGTCATTACTGTCTGTGGCATGTTCTTTGCTGTAATCTGTCCTTTGGTCTTGGAGCTGCCAGATTTCCATAACTGGGTCACCTGGTTCTTTCTCAACTTTGCTTTCTGCTGTGAAATGAAAAATTAGCATTTTCTGTGACATACATTCAGGGCTTCTATGAGGAGCTTGAATGGCTACTCTAGAAAGTAAGGAATCCTGAAATATGCGGGAAAATATGCAGGAAGGAATGAATTCATATTTATGGATAACATGAATTTTCAGTGACCGCTGAGCTTTGCAAACACAGTCTAGGATAAAAATTATTAGCTTGCCAAAGAAAAAGAAAAATTTCACTTGATGCACGGGAATGATATTAGACTCGCTCTTTGTACATTGCATAGTGAAAAACAATACTCTAGTGCCTAATAATAAATTATAATAAAATATAACAATTATAACAATAATTAGAACCATAGTTTAAAAATCTTTTAAACTCGGAGATACATGAGTCATTGTGAGTGATTTATTAATTAAAATTGGGTTGAAAAGGTGATAGATGACATTAAAAGTATTTGCTATTTTAACCACCAGAGAGCGTTCAAGAGCTGCTTTAAAAATCCATTTTTAACTCATCCCTTGAACTCCAAAGCAGGGATGCTCTGAGATGCATGGGATAGTCGCTGCAGTTTGAAGGAGGAATAGGGAGAATCTCAGAGAGAATCAAATCTCTCGCTCTGAATTCTGCTGGCCTACACATGCCAGTGAAGAGAAGTATGATGAAGGAATGGAGGCAATCCTTGACTTCTTGACGTTCTGTCACAATTATCCTCAGCAGGTGACATGCCGTTGGGCATACACATCCCTAGTAGCAAACAGCACATCAGAGATGATCGTTAGGAAAAAATAATCTTGGAAGTGTTTGTCCTGAAAGGTGGATTTTTTGTTTTAGTTTTCTTAAGAAGAAATATGGATTGCATATTCTGAAGATGAGTAAGCAATGCCATTTTATTAACTCAGTACTCATAACAAAATCTTTTCATTGTATGTAAAATGTGTCATCATATTAGAGTTTTGGCTGAAAGTGACTGAGGTTACTATTGGGACTTCTACAGAGAACAAAAAAACCAGTGAAGCCCTTCAGTGGCATGACTGCTACCAGGTGCTGCACATTGTCCTTCCTCTTTAAAGTGCAGATTCGAAAGCCAGTTTTATTATTATTATTTTTATTATTATATATTTATATTTATATTATTATTTATTATTATTTTTTAAAGAAGCCAAATATGTCTCGTTAGCAAAGGCAGTAAAGAATTCTGAACCACTACCTGCACATTGACTAGGGATCTCTTCCTCCCTCGTATGAACGTATTGAGTGGCCTCCAGGTGGTTTATGCTCTCTGTTAGAAAAGCACCCTTCTTCTCCTCACCTTTCCTGGCCCCAAACATCAGTTTCCAAATTCTTCCAGTCCTCACTGCCCACTCAGACCAGCAACTTTATGGGAACAAAAATACGTGTGAGCATTTGGCATCCCATGCCACTATTTAATCCTAAACAATGACAAATAACCCGAACTGGTAGCATAAGCATTAGATGAAAACAAATTTCTGTTATGTTCACAACCCAACTCATAACACTTGAACTCCCAGATTTAACCGGAGAAGGGAGAGTTTCCAAGTCAGGACAGAAGAGAGAGCATCACCCCACCTGATACAATGGGAAGCTGTAGAAAAAATAAACTCAGTTTTAGTAATGAGTGTCAGATGGTGAAAGTGGAGGTGGCCAGAGGGACTGGTCTTACTTTTTCTTCTTTGCAGGTGGGAGTGGGTGGAGGAGGCGCCAGTGATGCTCATTTGAAATTTGACTTAAGCACTTGATGCCTTGCTCTGCAGCAACGGTGCACGAGGGCTAAAGACATTGGGTTAATTTGTAATTTCTAGCGTACAGAAATGTTTAGATCTGGGGACCTGTTCATTAAGCTTACATCAAGTCTTTACATTTGCACTCATCGCTTTTGAGGCTAATATATCATTAGCCTAATTTTCAGATTTCTAGAACATCGGTGTTAGTTATAGATACTGCGCTCATTTGGAAACCAAACTGAGCAATGATTGCTTATATAAAGATAAATTGTGTGGCGATCTGCATTTCCTATGCACTGCTGCTTCTGCTACTTTGAAAACCACCTTCTTACAAGGTCTGGCAGGAAAGGAAGGGGTTGTTTTTCTCCTGCGTATTAGTGGCAGAGTTATTTGCAGTATAACCAGAAGTGGATGTAGCAGGGCCTGTTGTAATCAAAATCAGTCCAGTGTTGAACATTTCAGTATCCTTGGCCTTCCACGTAGGGTTGGGTTCATTCTAAAAGAGAGGAGTTGGGCTTCGTACCATTACAATCAATGGAAGTCAGGGTGAGAAGTGAATGCAACAGTCATTGTTTTGAGTAAAAATGACAAGATTTTTTGCTTGAGTCTGATCCTCAGGGCTTGTTAATAATGATGTTGAGGAATCCAAAGCTAATTTTCCTTCCACTAGTTCTCTCTTCTTCTGCTGCTGCAATGCTTTCCTAATCTTTTATCCACTAGAAGGCAGAAGTGAGGTTTTATGAGCACATTTACCAAAAAAACTGCACAGCAGGAAGATTTATAGCAAAGTGACTGCTGCTGTTTTTCTATGGTTTCATCATCTTCAGTCTACCAAGCACTTCTCATTTTCAAGGGTCCCAACGCCTTCACAAACTTGACCTAACATAAGCATTGCACACAGAAATCCTGCTATCTGCAAACGGTAGCTCAGTGGTGGGCTGCGACACTTCTCAGCCTCACAGGACACGCATGGAAGAATATATTATCTAGTTGAAACTTCAGGGGGAATTTTAAAAGGCAGATTGTAATTAATTGAGTTGGAATTTGGCCAAGGCGGAGACTTTAATATGTCTTCTTTCCTGGCTCTTTTTTTTTTTTTTTTTTCAGACTCAGGAGTCGTGTAACACCCTTGTGTAGAACTTCTGCCTTTGTCAAATCCACTTCAGTCCTATTCCCGTCAGAAAGGTCCGGCCATGGGGCTGGGGTCAGTTTAGCCCTTAGCCGTGTGTGTGCATGAATGTCTTTGGCGTTCTCCCATCCAAGTCCCTCCTCCAGGATGCCTCCTCATCATCATGTTTTTCCACTGTAGCCGGTCCCAAACCTTGTTTTGGCATCCTTGCCTGCTCCTAATTTCTCTGTCATTCTCACGCTGCGTAATGGCCGCTACCTTTGGAGGAACTCTCTTCCTTTGGAGGAGATCTTCAGGTGTCTCTTATTTAATACAGCCACTTCTGGCCTATAGACGGTTAGTGCTCACTTTCAGCACGTCTGCTTTCATGTTTTAAACTTTTGGCTAAGCACATCTTTTTACTTTTTTCTCCTTTTCCTCAGCACCAATTAAACTCCCTAGGCATATATAAAAAATGCCTATTCTTTCCAAGACAGAAACACTTTCTCTTGTCGATGGATTTTAAAACCCAAGATGGCTGCAGCAATTTTGTCAATTAGCAAAGAGAATCAACTTCACCTCATTTATCTGACAATTATGCAATGTCATTTGCATAATGTGAAATTTAGATCTTCCATTGTCACATGCTTCAACTCATTTACGATCCTAATGTCCATTTGAAGTACATGATGAAAGTGTTGGCGAATTCATAGCCCTTTGTTTCATACCAGACTTGGTTTGAACCAGTTGCTTAATTTTCTGCCAATTCCTATAGCACTGCGGGAGTTCCCAGCATTTGTACTACCAATGTGCTTATCTGAATGTTGTATCGTTTTTGCGGCATTCTGTAACGGCTCCTTCCAAATAAAAAGCCTTCATAGCATCAAGGAAAATAAAAAGCACTTTTAAACCCCATTCTTCTTTTTTTTCCCATCAACTGTAAAAATCTGCATATCTGATTAATGCAATTTCATCCTGATCTGAAGCCTCACTGTTTTTCTCTCATTACTCCCTCTAAAACCATCTTTGATCTGTTGACTATTACTTTCATCAGAATTTTTCTCAGTACTGACAATAAGCTTTTACTTCCATAATTATTTTGATCAGCAGGATCTTCTTTTGCCAGGACTGGGACAACTATTGCCTTCAGCTAGTCACCTGGTAGTCTCTCTCACTCCCACAACTGTTTGTATTTTTGTACATGTTCCGCAACCTTTCTAATTTTTAACTCATTCACTGCTCTGGTTGTTCTTATGATCCTGGCTAAATACTGATTCAGCACTGCCTTACAAGTCTCTTCTTGCCAAGTGTCATTAAGTCATTCATATACAAAGATGTTCACCATGCCAACGCTGCATTTGATCCTTCATGCTTAATATACAACCGATTTCTACCAACTCACAGTAACCAAGTCATTGCCATTAGCAGGTGTTTCTTGAGGGTCTTCAGCAAGTACTGATCTTCTTTAACACGTGAGATATGACGAGACCACTGTACAAGAAAGTATGGCTCAATTCTTGAAGTGATGTCTATTACAGTCACTTTTTTAAAATGGAAGGATCATGCTATGCTAGCCTTTCCCATTTCATCCCCATGGTCCCGTTCCCTGAAGTCCATGAATAATGGCAGTCTGGGTGGAAAGAGTACTTAACAATTTAGGGGGCAACTATGGAATGAAAAAACCCATCACCAGGACACTTTCCTTCAGTGTCTGTCTGTTAGTAGTCAAACAGTTAAAAAAACAGGCTATTTTTTTTGCCTGGTGTGTATAGGAATGCATTCAGTATCTGTACAAGTATTGTCAGATCCAGGCTGAAATCTGTGTATATACCAGGTTTTAAACATCATTGCAACAAGTTACATAGATTAACTGTTTCATTGGGTAAAAAATAAAATCTTTGCCCGTTAAAAAATATATTTTCTTTCAATGTCATGAAATGTCTCCTATTTTTGTACTATGGAGAGGACAGACTGGATCATGACTTTGACTTTACCGTGACTTCTGTTGTTCATTATTATTCACATCTCTGTTATGTGAGTGTTATGCAAAAAAATTAGCACTAAGTATTTATGATTTGAGTTTTAAAGTCCTTCTGTGTATTGTTCCTATTAACATGGTTTATTATAAAACCAGATGCCCTCAATTACTTCTGTGACAGTAAACCACGTGGTTTCTTTTCATTGTGTTCCAGCTATGGTTTTGGCCTTATATATAGCATCTCATTCCTTAACTTTTCTCTCTATTCTCTCTACTAGCTCCTTTCACCTCCTTTCATTTTTATTTTCCCCTTCTCTCTCTCCCTCTCTTCCCCTGCCCATAATATTTTCACTTTCAGAGCTCCAAGAACCTCTTCCCTCCTTGAACCCCTGATTTATTATATCCGTCTGTGCCTTCAGTGAGGCTGCGGAGCCCCTGCAGCTCCCACTGCAACAGAGGGGAAGGTGGTCAACAACCTGCAGAGCAAGTACTGGGGTTTCTCAGAGCTTAGTACATTTTGTACGCTTCCCTTTTTTGTTGCCAGTGTGAAAAATATGTGTGACACATACTGTGACATTTGACGGAAGGGTGTACAGGGGTGTCCTTTCCCAAAAATAAGAGAAAGGGACCCTCAAAGGTGACTTGTTTAGTGTGGATGTTTCATCACGCAGGGCCATGGGCTGCCGATTCCGCCTTCAGGATGGGTTTAGAGAAAAAAGAGAGCAGAAAAAAAAAAATCAAGTTTTTGTTTTTAATTCTTTTTACAGGCCATTTCTCGGTTGGTTCCGTTGCTATCGCTTTGAAGACTATTTTACATGCCCCTGTGAAAGGAGTGTTTGTGTCTGTGTGGAGGCTGATAAGGGTGTGTGAGAGGTGGTGGTCTCACCCCGCCCGCCGACCACACAGCCTTTCCCTTTCCTCCTTCTTCCCTCGCTCTTTTTGAGATGCCAGGACATATGGGAGGAGGGATAGCTGTCTCCTCATTATCATTACCCTGCAGAGAAAGCTCTCAGCAACATCTGCCTGAGCTTCACTAGCTGTGTTTATACCTTGGGTTTCCAGCTCTGTTGTTAAGTGACTTTATCAGCTCCTTCAGCTGCTCTTCAGCGACACACGGGTGTCCACTCACAGGACAATTTTGCAGCGTTTTGGGGAAGCTCAGACCTACAGCCCTATGCAGGCAGAATTTCGGGCAAGGATGGCCTCAGGTGGGGCTGGTAGGTTTGGGCCAGCAGTACTGAATATTTCTAGTGATTGCTGTCACTACATTACATACACGCCTGAGGGATGGGACGCCATCCAGAGGGACCTGGACAAGCTGGAAAAGTGGCCCCTGTGAACCTCACGAGGTGCAACCAGGCCAAGTGCAGGGTCCTGCACCAGGGTTGGGGCAACCCCCGGTATCAGGCTGGGGGATGAAGGGATGGAGAGCAGCCCTGCCGAGAAGGACTTGGGGGTGCTGGTGGACGAAAACCTGGACATGAGCCAGCCAGAAGGCCAACTGTATCCTGGGCTGCATCCAAAGCCGCGTGGCCAGCAGGTCGAGGGAGGTGATTCTGCCCCTCTGCTCCGCTCTGGTGAGACCCCACCTCCAGTCCTGCGTCCAGCTCAGGGGTCCTCAGCACAGGACACACATGGACCTGTTGGAGTGGGGCCAGAGGAGGCCACAAAAATGATCAGGGGGGTGGAACACCTCTGCTATGAGGAAAGGCTGAGAGAGTTGGGGTTGTTCAGCCTGGAGAAGAGAAGGCTTTGGTGAGACCTTATTGCGGCCTTTCAGTACTTAAAGGGGGCTTGTAAGAAAGATGGGGACAAACTTTTTAGCAGGGCCTGTTGCGACAGGACAAGGGAGAATGTTTTTAAACTAAAAGAGGAGAAATTTAGACTAGATAAAGAAAGAAATTTTTTACAATGAGGGTGGTGAAACCCTGGCACAGGTTGCCCAGAGAGGTGGTAGATGCCCCATCCCTGGAAACATTCCAGGTCAGGTTGGACGGGGCTCTGAGCAACCTGATCTGGTTGAAGATGTCCCTGCCCATGGCAGGGGGTTGGGCTGGATGGCCTCTAAAGCTCCCTTCCAACCCAAACCGTTCTATGATTCTATGATTCTATGATTTTCAGGAGACCAGATTGCCTTCTAGCAGTTTCCTTCATCAGTCAGAAATGTGCCAGAAATATCTTTTAATCCTGCCACCATCCATCTTCAAAAGCTTTTACCCTCTAAGGAAGGACCTCATGGGAATACCATACATAGAGCTGATTTCTTCTTGGCTTCCCACAGCTCATATCTGGTGGAACAAGAACCAATGGTCTTCTGGGAGCTCACACCCTCCCAGGTGCCCACAGCCTTTGAGGGGAGCCACTTTGGATGGCCAGTGGGCAGGCAGGCCATCCCATATTCCCAGCAACATGGCTCTGAGTCCCTCTGTGCTAATCCAGAACATCACCAGAAGCCCCTTCCATATAGCACTTCTCTTACCATAGCATTTTTTTTTCCGCTAGCAGAGTGGGTCACAGGTTTGTAACCCTTCTTTCTGAATATTTCTCACTCCATGTAGTTGTCACTGCACTTCTATTGGGTAGGTGATTTTATTTCAATTGTATATATTTTACCTTTCTTAGATATTCCACCCTGGTAGTTCTTTTAAATACTAGTTTTGGTTAGAGAAAACTGATGTTCTGCTTATTGGTATTGATACCATATATGCTCCTGATCTGGAACCACTTAGGCACATAATTAACCACGAGATTTTATACAGCCCTACTGAGTTCTGCCCGAATATTTGCATGTTATGAGAATCTTTGTAGGACTAGGCTTTCGTCTGCAAATGTTTTAGGCTGGCGACTATTTTTTATGGCATGGCTGGTATAATAGGTGTACACCTGACAGCTGAAGCCTCTACAGACTGCTGTGATGATATATAAAGAAACTCAGGGAACAAGGGAGGAGTTGAAACATGGTCCAGATGATGTGAATGTTTCCTCAGGTGGAGAAAGCTCCCCCCTTTTTGCTTAGAACAGACATTATCATAGGCTCAAAGGGAGCTTTTCTAAATTAACATTGGCTGCCTAACTTAAGCATAGACAAGTTTCGCCTGACTCTCTTTTCTGCTGTCTTACAAGACCATCAGAAGGGGATCTATTTCACTAGATGTGTGTACGCGTTATCAGCCTGCACTAGAAAACCTTCTACTCTGAGTTTTATCACCAAGTAATCTTTCAAGTATTTCTACAATTGAGCAGATGTTTAATAGCCAGGGACAACTCTAGCATTGAAGAAAAGATATTTTCAAAGTAATTTCGGGGAACCTGACAAGAATTTGTTACTACTGGCTGCTAACTGTGTTTTTTTCCTCTTTTGATAGATCTGGTTGTGTCAAGAAAAGTCTCTATGGACTTGGTTTAACAAAGGCATGATGGATCTGACCCTTTGTATTCTTTGCCATTAAAGCTAGAAAAATGTTAGCTTCTTACTCTGTTGCTATCTTGCCAAACATCATTTTACTCCCAGGAAAGACTGGCTTTGTATCGTGTTAGGTGCAACCGTTACCCACCTGGGCTTGCATCTTTTATCCAAGCATGCCAACTCTTTTTTCCCTTTGTATTGCCAAAGATTTTGATTTATTGTTCCTCTGCTCTTTCTGAGTTAACGTTATTATCTTGAAAGAAGATTTTCCTGATCAGTTGCCATAATAAACAAAGGTTTCATTTGCAAATCTGCCTTGGGTGATTATAGACATTAAGCACATTTGGATCCCTATTGCTCATGATTCATTATGAACGACAAAGTGTCTATGGGATGCATGGCTAGCAAATTTAGAGGGGAAAAAGAGGTCCTATCCCAATTAGGCTGGTGAAACTGAGTAGAGGGGAATGGTGAGAGACACAGAAATAAGAACGTTATTTCTGATATTCTAATGAAGAAGAAGAATCTCATCAAATAGCTCCCCAGAAATTTCACTGTTCATTTAAAATGTGCCTGCTTGTTAGAAACAACCTCCCAGGCTTGCCGGTACTGCTGTTGTTAATTACTGACTCATCTCACAGAAAGCTGTTTGAAGGAGGTTAAGGATTTTGATTCTTTGGATAATATGTGGCAGCAATAGCAAATGGGAAGCCTTTCTGGATCCTGCTATTAAATCAAGCCCTGGAGATGCCAAATATAATTCTACCGACAAGATGGAGAGCAAGCTTGTTCCTATCACATGTACAGGATGGAGGGAGGTGCCAGACAGTCGTCCTTTGGATACCTCGGTGGAAAGGAGAAGTCACAACCTGCTGTCTTTTTATTCCAAACCAGGAGGGCTTGTTTTGTGGTGGGGTCTTGTGCTGCTTACCACCACTCAAGTAGCTCAATGGAGCTTTACCATGGTTGTGTCAACTTCGAGACACGGACAGTATGTGAGATGTCTGAGTCTAGTTAGGTTGAAAATCAGCCCCCTTTCACCTTCCCAAGAGCCTGAGCCTCATCCAAGAGATGCTGCCTACAATCCAGAGCAGGGAGAGCTGATGTGGGAGAGCTGGTGGATTTAGGATTTTAGATACAGCTACTTTTTTGAATGGCTTTCAGCTACGTGATTGGAGTATGGTCAAAGAATGCAAGCTATCTAGGATTTTCTATGATGCTTTGTTTGCACACTTTTATATAAATACCAGAATAAATTCTGGAAAGCCCTGCCGATATTCTTGTTTCTTTGTAGTTTCTTTGTAATGAATTTTCTCTCTGACTAAACCTTGACCGTTTTTTCTTTGAGTTGCAGCCATAACTTTTTTTAGTTTTAGAATTGTCATTCATATTTATAACAGCAGATTCAGGAGACTAATCTAGTCTTGTATCTGAGAAAATGAAAGATGCGCTGCATGTTTCAGGTTCACACCAAAATGTGAAATCCCATCCTTCTTTTTCACCTCCAAGATCATAACATAAGACATGGATAATTGTTTATAAAGGATTATAAAAAAGTATTTGTGTGATCACAACTAAGCCAAAAGTTCAAATTTGCTAATCCTCTAGACAAAATTTCTAACTTGGTGAAATGTTAAGAAAGAATTCATTAAGGATATTTTCTTGTCGATATGTTTCTTGTTTTTTAACTCCAGCACAGAAAGTGAGACCAATCTGACTCAAGGATTTAAAATGAAGAGTACTAATGCAGTACAAAATATTCTAAGGTTTGCTAGGTGAACTGTTCATTTTTAAAGTAATATTTCATAATAATGTGCTTCCCACCATATCACTTATTCTATTCACTCCAATGTCCTTCTTTGTAATTTTACCTCAGCTGGGATCCCAGTGTGATAGATGCTGTACAAACACGAGTCTGAGATGGATCCTACACAAATAGTTTCCAAGGACAAGCCAGGCAAAAGGAAGCAGTATCATTTGACTACGCAAATGGAAAACTTCCACGGGCAGACGAGGCACTCTTCCCAAGATCACCCTGGGAACCTCTGGCACAGCCAAGAGCTGAGTTAACATCTCCTGAGTCCTTCAGAGATGATCCTTCCTCACCCCATCAGTTTATTTTCTAATCCAAAGTCAGTGGAAAGAACCTTTTGATTTCAGTGGTGTTTGAACAGAGTCCCAAATGCCCCCCAAAAATCCATTATTGTTTTCCCAAGCAACGTAAAGATAAGACCTTATCCAATGCAGAGAAGAATTTTAACCTCTACTTTTGTCAACTTATGCTCAGATGTTCACTTAAAGCATGGTAGATCAGCAGGAGCTCTGCACCCTTGTTGGCAGTCAGTGTACTAAGAAAATTATTTATTTTTGTTGCTTCTTGTTATTAGCCATGTCTCACGTGGGTTACATTGGTACCATTGGTCTCTCTTTTTGAACTTTGCAGTTTGAATTTAGACATGTTTTTTTTGCTCAGCTCACATCTTACTTGTATACAGAGTACTTAAAGAAAAGTATTTTTTTGACAAATTCCATGATGCAATTCCTGCAAATCCAACATACATTAAAGAGCATCAAATATGCAACTTCACTGCTGTTACTACACTTATCCCCTCTGGAATATTTTACAGTGGAAAGTTTTGAGGTATTTTGGAGTTGAAACAAGACATCAGAGCTGTCACAGTATCATCAACATCATTCAACTTTATCGTGTATAAAAAAGCCTAAACATATGGTTAGACTGTAGTGTAAATCTACTGACTTCAGTGAAATTACATCAGCCATAAATTTAGGCCATTAGTTTCATCCTTTGCGATGAGAAAACCCACTGTACCGATTTTGCATTTTTATCATTCCCATCGAGGCAGCAACCAGCTGAGGCAGAAGCTGAAGTCTGTAGCCCGTATTTCCAAGAAAAGCAAAGACCCGTGTTCTCTTCCTCTGTTCTAGTCCTATTCTAATCTTTGTGCATTTAAAACATCTAATTCCCATGTTTAGCAAAAAAAAGCTAGAACCAAACCCAAACCCAAAGGTTGGCTCTGTATTTTTGTTCTGAAACCCCCCAGTCAAAGCTCTGTCCTGGCAGTCGGTCTTCTGTAAGCCTCGGCAGCCTCCACAGAAAGGCTTCAAAGCAAATGTTTACAAAGCATATTGAAATGCCCCTACTATGTCTGTTTGGTTATCAGCTAATTTAGTCTCAGGAGTAAAACCCACACTGGTGAAATCATCCTGGGTAACTAGACATCCTGAAGGATTTTTTTGACAAATATTCGACTTTTTTTTGCATCTGCGAAGAAAAAAAAGCTTCCAAGTTTCACTTTCAAGGTACGTTTTTCACATGTCATTTGAGATTCCTTTGCATATTTGAAAACTTCCACGTCAAAATTAACTTATGCAGGAATGCTTTTCATCCAGTGTGTGTTTAATAATGCTTGTTACTCTGATCTAGCTATCCACTGTTATTATTTAGCATTTACCCAGCACTGTTTGCTGTATTCACCTGTTGCATCCTTTCTGATAATGTTATAAAAGCTTTCCTAATCAGATTCTGGCTGCTCACTGGATGGTTAAACCATGCAGCTACCATGGAGTCTCCGTTCCTACATCAGACCCGAGATGTTACTATGATTACAAATGCAGCAGCAAGAGTCTTGATCGCAGCAACAGAAATTTTCATCTCATCCCTGGTACGATTTTACTGCCAGAGACAAGCAAAAGTCAACCTGCAAACCCTCCGTGCTCAGCCACGGAGATGACTGATCAGTGCTAAAAGGGCAATGGTGAGGGGAGAGCAAGTTACCACTGGCATTTTCTTGTCACGTTACGAGCTTCTCTCCTATCAAATCAAAGAAGAACAAATGGACCATTTGTTGCAGAGACGCTGCCCATCTGTGGCTGTGTCTAATCAGAGTTAATTATGGTGAGCCGAGTCTCTGTAATACTCCTGGTCCCCAAGCTCTGAAGGACCCACTGCTTTATTCTGTAGCTTCCACTGCCAACCTCTGGAGCTGCCTATTTTATCAAGCACCAAAAGGTAGAGATTGTACAGGATCCCTGGCAAGCAACACAAAGTATCCCAGCTTAATACTAAAGCAATGACTAATCAGGGTATCCCAGGAGGAAGCTTTGCAATAGCTCTTGCAAGGGTAATGAGGACAATTTCCATAACTATGACACTTTAAGCCAAGCCAAATGCAAGCAATCTTGCTAATTCTTGTTTATTCTTTCCTGGAGCAGCAGGTAACGCAGATCCAAAAGAAAAGGACCCTTCCTGGGAGAAGGATTGCACCAAGCTGGGTTGCAGGATGAACAGCCACGTTTGTTGTTTTATCATAGCAGGACTAATAGCTAAATTCTATTAATTGCTGAAGGCTGTTTTGTTTGGCAAATACAGGAAGCAGTTTACATGGCTACGCCGTGCTCTGGTTCACAGTCCTTCTGAAATAGTATTATTGTAACGGGATAATACTGATTAAGGACAGTTCCCTGAGGAAGGAGGGCCTTTTGATGATTGAGTCATTTCCTTTCCCTGCTCGACTTCAGCAAGATAGCGCTTCTCTCACCGCAGACACACACCCTTTGTAGCCAGAGACTTCTCCAGCGAGGAGGTCAAAAGCACACATTAGGTGGAAATGCCTGAGTGCCTGAGTCCTAAAGAAAGCACTGAATCACCAGAAATGTGCCAGGAGTCCAAGCAGAGACTGTTTTTTCCTCCCAGATATTCTGTTTGCCAGTGCCCTTCCAAAACTACAGGATGATACTGCCTTTGGCTACACCACTCTGCTGGAATAACCTTTCAACCCTTTAATCTTTGCTTTTTGTTCCCGTACAGATTTGGCAAATTAATTTGGTTGGACTTGATGATCTTAAAGGTCTTTTCCAACCTAAATGATTCTAGGATTCTATTTGAAAATAGCGATGGGTTTACCAGCTAACCCAAGGCAGTTCTAACAGCACCTCTGCAAAACACTGAAGTGCAGCCTTCTGCTCCTGGACGTGGTCACCTGCCAATTGCTGACCAAGGCCACTAGCTCAGTTAACACAGACCAGAAATCAGTAATAGCAAATGCTGTTCACTCCTAAACTAGAGCAAATTCAGATTAGGGACCTAGAGGGAAAAGATTCCGTGTTCTCTTACAACTGATGGGCACCAACAAAATCCCAGGTCCCAAACCACGCAAGCAGCAGGGGATCCTGATCATATAGGAACATGGGAGATAAGAACAAGCCTCAGCCTCTCCTCTCTCTTTGCTTTTTGTCAAGTGTTGCCATGGGAGATGCTTGAATGAGCTCAAGTCTAACCATGGCTTAGCCAGAAAATGTTCCTGTTATCACTTCTGAGCTAAAACTGGGTTCTTCTAAATGTTTTCCCTTTTGAGGTACAGTAATTGCTCTCCGATTAGGCAGGAAACTGTACCAGCATTATTGCTCTAAAGGAGCCAGCGTTATCAAAAAACAACACATCAGGGCCTGTCCTCACAGGAAGGGAATCATAAGTAATCAGCAGCGCTATAATGCAATTGGCTGCTGGTCCCTCCGCACCGAGGGGACAGAGCACAGAAAAAAGTGTTTTAGGACTTCTGTTCATGGCCAAAGTATTTTAAAAGAGCCTTAGTTCCTCTTTGCCTCCCTGCCTGGCTTTTCCAAATATTGCTGTATTTCCTCAACAGAACATAAAAAAACCTCGGCATGTGCAAGAACGCAGAGCAAGGACCTTCCACCCAAAGGGTTATTTTGCAAACTGGTGCCATCCCTTCCCTGAATGCTCCACCAGTTTGCACTGGGAAAGCTGCCCTCATCGGGCAACGTTAGTCAAGGGGAAGAACTGCTCTAGTGTAGCAAGTTGATGAAGATCCTTGGTGGTTCCTACACTTTATTCCCTTTCAGGTTACCTCCCTTGGAAGTTCTTTCTAAACGATAGCTATGCCCCAACGAGTGTGAATACGGCACAGGAGCAGTCGTGGGTGTAAAGTCGGTTCTCCTATACAACTAGTTGACATAATGGCCTCTTAATGCTGTCTAGGTGGTAAGATAGCTTAATTTAATCTACTCTCCATTGTGAGGTACATCAATATCATTTGACTGTTAGACTGACACATCCATCCAGCCGTACGTAAACACACCCACCCACCCCTACGTACACACCACGAGAACTGTGCAGAGTACTTATGTTTAGATTACGTAGCGAGGGCCAGCCTGCTCTCAGCGTGTTCTACGAAAGGAAATAGAAACACTTAATTTGGTTAATAATACAGAATCTGACTGGAAAACTCACCTGGTCTTTTAAGCTAAATTCTACTCAAGTAGTCTTTTGCTCTGCTTTTGCTAGCTGTGGGTTTTGGGATTTGTAGGGGTGTGCAGAGATGAGGTCTACTGTTGATCTCTCCAAGTTCCTCACTGTGTCTTCAGATCAGATCTATTTTTTTTTAACAATATACACTAGTCCAGCAGTAAGAACCAGACATCTCCAGGAAAACTGCTGTGTCTGTCGATGTTTGGTCTGATGACCTTTGCGGGGTGAGTTCCCATCCTGACACAGATGAAGAGGGACAGTCGTTCATCACTCATTACAATCTCAGAGTGACACAGAGGTCGGGCACAAAGGGAGGTCTTCGTAACACTACACTGAACCTCAACCTCATGACTGTCTGGAATAGATAGACTTTTACAGATGGATAAGAAAAAGTCAATCCTCAGGGCCAGTTGTGTGAGAAAATGTCAGGGAGTCACGATTTCCCCATTTGGTCTGATCGAGGGGTCATCGTCCTTCAAACCTCAGCGGAAGGCTTTTACCTCAAGGGGTATTGCGAGTACCGAGTTGCTTTTACATCTCAGTTGCTCTCCCCGAGATGACTTTTGTCAGTTTGGTTGTTTGTTTTAGTGGTGATGTTTTTAAATTGAAGCCTGTGTGCCCAGAAGGCACATAAAACAAGAGGCTTTTAAAAGCCAGAGGATAAATAAAACACAACCTTGAATAAACAATAGGCTTTTGTCCTGATTTCCTTCCATTCCTTAATGGATGCTGATAAACTATCTGAATTTCTCAGTGTATTAATGCCACAATGACAGTAATACGAAACCCACAACCTCACAATAGCAATGATTTGACCAAATCGTTAGCTTTTAGACAAGCAATTGTTTTATTCAAAGTGTTTTGTAGGCTATCGTAGTCTTACCAGGATGCTCCTTTCTCTACCCCATCATAGACTATTTCAGTGAGATACGTTTATCAAAGAAAACTGCCAGACCCACTGGGGGCTAATACATTTCATAGAAAAAAAATCTTGTTTGATCAGGTAAGAACATGCACATTGTGTTTCGTTACTGATTTTATACTCATCGCTCTGTTACTAAATAATACTGCTTATTTTCTGCATCAAAACCTTTCTTGATATGACTGTGGCTAACAGAAGTACTAATACTTTATGTTGCTTTTTTTTCCTATGCAGAGCAGCAACAAAGTAAAGACATAGTATTTTCAGGACCTAGGAACATGCTTCTGAGTAAAGTAAGAGAACTGGAGGAACACGCCAAGGAGACTTCTTTGGGAAGAAGATTCACATCAGGTTGAGCATAGGTCATGCCACTGCTTTTGTCTGCCAGCGCTTCAGGTCTGGTTCTTCCAGAAGAGATGACTGGTCCCCGTTTTGCTGACTGAGGTGGGAACAGGAGCTCTCAGCATGGGCTGAGCCGAGACCCTCACCTAGCAGCAGAGATCATAACAACCATACGAGCCACAGGCCAGTTGTAACGATGACATTAAGCTCCATGTTCTCCTAGAGCCTCTTGGTGATTGTCCCAACACATCACGCAGTTTGGTGAGTATCCCTGTCGCCGTATGACTGCCAGCAACACCTATTTCACCCGCACTGGTGTATCTGCAAAAGTATCACCACAGCTCCGTTTGTGCCTGTTGTCCTCTACAGTTATTTCCACCGTGACAACCTTTCCTTTATTATTTCTGGTCCTCGATGCTCCCGCTGGCCCATCCTGGAAGACTATAATTAATTCCTCCCTTCACCCAGGTTTGTGTATTTATATTCATTATATTTGTACATTTATATTCATTATCAATGGAAGAAGCCTGGGGATTGCTACATGAAAGAGAGGGGAATCTCTTGTCTGCATTTCTGTCCCTCTCTGTTTGATTATTACTAAATCTGGATGAGGAGAGACGCTTCCCCTTGCCCAAGAACAGGCTCAGACCTTTGCAGATACAACCGCAGTGCTCTCAGCTTCTCAGTACCAGATGCGGTGCCAGTTCTGCCAGCCGAGCAGGGCTCCAGTACTAGTACCTAAGCTGCTAGTGCTAAATAAATGCCAAGACCTGTATTTAAATACAAGAACCGTTCCTACGCTAGCTTCTCCCAGTGTTTCACCAGCACTGTAACTAACAAGGTGCCTTTTTAGCACCTCGGTTCAGTGGGGATTGGAGCCTGAGGCCAGGATTTCGGCTTCCAGCAGCTACGATCCGTGAGTCTCCTCGCCCATTTGTGCTCTGCACCAAGGACAAGTCAAAACAGACTGAACACCCACCCAACGCTTTGTTTTGAGAACGTTCCCAGGGTCAGTCACACCCGATTCATTTTTCTTTCTGAAAGTCTTGAAACAAAGCAAGCTATGCTCGATAACTTAAACACACACACACTGAACACGGCCAGAAACAGGCAGCAAGCAAAACACATTTACAGAAAAATACAACTTTGGGCAAGTTTAGGCACAGAGAGCGTTCATCTTGCATGGGGATGCACTTAACGTTTATTGCTGGGCAATGGGCTGCACGGTGGAAAAAGCGTTTCTCCTCTGTATCGATCCATTCACTTCTCTTTATTTCAGGACGTGTATAACTTTTACCAAAGGGCGGTGATAATTTTCACAACCAGATTTAACTTCGCTTCAGAAACAAGCAAAACAATAAAACAGGCCAATTCATAAAAATACATTAAAATATTGCACATAAAATGAGTACACATCCAGGAAGGAAAGCTGAGAATTCAGAGACAAATGGAAAGCACAACGATTTATTACGAGGGGAGCAGATGAGCATCATACTAAATAGCAGTAATATTTGTCCACCTATTGGTTTCCCCTGAAGGATTATTTTCTCATATAGCAAGAAAAGAAGCCAGACTTTACATCATCAGAAACTCGATCTCTGAGCAGCCACGTGAGAATCAAGCAGGGTATGGATTCAAGTATCGCAAGGAAGACAGAGCGGGTTTCTTAAACTATGTCAGTTTACAGAATAAAAAGGAGAAGATCTCAGCTTCTGCAGTGCAAGACAGGCTGAAAAAAAAGAGATTTGTAATCTAAAATTAATATACATTTCAATCGTGAAGGTAAATTGAAGTTCTCGTATGCTCGGGATCTACCCAGAACCAAAAGAAGTGGGAGTTGAGCCTTCCCCTTCCCGTCACAAGCTTTTTCTCTTCCATCCCTACAAGCATCGTGGACGTTGCTGCTTGCCCTCTGTTCATCCTCGGGAGCTGTCGGCACACAGCACGGCACAGGATCAGGTCTGTGAGAAGCAAGCCTGGCTGTGTTATGATGAATTCTCTCAGTTATAATGATTTGGAGAAAAATATTGTTCATGGGCTACATAAACAATTTTAATTGGCTCAGGTGTCCAAAATGTGCTTTTTTTGTTTGGCTGCCAAGGTTGCTTTCTCGCTTGCTAATTATGTTTCGCTTTAGCTTTCAGCAAAAACAGGAAATAAAGCATCCATTACTCGAATGACAACTTTTCAGCAAGCCAACATTTCAACATCCATTGTGTAATTTCCGACCTAGAGCCAGCTAGGAGCTAAGTGCCTTTAGAACCGTATATCCCTGCTTACAAGGGCCTTAGTGGGCCCCCGAGCTCCTAAATAACAGGGCACAACGTGTATGAGTCTGAAATGATGCCAGAGATGTTTGCTGCTGCTACCCCTGCCCCAAGAACCCCCTCGGTAACACAAGATTTCTTGAGTCCTGCAGAAGACCTTCTCAAGAGGTTTTTGCTTTCTCACCTCCTGCATCGCTCTCTGACTGATGCCCATTTTCATGGCGTTTTTTTCCCTCGCTCCCATACACAGTACCAGGTTTCTTCTTCCAACAAAGACAGCTGGTAGCTCAAGCCAATGCGGTAGGTGTTCGATATTCACCTGCCGCTGGTACAGAAGGTAAAAGATGAAGGGAAGCTGGGAACCGTCACCCATGTGTCAGGCAGCCTTTGGCTTTATTGAGCCATCAGTCCAGCTCACTGGTTTATTTTCTTCACAATCATATTCAAACCAGCTCTTTGTGTCCTCGAGGAAAGTTCAATATAAATGTATTTGCAACTTTAAATAATCATCATCCGGGTCAGTGGACATGGAACTTGGTATAAAAAAAGCGTCTTCAAAACTGGGGTTACAGGTGTAGTTTCTCTTACGTAAACTCTCTGGCATAAACATTGTGGATTTACCTAGGGTGTCTGATAATCAAACTGGCAATCTAGAAACAGATTAAAATATAGTCTCTCCTCCCTTATATGAAAATATCGTGGTCCCAAGCCACAGCACCAGCAGAACAGGGTTGGACTGAGGAGTGCATGTATTTTCTTTTTACATCTCTGTTTCTTTAGTGGTGATATTGATTCTAAGCTCTGATGTGGTTTTTTTAAACAAGTCTTGTGAGTTAAGATTTTTTTCCCCCCTGAGATGGCTTGCCTTTTGTGGTTTCAAAACACACTATCACAACCACCTGGAATAGATGCTGTCTACCCTTTCCCAGCTCGTGTGTGGAGAAAAAGCTCTTATTCCTTTTGTTCAGCCAACTGAGCTGTAACTGGCAAAGCAAGCGATAGGTATATACCACATCGCGGGGGTGAATGAGGATGCCCTTTAAATTACCTATAAAACCCTTTGATTCAAACTGCTGATGTTGCCATAGGCAATTTGCTAAGCTTATTGATCATCTTCTGTTTAAATTAAAGTTTGATGTCCTGGAACAGGCTATTCAGCACAGAGAGCTAATGGGATGGGATGAGATACAGGGAGCGAGAGAAACACACGCACACAGGGGAAATGGATTGTGGTCAAAAAGAAAAAAAAAGAAGGTTATATGCTGAATAGGTTCCACGGGTCAGTTAGCAATAAATATCATGGTGATAAAAGAGACCAGCGTGGATATTGAAGATGGGGGGTTTGCTTTGTAATTAAAGGAAAACGGGCAGGTTGTTTGAAAACTAAAATTTCAGAGAAAGGAGATGAAAAAGAGAGTGTTAAGATTTATTATAAATGTGTGCATACAAGCTCCCCCAAGTTTTTGGTAAGTTGAGTTAGGTGTGAGCCAGTACAGGCAAGGGGTGATAGGCTTCAGGTAAATGTTGGCCAAGGCAACTTGGAAGAGGTCCCTAAGAGCACCCCTCTGGCTGCGTGTCTGTCTCTCCATCCGTCAATCAATCATACAATCATTCAAACTCAAGCAAAATAAAAGCTTTGGAAGGAAGAAAACTCAGGCTTTCATAAAGAATGAAATGTACCTTGCTGGAGCTGTACCCAGCGGGACTGAGGCTTTTCCCCCCATGACAATCTAGCTTGATTTCATGGTCTTAGACTAATTTTCAAACTTCCAAATATTTCCATTGCACAAGACCACCCTTGTCCTATCATTAGTGAAACATATGCACTTGCAGAGGGAATATCAGAACAAATTCTGTATTTGAGTTACCAAAGGTGTAACAGAGAGCACAATTAAACTCACTTTAAACTTGGAAACTGTAAAATCAGTCTTCACATAGAAGAATTGAATTCTGCAGAGCTGTTAAGCCGGGGACCACTGGCAGAATCCTTTCTAAACCAGGATTTCTCTCTAAGCCGTAGCAGAAACATTGCAGTAGGGCTGGGGTTGCACAATGTGTGTACATGGATGAAGAGGTTTTCTTACTTGACCAAGAGGCAGAAGGACAGCAGCTACTACTAAGCTTGTAAGTACAAGCTAGAGCTGTACGAAAATAGAGTAAATTTTGCCCACGCTGACTAGGAAGCAATTTGATAACACCCCCCACCCCCAAAGCTTATTAAAGCTGAAATAGTCTTGATAAATAGTGGTCCTTTGACATGTATACTAGCGAAACCTCCTCAAGATAAACTGCTGCTGTTGATTTTGGTAGGGAATTGTCAGATGCCCTCCTTTTTCTCCAATATTGCTGTAAATATGTAAGCCAATAATCTTTTAAAAAGGAAAGGCTTGCAAGATATGGACCTACTTCTGAGCCATCTAAGAATCCAGAATTTTTGTTCATGAGCCCATCCACTTGGCATCAATTACAGGACACGTCAGCAGCTTTAACTTGCTGGTTGGGGTGGGGATCTTGTTCTTCCATGCTAAAAGCCACTGAAGGGACCTCTAGACCTGGTCTTGCCTCACATGTGCACCGTAAATGAAGATGCTCTCAAGCTGCATCTCTACATTCAGTTCTTATCTATTTCTGTTCTCTTCTGGGGATGGTCATCCCTACTGAAATCATTCCTCTCTGTGCTTTGCACTGTGGGCTAAATCCTGTCCATCCTTCTGTGCTGCCACATTCTCCTGGGATGTACCTTCATAGAATCATAGAATGGTTTGGGTTGGAAGGGACCTTTAGAGGTGATCTAGTCCAACCCCCTGCCATGGGCAGGGATGTCTTCAACTAGATCAGGTTGCTCAGAGCCCCGTCCAACCTGACCTGGAATGTTTCCAGGGATGGGGCATCTACAATCAATCTCTGCCACTTCATTGCAGCTGAGCTGAAAAGTAGCCTGGGAATCTTAAACCTGGTCAGGTCACCTTTCCTGCATCTGCAGGATATCAAGCCCAGGTATTGCTTGCAACATTTAGAAACCCGATTTCCCCACCCTGCAGAGTGGTTGGTGGAGCTGGAGTCCTGGGAAGAGTGCATGGAAGAAATGGCAGAAGCACTGACAAGGAAACCCAGATATCTATGTCTTCTGAGAAGCACAGCGTGGACTACATGGCATGGAAAGATGGTTTTACAATCTCCCCTGCATTTTGTGTTGCTGTGGGGTCCAAACTTGCCCTCGTTATGATTTTAGTCATCTTCATAGTTGGGGATAGAGAGATATTTCTCCTGCTTCCAGCCAGTCCCATTCCAGGAATAGCGTAGAATGGCTTGTGTTGTTGCAAAGAGAGGGTTTTCACTGTTGAGCGATGAAGGAATTGCCTTATATCTGATGGTGATGCTTATGTTGCAGCAGCAAACAAGAAGCAGTCCCACGCTGCGTTTCCTTCGGCTTGGAAAGCAACAGGAACACGAGAAGGGAAGAAACTCTGGGAGTAAGGATACAAAGACTTGTGACAACAGCGATATGTCCTACTTGCCTTCACCTAAAATGGTGAAGGTAAGAGGTGGGGGTTTGCCAGGAAAGCATAGTGGAAATAAGAAATATAAGCTATTGGCTACCACATCATGCTAAGTCACACAGTTCATAGCCCACCTCTGCTCATACAGCCCCTGGAACAAAGTACTGAATTGCTCCGTACCTCAGTTCACTGCTTTGTATCCATCCTGTATAAATACAGAAAACTGTGAGGTTTAAACCATTAACCCTTCTTTGCTGTGAGAAATCAGAGAAACACACGGGCAAATATTTCATCCATTTTCTGATACAGGTCCCAGAAGCCCGAATGACCCGACCGCAGCCGAAGCCCTAGCCCGCAGATGTTTTACAGCCATCAAGCCCTCGCCGCTGATATATCTGAGCCCGAACCCAGCAAGCTGTGGTGCCCGGGAAGAGCTATCGCAGGAAGCCATCTGCGCAAAGGCAGCCTTTGCAGGAAACCCAGCCAGGCCAGCAGCCATTTTTTATTATTATTTCTCTCCCTGACAGTTTTCTCCTTGACACTTCCCCTAAACGACACCGGGGAGGAAGTAAGTTGTCAATTGAAAATCATCACTTATTATTAGCCGTGGAATGCAAAGTACTTTAGTTAAGAAACCGACGTATAACAGATTTGCATTTATTTCCTGTAGGCATAGTTAACAGGAAATCTATTTGAAAGAGAAATAATTAGAACACTACAGTGGGCGCTTTTAGAATCATACAATCATTGAGGTTGGAAAAGACCTTTAAGATCATCGAGTCCAACAGTCCAACTTTTCCTGAGAAGAGTAATTTTTGTCTGGCCAGAAATTCATGCTCAGTGTTTTGGTGAATTCTCAAAAACACCAAGGGTTAGAAAGAGGGCTGAAGAGAATAGGAAAAAAAAAAAAACAATTAGTGGACAAAGTCTGATAAAAACTTTAAACAAGTCATGGAAAAGCAATAGTGCAGAATGCACCTGTAGCATCTCAGTGGACACACTCCTAAGAAAGCAAAGCCGGTCCCACCTTCCAAATTAAAATGATGTCTTTTCCATGGCTAAATAATGACTGAAATGGCCATTAATTCTACAACACCTGCAGGGTGGTGGGAAGAAAATACAGAAAATTATGCTGGTCTTGCAAACTATCCTATTGTTCATAACCGTCGTTGAAATATTATGGGAGTTATCCCACCTTGGAAATATTTTTTCCTCTGCCCAGGTCACTAATTATTATATTTCCTATTATGTAAAATAACCAAAATATCTTTAGAATATTCCCTTAGCAATTGCTGTTCATAAAAATCTTCCTAGATTGAAACTGTAAATCTATAAAATAAATCTAAAATCTAAAAAAGCCTAAATCTGTAAAATAAGGTTTATCAATCACAGCCTACATTACAAGCTTTGTCTGGCTCAGGCAGAGGTGGAGGGAGAAATGATGCCAGATCAACATTGCAGTGCTGGCCAAAGCTCCTAGCACAGAATAATTCATCCCAGCAAAATTGCATTTTTGCCAACAGAGCATGTTTCACCCCAGTAAGGCTGGAAGAAACTCCGCCAGAAGATGCTTAAGGTTTAAGCTATGGCTAGAAAATCAGTATTTTGCTGGTATGGCAGAGTAGCATAGGGGAATATTCCCCATTTAGGTCTGTCCCAAGTTTCCTACTGAGCAGGTAGTAAAGGAAATAGGAAATTGGACGTCAGTGAAGAAACCTCTGAGTCTAAAGGGGCATCTCCCAAAGCAGCGATCCCTCCGGTAAAGAGGAACATTGGGTGCCTTCCTGCCCCGCAACAGCACCCACAGCCCTTGCTGGCTGCAGGATCAACCCAGCTGCAGGGCAGCGGGGGGAGAAATTGTGCAATAAGCTCAATCGGCGCCAAAATGAGGAAGGAAATAATGTGTTAAATGATTTAATTTTCTAAGTTCACTTTGTTCCTTACAGATAGACCTAGAATCGGCGCTGATTACAGTGCCTTGTTTTGATTAACGGGGAGAGATGTAAGACGGAGACGTTTCTATCAGTTTCAAAGAGTTTCCACATCTTGTATTTCATTTTCATAGTGGGGTCAGGAATTCAAAGGACATTTATCTGTCACTCTTTATAGCTAAAAAATTATTCTCAACGATGCTAGTTTAATGCTAGTCAACTCCGCTGACCTTACATTTCCCATACTTCAGTGGAATTACTCCAGATTTACACCAGTGGAAGTAGGTTCACTTTAGCTGACACTAAGTGAATTTACAAGCTTTAAGTAGTCTGTGCATGCTTGTTCCACTTCTTGGGGAGTTAGATGGAATTTCTAGGTAATCAATTATTTTAGTTGTGTTTCAGCTCTACATACTCCATACTATCAGTCAGGTTGGCCGTGTAATGCAGCCAGAATTTGGAAGTTAATGGGCCAAGTGCAGTCTCAGATGCACTCTGAGATGCTGTTGAGATCTGGTCCCCCCTAGACCATCACTCCTTCTGCCAAATCCCAGCACTCTTACTGCCACAGGAGATGAAAGCAACATTTCTTTTGTACTAGCCGGTAATCTTTATGCTTGGTGGTAAAGTTAATGTACGGGATTGTCATTCAACTCATTTCACACCAGCTGCCAAAGAGCCTTCAGAGCACAACGAGGTGGTGTGGCTACCAGCCTCGAGCGGATCTGAGCCAGCAATCTAGAGGTAAAAGCATCGCACACCCATCCGTTCCCCAGCTTCAGAGGACATGCAGCACCGAAAGCAATCGCTGGAGAGCGAACGCCATCACCATCGCTTCTAAATGAATCACTAAAGGAATCGAGGATTCCTGACGCTCAGCCCTCCGTAACTACTAGAAAGCATCTCCACCCCCCGAAGTCTCTGATGCTCAGGAACTGCAACTCTCTTGAGGCTTGGTGAAAGGGAAAACAGGGGAGAAATGTGTATTAGACAGCTCTGTTCTTTAGAGAGTGTGTTCCTTTTAATAAGGAATGAAGACGGGCTTACAGAGCCTATTAGTTGTTCCGCATACACATTCATCGGGAAGGGGAATTAGTTTCTGGCGAGCACACAGCTGCTGGGTAATGCAAAGGCCAGACTCCTTTCATCTTCCGCAGCAGCGTAGCAGTGTCCCGGCTTGTCCAGGAGGAGCGATGGCCTTGTCGCTGACAGCCTGCTAATCGGGTAGTAGAAAGCAGCTCTAAAGGAGGTGTTTGTGCCAACAAGCGTGGCTCGGCACCGCGAGAGATCTGCTGAGGAACGGAGAGGGAGGGTACAGCGGTACCGCGGTGCTGGATGCTGTCCCAGCCTAGCAGGGCTTGGGTTTCACAGCCAGCAGAGCTTGATGGTGCTGAGGTTACCCGTAGCTGGTGGAAAGCTACGGCAGAGAAGAAGTTGTCTGGCTGGAATCAGAAGCAATTGGAAGCGGATGGCCTGGCTGCTCTGCCAAAAAGAGGTCTCTGTGTCCTGGCAATGGGACTTGAGCTCACAAACTTGAGCTCCCATCTCTCCCTAGGAGATGGGAGGTGCAAGAGCTGCAAGCACTGGAAAGCGTGTGCCCACCATGGGTTTGTCCACTGGTCCTCCAGTTCTCTCGCTCCGTACCACATAACCACCAGCACTCCCAGTGCTTCCAGCTGCATTGCTGGGATCCAGCCACCTAGATCCACCAGGACCTCCCGTGTCGGCCCCTGCTTCTCCAGAGCCACTGCAAAGCAGCAGCAGAGCTGACAGAAACTTCACACTGGAAAACACAGGCAACTTTCTGATACTGCTTTCACTTAAATATTAGCCGGAGATGCTGACTAATTCCACCTTGAGACCTTGATGGAAGTCGTCAGAGTGATCAGGTCGGTCAAGGCCAGCTGATACGTATGTGATACGCACTTAGTCGTTGCACCGACGTGTCACTCCGCTTAGTTAACTCTAGAACTGAGTCAAGGAGGAATTGAAACCACAGTTTAATCTGAAAACACTCAGCCCCTGTGGTTGTGGAATTCAATGCCTGCTCTAAATATAAATAAAGGCTGAAGAACTCACTGCCTAAAATATTTGGAGAGCGAGCTGTAGCGCAGGCAGGACAAGAGAGGCACCCAGGTGGGGTCTGGGGCTGGAGCAGAAAATGCAGGCAAGCACGCCCAGGCTTTGTCAGGCTTTGCTGTTGTTCCTGCTGACCAGGAAGAGAAGCCGCAGCTTCGTGGTGATAATTTGAGTAGGTGACATCAGTCTAAAGGTCCCAAAAGGGGCTAAGAAACCAGAAAGGAGAGCTCCAGGGAAGGGTGCATTCCAGAACAAAATGTCTATCGTTCTTCTTCTGGGAGTATTCCCAAACTGAGAGGGGCCCTGACCGAGCTTCCCGTGGCACCGAGTCCCTACAGAGCTTCTGTCGGTAACAGCAGAGAAGCAAAAATCAGCAACGGGTGGTGGTGACCAGATGGGGTGGGAAAGGACCCAGCAAGCCTCTCAGCATCCCCGCTCTCCTCCTTTGCCGTGTGCGTGACTTCTCCAGGTCCTGCCAGAGCAAGGAGGTGGCCCTGCTGAAGGCTGCGGAGGTGCCCTGGGATGAACCAGGTGCTTCAGAGCCGTAGCCGGTGCGGAGAGCGAGGAGGCAGGACAACGGGCGATTCCCCCACGGGTCACACGCTGCAACCTGGTGAAGGCAAAAGGATCACCCCAGGATAATTTCAACCCTCATGGACAAGGTCACAAGGGCTGTAAGGGCTATATTATTTTAAAAATGTGGCAGGATTGATGAATACTCATCAAATAGGGAAGCTTGATAGGGCCACTGTAAACAGGAGATGTAGTAACTGCGTGGAAAGACACCAGTTGTGCTGGAACCAAGGCTGTTTTCTCATTTAAATGATACTTGCCCACAGACTTGGGTGCATGGAGAGGAAGCCAGACCATTCATACCCACAGCATTTAGAGGTAGCTCGTAATTTGGTCAATGGTGGAGTGCAGCATGTTTTACTAACATCTGTGGTAACTGGAAATGTACCCATCCAATTTTCTCCTCTACCCCAGCCACAAAGGGAGATCACTCCAATTATTTTTCAGACAGAATTAAGGCTGATGTTTATCATTATCTCCCTGGTAACCCTCTTCTCATGACTACATTATGCAACGTAATTGTAAAGCTGCCTCAGCTCGCTGGGGTTGTTATTAAATGCACTCTGCTGCTTTTTTTCCCAAGGTCAAGGTTAATAATTAGGTGGCTGGTATGCCTGTGACAGAGCCTTGTTATGCAGGAAAAAAAGAAGCAATTTAAAGGATGCATCAGACATTCCCAAGTGATGAAATTTCTGCAGAGCGTTAGAAGATCTGCTGAAGGTGGCCCCGTGAAGTAGGGTGAATTAGTGAATATGAAGTGGTCCAGCGCGCCGACCTATGGATGAAGCTTGGACAGACTCGCGGTATGAAGGACCTTAGATGAATTTCTATAGGGAACGTGGGAAAGTGAGCGATGAGATTTGAAGTTGAGCTGCAGGTTCTGAAATGAAGAGGTGAACTTGGCTCTTCTACGCTGCAGTTGTTACTTGAGCTACTGTAACAATACTGAATTGAGCTGTTTGTTTTTCTTCTGACCATTTTTTTCCGAAGGCACATGGTACTTGCACGCAATGTGTAAGCACGTTATACAGTTCCCAGGCCATGTATTTTTGGGGGTATGCGTGCGCATTGGGATGGGACAGCCGCTCAGCAGGAGGTCTCACTGATGACTGGCCAACGGTACATCCAGCAATACCAGACAAATGTGGTGATTTGCCCGGTTGAAGCTCAGAGGCTGGAAAAGGAGGACGCAGCCAGAAACGGAGAAACTGAGGCACAAAGTCTTGCCCAAGTGAGTTCCTTACTCGGTGGCAGAGTGGGAAGCAAAACTCATCTCTCCTATCTGCTGCCCGCTGCCCGTTAGACCACTCTGCCTCCTTGGTGGCACCAGGATGGTCCTGTGAACTAGGTGACACCAGACCTACTCATTAGAACTACCTCCTATTACATTTAATTTGGGAAGATGGCTTTATCGCATGTTACAGCCCCAGAGGGAATTCAAAGCAGAAAGAACAACATGACATAGGGAAACAAGAAGACTAATGTATTCCTGGAATGATGTTAGACTTTCTGGTGTTTTGCCAGCTAGTGCCAAGGTTACTGCATCTACCTGGTGACTCTCCGGTGATAACATGAAATAGCGTGTCGGCTAGAGCCGGCGGTAATCTTGAGAAGCTACTTTTGTTTGGGAAACAGCTTGGAAAGCAGCAAAAGATGAAACTGCATGCCATGCAAGTCTGTATGTGTCTCTGTGTGCGGACAAATACGTGCTCACACACAAATGTATAATTATATGCACATCACATAGACACGCACGTACAAATGTATATATATATAAACACGTAAATATGTAAAAATATAGATATATGTGTGTGTGTATGTATATATAAACAAGGAAGTCTGAGCTACAGTTTCTGGTTGGTCTATGACTCCCTCTGAAATTTTCCCCGAGGGAATTGCTTTCCCAGTCGCCGGTTATTTTCTAAACAAGAAGTATTTGCGGGTCCGACTCAAAGCCCATTTCGGTTTAGATGTTTCTCTCCTCTGATGTGTACGGGTTGGGATGAGATATTTAATAGCAAAGTAAAAACTATCCCCAGTGCCCTACTGGGGCGATTCCCATGCATAAGCATAGGACAGATTACTTACCGTGGAAAAAGGCGGAATTACTTGAAAGGACTATACTGTAGAGCAGGAGCCTTATGAAAACCACGACAGGGTAATTGGCTCTAGCTTGTGTGCAAGGCAGCAAGGGCTTGATGGGAGCAAGAGAAATCAATAAAAGAAGAGAGAGGAAATGGGGAGGGGGAACCTTTCACATTTTTGCAGTGAAATCTCCCTTCATCTGACTGCCTGGAACTTACTTTTCATCATCTGTGGTGTGACCTGCAGTCGAAGATATCTCTCAGCTATAAACACAGACTCGGTGGGGTTTTTTTTTCCATCTTTGTTGCTTGTTGAAGAAAATAAAGCAAAACAAAAGAAAACCTTGTAACTGTTCAAACTTCTTTATGTACCAGGCTTCTTATCTAATGTCTGGACCTCACAATCCCAGGGCAAACCTCACCCAGAGTGTGGTTTTTATTGTTCTGGTTTGTTTTCTTCCAGTTCAAAGGAAATGTTGACCCCCAAAAAGAGAAGTGTGTCCTTGGTCGGGAGTCTTTAAGTCCTCTGAATCACACTTTACCAAAAGCCTCCGAAGTACATTCAAGTTAGTGCATGTGGTCATCACTGAAGGAAAACTCCTTATCCTTGCTATCACCACTTCTGTCCCCAGGAAAGCTAGAAAACATGCTAGCTAGGAGAATGATGTGGAGTCTTCGATATGAAAAAAAAACCCCAAACCAGTACTTGTGGAGACTGCACAGACCAGAACAGAAATTACTGGCTAAAAAGACATTTCCAGATCCATGAAAAGGCAATAAATACCTATTTTTTTCTTTGAATTATGTGGTGCCTTTCATTAATATTACATAGTGGTGCCATTAATATTACATAGTGGTGATATAAGTCACTATTGATATGGCATTGATTCTCCAGTGGCACAGTCAAATGTCCTTAGCAATAGCTGGTTCACAGTCCTCCTCAAGTGTTCTGTGTTCTTCAACAGAGACCAAGATCCCAACTTGTTCTGCAGTGTCAAAGCTGTGTTCAAAAAACCCAAACCAACCCAAGCTTTCCCTTTCTTGAGAGCATCATCCAAAGGGCTGGCGTGTCAAAGCCTCAGAAATCCTTATTCCTCTTTGCCACCTTTCATGCTAATCATTCACCTTGACTCACGGTCTTGACTTTTCTCTCCCACAGAAAGCGTTAACAGCAAATCTAGACCACCGTCACTGCGATTTATTTCTTGTACCTATGCAGGGACTTCAATCTTCATAAATTGCATTTTAGGCAACCAGCATTACTGGCTATTAAGGGCAGCAAAGTTAATCTTACTGAACACAGACTTCTGTAAATGAGGGTGACCTGAAATAGTTCAATAGTATCCATAAGCCCTAGGGGGAATAAAGCTAGGATAGACTAAAGAAATAAAGGTAGGAGCAACCTGAGAGTGAGTGGTGATGATGATGATGATGAACCTGTGGCCTTCCAAAACCAAGCTGAAAATACCACTGAGTCCAAGAGAGGATGTTTCTTTGGAAACAGGCACGTTGAGCTATTTCTTTAGATGACACCACTCATAGAAACGATGCAGTTTTACATCAAATGTTCTTATTGAGAGATGTCTAGAAAAGTCCAGCTGACTTACTCATGGCACATTATTCCAAGCACTGAATGCTAAATGCAGTTACTAACAGCAGATTTGATCTCAGCCATGCTCCAAGAATTAGGCTATAACATGATCTTTATTAATAAAAGTTAATTGAAACCAAAACTCATCCCTCAGGATTTGCAATCAATGAACACAAAAAAAAGCCGTACAAAAAAGCACTGGAAAATACAGCTTCACAGAGAAAGGGACAATGGAAAGAAAAGCCCTCACTAAAAATAGCGCTAGTCTTTTTGTCCCTGTGCAGGAAATGTCGGCACCACCAATGCTAGCGCTGAATAACTCTTTGTCTTTGGGAACGTTATTCAGCGGGAGGCAAAAGTAAATCAACAGCCAATTCTGCTGAGGGAAGTAAACATTTGCAGAGGGAAAATTGAGGCGAAGAGGTATTAAGGGACTTGCTCAAGGTGAAAAATAGAAGTCACTCGTGATTGCTGGTCATCTGTTCTGGTGGGACACAAGAGTCCTCAGCTGGAAATGCCAAATTTCACTGTCCAGAGCAAGAATTTATTATATGTAAATCCATAAATGAAAATGGAATTGTCCCAAAAAGGTCTCTGCCTTTGTTCCTCAAAGGTATTAGAAGATGCAACTCTTGGTTAGCACGCTGAGGACCTTCTTGCTGGGCTTTCCACTGCAAATTCCACTGGCACTAAACACCAGCACAAAAATGTCAAGAAAAGGTGCTTCCAGAAATGCCACTGGGGCAACCCCCCCCCCCCCCCCCACCCCCCCCCCCCCGANTCAGGGAAGGACACTGCTTCATGGCAGCTTCTGTTCACCTTCTGCTGCGCCAGCTCCTGCAAAGCCGTGTTTTGATTTGGTTTGAAACCCAACCTGTTGCATGGTGTTGCCTGGTGTCTTTGCTGTGCCGTTTGCTCAAGGTACCTGACAACTTTAACCCTCACGCCGCGTTTTCTGATGACTCTCTGTCTGGGCAAATGGAGGTCGAGCACTGTCCCATTAAGCACGGTGGAGCAACACATTTATTGTCTTACCTACCAGCAAATTGCCTGTTTTTTTTCACTTTTCTTAGCTCACGACTTTGCCTAGCATCTCTCCTTCATAGGAAAGAGAGAAAACAAGAAATAATCTTGTGGTTTTGATTGCAGTTCTTTTTAGACGAGGAGACAGGTGGTGGCTGCAGGACCGTGGAGTGATCCCAGCCCCATCACAAGTGCTTGAAGATCTGACTTTTTCTAAGAAGTTTGTTCTGGATCTGACTGAAAAGGATGACAATAAAACGCACACAAATTGTCCTTTTCAGCTTCTTTATTGCATGCTGTTCTGCTGGTTTTATGCAGAAAAGCTTTCTGCAGGTTAAGGGATTGATCTTGCAAAGCAGAGAACATTCCTGGTCTGGGCAGCAATGCGTGTACTCAACTATGAATAAGAGAAATAGCTCATTAGCTTCAGGGAGGTTATCTGCCAGACCTGAGGTAGTCTGACCAAAGCAAGGAACACAGGTGTTGCGAAAGCTTAAAAATTGTGTTTTCCAACAATCACTGGTCACTGTGTATTATAAGTCCTCATTTTTATGTTGTTTTTCTAAGGAATTAAGTAATTCCTTACATGTGAATGTCGATGTTTTTGTCCTCACCAAAACTTTTGAACCAGCTGATCTTTTAGATAGACAAAGGGACAGAGGTCTTAAAGAGATTAATTTCCTGTGAATTTTGGAAAAATAAATAGAAAGGAGGCAGCATGCCAGTGTGTCTGTAGTGTACGCACAACTGTGTCACCTGAAACCAGAAAATTTACCTGGCATTATGGAATTGTTCACGTTATTCCATCAGGAACTACTCAGAATATGAATACCCCAATCATCAGGGAATTTTTGACTCAGAGTTTGTACTTTATTAAACCTCGAGACACAAAGCCAGGAGAAACCAACCTCATAGAAATGTCATCTTTTTTTTTTTTTTAAACATGTTTGAAGTCCTTATGCATGTTTTTGATCCACCTTTAAATTCAATTTCTGACTTTTTTAAACCAACATAATAAAGTTCCTAGCAGGTTTTTTTTGGGGGGGTGTTTTGCAATATTTTAGTTATTCAGTCTTCTCGAAAGGTTTACATTTTACTTTTCTGATCACAGTATAAATACATCAGAAATTAAATAGTCACATAATTCAGTCCTATCTGCGAAAACGTAACAAAAGAGCCTTTTCCTTTAACAGAAATAAGAGTGACTGTCATACTGTAATAGCTTAAAATACATCGGCGATGATGTTTTTAAAGAATAAGAAAGATGTGTTCTAATGACCAGTGATGGCTCTAAAGTATTGCGAGAGCCTGGTTCAAAGCCTCTTGAAATGAATAAGAGTCCTTCTGCTGACATTACGGATCTGTGAATCGGGCTCATTAATGTGTTGCAGATATTATATCCCTAGCTGCCAAAAAGCTGAAAAAATTAGAATGTGGTCATAAAAATAGACATCAAATACATTTCGCTTCTGGGAATTAATACAGAAGTGAAGCATTTCTATTACTATTCACTAGTGCTTTATTACAGATATTTTCTTACTGTTTTTAAAGGAATTAACTGGGCAAGCAGTTAATCTCATCCAGAATTCTCCCTCCAGCACAGCCAGTATCTAATGCCACAGAGACTGGGAAATGCTCAAATTGCTGTAATAGTTTTCACTCTGGCACTGTAAATCAGTCCTTTCCGGGATGTGCTGTGCTGATGGAGAGGAGGAAGGGTGGGATGGGAAATAGAGATATTCAGGCGAGACTCTCCCATCTTTAGCTTCTCTGTGATTAATTACAGATCGATACTTTGTACTCTCCGGCTTTTATAGCTCATTAACATCAAACGGTGTCAAGATATAAATTTGTTATATTGCTTGCCAAGAACTAGGGGATGTCTGGAAGCAGACACCCGTAAATGTTCACTAGGGGATATAAATGTGATGCAATTTAGTTGACCAATTTGAATCCTGGGTAGAAAAAGAATACTTAGGTTCTTTACCTGTGGATCTCAAAGTACCGTACGAAAATATGTGTGCGTGTGGGCATGTGCATATGTATGTAAGAGAAGGAGAGGGAGAGGAGCGAGACCGTGACAGTCGCTTCGGTCCTGTGTGGAGCTGAGGAGCAGCCAGTAATACGGAGCCAGGCACTTATTTTTTTCCAGCCCTTGGGATCATTTTCAGGTTGCCTACCTACCTGAGCACCCCTTGTCCACCGAGAAAGTGTTATTTAATGCCCTCGGAATGTGAAAACGCAAGGTCAGCTCCCAGCCCTGGCTCTGGGGAGCCCCAGCTCTGCCTCTTTAAGAAACCCAGCGAGTCGTGATGCTGCTGTTTGTATTGCTAAATCCCCAGGAGCCCAGTTAAGAAATGGGCAGCTGTCTCTTTAAGTGTGATTTCCTTCTATTGTATTTGAATCGTGATCAGGAAAAAGGAAATGAAACCAGAGACCCGGGGCTGAGCCACGGAGTAATAATAATGCGAGTGATGCTGATCTCCCCATTTGCAGCGTAGCCAGCCGGCTCCGGAGCATGTTCGGAGCTGCCCAGGCGGAAAGCCTGAGCGCAGCCCGGGGAGCTCCGGGCTGAGGCCGGCGGTGGCAGCCGAGGCAGCCGCTTCCCACCCGCCGCCGGAGCCGCGGCCGCGGGAGCTGCCCCGCCGGCCGGCGCGCAGGAGGAGCGCGGCGGGGATGGGAGGTTAGAGCCCGCGGAGCAGCCGTGGGGAGCAGCAGCAGCAGCAGCA